>JAMAHN010000025.1:271310-587552 GCA_023627535.1 Aspergillus sp. S1802E
CATACCTTTTAACCCCCCCCCCCCCCCCCCCACCCCACCCCCCCCCCCCCCCCCCCCCCCAAAAAAAGACTAATTATTTAGCTTTCAAATGTTAAAACACGACTATTGTATTGTATCTCCTAAATCTTTGTTCCATCCGACATTGACACTGACAGACACTGACGTGGACAAACTTTACTTGAATCGCGAGCGAATGGATAAGTAACTGACTTCTGACTGACTGACTGAACCGAGTAGTTAGTTAAGTTGGGTTCGTTCGTCCCATGTTTCATGATTCCCCCCTCCTGTAGAGATTAGGTTAAACCGGATTGAATTTGTTCAACAAGATTGGTCCGTAAAATGTCTCCCTTGGCTTCCGTTCCGTGGTTTGCGGCTGTTTCATGTTTTCTGGAAGAACTTGTGGTTTTGACATCCAGTCCCAGATCCTGATTCAGACCACTTGACAACCCTTTTCCCACCCCGGTTCTCTGGCTGATGTACGTCTGTTTTCCATGGGTTAGGTTGTGTTGGGTCGGGGGGGGGGGGGGGGGGGGGGGAATTTGGGTTTTAAGGTTGTGGGGTGTTTTTTTGGGGTGTGGGGTGTGGTGGGAAGGGAAGTTGGGGATTAAGGTTCTGTCGTCTGTTTTGCCTTGTTTGGGTTGTCTGGGAAGGGTAAGTGGTCGTGTGTGTTCTATTTGGTGGTTTTTGGTTCAAGTTCTAGGCAAGATGAATGAGTCTACAGGGTAAATGGTTTGCTAAAGATGGCAATGGCATTTATATAAGGGAGTATCTACCATTCTATATGTGAGTATATGCTGTATATGCAGATCCTTATGTATATACCTCTGCGTGAATTGAATCGTTCAATCGTTGACTCGGTCTGGCGTTTGACTCCGTCAGTTTCCAAAGCCCCAGGAGCGTGGATGGCTAGCATATAAGTGCGTCCTGCTTAAGCATCCAAGTCCAGGTCCTCTAGTATCATGTTGAGTTTGTCCATCAGGATTTCGTAGTCCATAGCATCCCTGCTGAACTCGTCGTCTACCACCTCGCCATCCAGAGTCTTGATCACAGGTGCAGGATCCGATTTATCCTGGGCTAGTGGTTCAGGCGTAGTCTCGGCGGATTCGGCGCTCTTTTTGGCATGCGACTTTGATAGCTCGAGCTCCGCGGTTCCAGACTCGATTCCGTTCAGGTCTTTGTCAACGTGATCGTCGTAATCCTCCTGCTCCTGTTGCTGTCGAGCCTCTTCCTCCATCATCTCTTCCAGGCCGGCATCATCGAACCGTAGTCGGAAGCGCTCGCCTAGGTAGAAACGAATGTCGTCGAGCAGTTCGATGGAGTCGGTTTCTTGTCTTCCCTTGATACGAGCAGCCGATTCTTGGATCAAATCAGAGAATTCGGGAGAGTCGATATGAGCCTCTAGCCTGTACGCAAGATACCGAGCCGCGAATTCTTCCAGTCGCTGCACACGCGTCAACCATGCTGCACGAATAATTGCGTATATATCCAAGTCATCTTCTTCTTGGGTACCGCGAGTCTTGGCGGCCTCTGCCTGCGACATATCGCCGTTGCCAAGTGTGCTGATCACAACGGCGGCCTTGGTTTTGAGTTTCTCGATGAACAGCATGTCAGCCGCGAATAGGACGTCGACTGCGATGTCAAGTGGGAAATCAGCCCGTTCGGTGTAAAGGAAAGTAAGCACAATCTCCAGGACTTCCGGAGAACAGTCCACGGGAATAATGTTCAAGTGCTCTTTCAGATGGGCCTCTCGGAAAGAAGACGAGAACATGGTAAGGAAAAACTCGGAGCGAAGAAGCATTGCCCGATGGCACGGAAATATAACAGACTTTGGAGTCGATTTCTTCGAGGCACTAGAAGGGTCGACGGGCCCGACTGGAATGGTATTTGAGTTAGTACCTTCGTCTGTCTCCGAGGTGTCATCAACATCTTCATCTTCAGGCAATTCATCCGCCTGGAGTAGAACATCGGCAAAGATGGCGTTATCATGATTCCAATTGATCTCATCAACCTTGGAAGTCTCAACTTCCATTTTTTCCCGAAGCACATTCGTTCGGAACCATTCTTCCAATTGGTCTCTGCCTTTCGCAATTTCCAAGGTTCGTCTCTGTCTGGCCAGCCTGCGGTCTCCGCTATCCAAGATGCTGTCCAACAAGGTGTTAATTTCCAGGTACTTGGCAATTTTGTCAATTCCAACAAAGACCTCCGATTCAGTAAAGCCCATGCTAGGCCCCGTCCTCAGGTCACGAGGGGCCTCTCCGAAATACAGATACCTGATCGCCGCCCCAAAGGATTGGGGCGGAACAGCGCTTGGAAGATTCCAGGTTACAGTTTCGGGGGCGCTTTCCAATTTGCTGCGGAAATAGGGGGACCGTGCTGCCAATATGAATTTATGTAGATGTACATCCTCGTCGGCCGCGGTTACCACGATGTCGGAGGTCTCGGGGCTATCGCGCGTGAGCAGGGACGAGATGTGGGCGGCCAATGGCTGGAGAGGATCGGTGGATTTCGAATAGTCGTATTCAAGTAGAAGGTTCCGGATGCGATCATTCAATGCATTATATAGACATCTGCGCACGGAGTCGGATGTCAGCTGAAGACGCAATTTTAATCCATGGATGGTCCGGGAGGGGACGAAATGACCTTTCTCCTTGGAACGTGTCTCGTTCGCATAACGCGCCCGATTCGAGAAGTAGCTGGACAACTTCATAATGGCCACAGAGACTGGCCTTTTCCGCAAATCTTAGTCACTAACTGGCCCAAAACCAACGGCTCTGCAGGACAAGGTGCATTGCTGGGGGTTTTGCCAGGCGACTTCAAATCACTCACCAGAATCAAGGGGGTGTAGTCATAAGGATCGCGAGCATTGATATTGACACCTTCCGTGATCTTTTCCTGGCAAACTTTCAGATCCCCCTTACGACAAGCATTGCAGAGTTCCCGAAACGGCTCACTAAGATCCAGAGGGTTGTCGTCCTTGATGGTTCCCTCCTTAATCAGCTTCTTCTCATTATGTAAGCTGATTTCCAACTGATCCTTGCGAAGCACGGTCGGTTCAGCCACTGGTTCAGCCATTGTGAGACCTTCTGAGGGGTCGTGATTGATCACAGGGAGACGCGGACAGGCGAATAATTATGATGAAAGCCGCGGAGGTGCGGGACAGATAAGCGGTTCTGTCGCCATCCGCCCTTATCGATAAGATGTTGGTCACGTGCACACCCTCTTGCCACGCCGGATGGTTGAAAGGGGCCGCCGATCGGTGCAACAAGCTCGTCCTTGCAGCATCTCACGCCAGGATTCACACTTGGGATGCAATACATTGCTCTATAATTTATCCCTGGAGACCATCTAAAAGTTAGACAGGTGGATCTGCCACTGCATGCACCATCATGAATCTGATCAAAGAAGATAGGAGTACTCCGTTATTGTGGATAAGGAGACCAGTGATGATGCACCCCGGGCTACACCGCCCGCACTAACCATCCGTGACCGCCTGCTGCATGAAGCATAGAGTCATGGTAGCGGCGGTTGCTCAGCAACAATCACCAACTAAACATCCAGGACCTTCCAACCCCGTTGCATACTGACTTCTTTAAATCTACAACGCTCTACATGTCTCGAAATTGACCCGACTAATACTAACAGTACAGGTCTCCAACCCACCCAACCCTCCCATAAATGAGCTAGAACACACCTTCACTCCTCTGCTCCCTCGATTTCTCTCTCCTCGTCACCTTCATCTTTGTCCTCGACTCTTTGCCAGTGGCTCGAATTCCCTTCAGTAGCCACGATGGCAATTGCACTTGCGGAGGCCGACAAGTATGAGATACTTGAGAAGATTGGTATGATAGTCTCTCCATCAATAGAGTCTCTTGGGATGATAGTCTGAAACTGACTTGCCCACCAGGTTGCGGTTCTTTTGGAATCATTCGCAAAGTCAAACGGAAACAAGATGGCTTTGTAAGGATTTCCTGTCTCCCTTCCAGAAGTCCTTGAACTAACCACACATAATCTTAAATAGATACTTTGTCGCAAAGAGATCAACTACATCAAGATGTCCCAGAAAGAGCGTGAACAACTGACCGCCGAATTCAATATCCTGAGCTCATTGAGGCACCCGAACATCGTCGCCTATTACCACCGAGAGCACCTCAAGGCAAGCCAAGACTTGTACCTATACATGGAATACTGCGGGGGCGGTGATCTGAGCATGGTCATCAAGAATCTGAAGAAGACAAATAAATATGCAGATGAGGAGTTTGTCTGGCGGATCTTGTCCCAGTTGGTGACGGCGCTCTACCGCTGTCATTACGGTGTGGATCCGGCCGATGTTGGGTCCAACGTCCTCGGGCCAGCACCTAAGCCCTCCGGTCTGAAGGGAAAGCAGGCACAGATGACCATCCTGCATCGTGACCTCAAACCAGAGAACATCTTCCTCGGCAGCGACAACTCCGTCAAGCTCGGCGACTTCGGTCTCTCCAAAGTGATGGCTTCCCACGACTTCGCTTCCACCTACGTTGGTACCCCTTTCTACATGTCTCCTGAGATATGTGCCGCGGAGAAATACACCTTGCGCTCTGATATCTGGGCCGTTGGCTGTATCATGTACGAGCTGTGCCAGAAGGAACCTCCGTTCAACGCCAGAACCCATATCCAATTGATCCAAAAGATTCGCGATGGCAAATTTGCTTCTCTGCCTGACTACTATTCCCCCGAGCTGAAGAGCGTCATTGCCAGCTGTTTGCGCGTGAACCCCGATCACCGCCCCGACACCGCCGCTTTGATCAACCTCCCCATTATCCGTTTGATGCGAAAGGAAAAGGAGGTCGTCGACCTGAGCCGGGCCCTGCGAAAGCGAGAAGAATCCAATCTCCAAAAGAACCGAGAGGTGGAACAGGCTTTCGCCAAAATGGAAAAGGAGAAGCAGCAGATCAAGTCTGAGCTTGAGAACACACTGCGCCGGGAGTGGGAGGTGAAGGCGCGCCTAGAGATCGACCGACAGGTGCAGAACGAGCTGGAAAGACTTCGCAAGAGATTCGAGTCTGAGGTGCAAGATCGGGTTGCCTTGGAGGTCGAAAAGCTCAAAAAGAATGGCAACTTCAGGGACGAGCCCGCCTTCCGCTCAAGTCGCTCCAGCCGTTCCAGTCGACGAGGCTCGCAGTCATCCGTCAGTAATAACGATGATACGGATCTCCCTTCGAGTACAGACATCACCCAGCTGTCTATGGAATCGCCTGTGGCTAGTAAGCCTACCAAGAAGGAGACTCGGACGCCTTTCAACCGCTCCAAAACGGTGGTTGAGTCGCCTGTTGATGTACAGATGGCTGAGCCATCTCCGATTTCGATTGCGTCTCTCTCGTTGTCGCCCCGTCGCACTTCGGCGACACACTCAGGCAAGAACATCTTTGCGGAGGCTGAACGACACCGAGCCAAGTGGGAGCCCACGCTTGCCTACTCGGACGACGAGGATGACACGCCCGACTTGCCCTCCCCAACTCGGCCTAAGGTCAAGCCCGACCCTTTCAAGGCCCCATCTCGGCCTCTCCTCCGTCAAAATACTGCCGCGCTGATGCAGAAATTGAGCACTCAGCCTCCTCTTTTCCCTACGAATGGCTCCAGACTGCCTCAGGCATCAGGTCAATCCGAGGGCCGCCACGGCGAACAGAAGTCCAGATCTCCGCATCGACGCTTGTCAAAGATCGCATCATCAGCGAACCTTGCTGCCGATGCCGGATCGCCAACCCGTAAGACGGGCACGAAGCAACCCCCTTCTAAAGTCAACGGTGGTGGCGAGGAGATGTTCAAAGCCGTCATGCAACGCAACATGGGCGGCAGAACCCTGGTCGAGCTTGCTCAAGCACGGGCCGGCGGACGACCTATGGATGAAGTCAAGCGATCTGCCAGCGATACCAGGACTTCACACAGTATGAAGTCTTCGGTCGAGCGTGATCCTCCTGCTGTATGGGATCCCGAAAGAGACGAAATGCCCAGTCCGTTCCTGGCTCGTGGCCGCAAGGTTATCCGCAACTTGAGGTAATCCCATAACGGGCCCATCTTACTCATTCGCTGTCTACGATATTTCTCCGGTTGATCCGTTGAAGTCACTTCTTAGAATTGGAAGAGAGATGACTGCGTCGTCTTCGGTGACTCGCATTCTCCTCTTTCTTAACCCATACGTCTTAATAATTACACATTTCTGGCGTTCAAAGGCCCTGGGTGGAATGCATTTTCAAGAGCGAAATTACCCATGCGAGTCATGGATCCTCGATGCATTGATCTCGTGCCGCTTTTATGTCGTCTTCTTCTGTCTAGACTTCTGTTTTGGAAGTCGTTCTACACTGAGACCCTAACACTCGCTATTTCCTTTGTTCTTGACGCTGTGATGTCCCCGTTTCCCATTTGCCTCTTTCTTATTCCTTGGAATACTGTACAGCTACTTTTGCATATGACAGCCGGCTTTTTTGTGTGGTTATGTTGATTTTGGGTGGTCTATCTTCTCCAGTCCGGGCTTTTCTTCGACCTTTCTACCTCAATCTCATATTGGACAGGTTTGGTTTCTTCTTTCTTTCTAAAGAGTCAATCCTGCTTGACATCCGTTGTGATTGTCGTGGACGGTGGTCTTTCACTCGTTTCTACCCCTGGACTGTTTTCCTTTCTCCTTTTGTCTCTTGGTTTTCTTCCTAAGGACAGGCGCTTATATTGGTGTTTTATTTTCTTTGGTTAGGCGTTGCTGGGTCTTCTTTTCTCTTCTTCTTCTCTTTTTCCTTCTTACGTATGTACGTACATATTGATTTTTGTTTTTCTTATCTTTGTCTTCTTTTTGCTTGATGAAGTTCTGCTATAGAATTGCGGAATATTGATTGGATTACGTATCCTTGAGGATGAGCATTCATTTTTTCATTACCATGGTTGGGACGAGAGTGTGTAGAGACGTAAGGGATAGACAAGAAAGATATGATGGATGTTCTGATTTGTTTTTGTATGTGATGTACTGTACAAGTCTACCTTTTTGCGGCAGAGGAACTGGCCGGTGGGAATTAGTTCTACCTAGCTATGTGGTTATTCATCGAGGTTTGGGTCTCATTCACGCCTCTTCGTCTTCGACTTCTTCGATCTGCACAGATTTCAGTTCCTGGTTGAACCGTCGTTCTTCTTCCAGGAGCCTGCGCTGGGTATCATCATCAACTTCGTCTCCGTCACCACCACCCGTGGCACCTTGCTGATCCGTACCATCATGCTCTCCAGTCTGTGTCGGGCCAGCGTTATATCCTGCTTTCTCGAGTCGGTCCATCTCCTCCGGTTCGAGTAGTTTCCCTTGCCCTCGGATAGACTCCTGTTTTGCCCTGACGGCCGCAGGCACAAACATGTTGATGGCCTCCTGTCGCAGATCCTTGATCTCCGGCTTGGCTTCGTAGACTGTCTTGGATTCCGTGACGGGCGGCCTCGCGGGCAGCGCATGCGGTCCCCGGGGACCACCAGGACCAGAGTCCCCGTCCCTTCGTTTCTGGTATTGTCGGGGTATAGGAGGCGGCGTATCCCGGGGCATTGGAATCCGTCGGACCTCCTCGTCCGTCTCGCTGCTGTCACTGTCCTGTCCGAAGCGCTGCCCTCCATGGCCGTGTCCATCCCGTCGTCTCTTCCCTAGCACTCCAGGTCCATCGCCCCGTGCCTCGTGTCCTCTGTGTCTTGGCCCCGAGCTCTCGAACTTCGGCGCCTTGTCACCGAGCGCTTCGCGCGCCTTTTGCACGGCCCGCAGATCCCGCTCCAGTGCCTCCAGGAGCTCCTTGTCGCGCGGCCGCAGCTGCTGGCCCGTCTCCTCTAATGATTTTAGGTCGTTGATCTGTCGTTGGATGCGCTCGGGGTTGCGGCGCGCTAGCTTCTCGTTCCGGCGGGTCAGCGCCTCGGCTTTGCTTTTTTTGAGGTTCTTCTGCTTGTCGAGTTTGCGTTGCGCCGCCGCGGGGTTCATCGATCGCTCTTTGTCTTTGGGCATTTTGAAAGATGATTTGAGATAGTGTTGTTTAAGTTGAGGTGGAAAGAGTTCGTCTGGTGGAGGGGTTATGGGTGGGAGACGATGTTCGATAAATTTAGGTGAAGGTTATGCGGAAGGGTTGCCGATGGCCGAATAGTTGGATAGTACAACTGAAACAACAGAAACGCAGGGATTAGCTTCTCGACTATTCTACCCTTGGAGTTCCCCCCGCGTCTTGTTGGTAGGTCCTCCGAGTGATACAACCGACAAACAGCTCTGATCTAGGCTGCTAGCTCTACTAGGAGCTTTCTCTGCGTGAAACCTGGCGCAAACGCCGCGGGCCCGTCTCCGCAAAAATATAGAACGAGAAAAGAAAGATGAAAGGAAAAGAGAAGAGAGAAAACCAACCAACAAGATCAAAGCGAATCTTACAGGCTAAGATCAAAAGCCCCGAGGTATGAATCCGGGAAAGAAAAATGACGGATGCGCGCGCTATTTTGCAGCGAGTCAGCGCGGACGTGTCGGACTTTTCCCTCCAGGCGCAGGAAAAGCAGAGATCGAGAAAAGAGGCCCAATCAATGATCCGAAAGAATATGTCGCCGCGGGATTTTAGCCTCACTGGTTGGGCAGCGGGATCTTAGGACTAGGTTTCCGTGATTCAACTGGATGGAATGAGAAATCGGCGATAGGATGGACGGGATGGTGGGCGTTTGCAGAAGCGCTAATATGCGGCGAATCTGGGGCGGTGTGATTGCCGATCGGTGGGTGGGGTGTGGAACGGATTGGACGGGATTGGATTGATTTGGGTGGAAGGAGAATAGATATTGGATGGATGAGATACAGAGTTGTAGAGATGTAAAGATGTAAAGGTGGAGGTGGAAGAGGAAAGCCGAAGTGGTGAAGGGAGGAGAGCAGGTGACCGCGGCTGCCGTTTACATAGCAGTACTGTACCTATACTGTATAGTATGAGATTCTGATATGGAATTCAGCGATAGAACCAATGCCACACTTCGATACATATTGTAAGTACACTCTATTCAATTTGATTAAATCAGGAATAAACATGATATGATATGATCCTATGGTTAGAGAGTAACAATGTTCTATGGCATCACTGAGCATTGGGATATCATCATATCGAATCGGCAAGGCTGATCCAGGGCTCGCCTCCATTCCTTTCATTCATTCGCTCTCCGGCCTTCTTCTCGTTCCTCTCCCATCCTCCCCGTCCGAGGCATCCCTGGGGATCTTTCGGCTCCGTCTTCTACATCGAGTCGCATTCTCGTCAGTGTAACCCCGACTCCTTCACGAGGATTTTCGCCCTCTCTGTTTCTTCCGTCATTTCCTCCCACCATCATCCCTCTCTACCTTCAATGTAACTCCAGATATTGCACCTTGGAGGCCCTCTTTCGTGCTGACATTGATCCTTTTTCGGCGAGAAGACGAGAAGATCCGACGCGAAAATCCAGACAACCGCAGAGAAAGAGACTCATTATTAATTCAATTATCTTAAGCCATACTCTTATTCTATTCTCATTCTTTTCAAAAAGAAGAAAAGGGAAAAAGAAAAAGAAAAAGGAATCATCGTGCCAAGTCGAATTCAAGTCCCCCTCTTTCTCTTCTATTTTTTTTTCTTCTTTCTTTTCCTTTCTCCCCCTGATTCGATTTCCACTTTCTGCACTTGTTTCGGTCATCATCATGAACTTCGGTCCGTCCCATCTCCACACATCGAGATCGACCGGCGCTTCCTAGACACCTGTCGCGGTTGGAGCATGTCTCTGCCGGGACCAAATGTCCGTATCAGCCTCGATCCCCGACACTTCGCTTGGCCTTACTTCCTCCGAGATCCAGATCCTCCGGCAACAACAGCAGATTGCGCTACAGGGTGGCCATGCCGGAAATGGGATTTCCAGGGGCAGAGGGACCGGCCGAACCAGCAACTCCAGTTCGCGTGCCGCCAGCGCCGCCAGCAGCCACGGTCGATTGTTGT
The DNA here is from genome assembly GCA_023627535.1 of Aspergillus sp. S1802E. Lineage (NCBI taxonomy): Eukaryota > Fungi > Ascomycota > Eurotiomycetes > Eurotiales > Aspergillaceae > Aspergillus > Aspergillus sp. S1802E. The sequence goes on from JAMAHN010000025.1 coordinate 281,267, forward strand.
TAGATCCTATGAGTCTCCGAGCGCTCTCCCATCAGTTGGACGCTTTGCAAGAACAGATTCGGAGTCGCCTCGACTATGTACGTTGCTTGCCACTTTCCTGCTTTCTCTACTACCGATCGCAATTACTTCGCCTCTTGCATCCCTCTCGCGTTCCTTAAATGCCTTGCTCCCTCTGTTCTTGCTTCTCTCTCAACGCGATAATACCCATGTCGGCGACTCCCAAGTTGCGGAAACATGTCAGACGATCGATGTTCCACAGCACCTGTCCCACTTGCATATCCTCACATTGCCTGCCCCAGTAAACCGGATACTAACGTTGGAATCTATCGCAGCTCGAGGAACAAATGCAACTTTCGCTCCAAAACAGCTACGACCGCGCCGGAAACGTCATCTGTAACGCCGACACCGAGATTGCCCGCACTCGCTCGATCCTAGCCTCAATCGATGAATTGGAGAATGAGATGGCAAAGATTGGACATATCAGAGAAATTGTGAAGGCCTACCGTGGCCGAATAGAAGGACTCGACCAACGTCTTGATCAGGCCGCCCGTCGCAGGCGTTAATGCGCGCCCTTAGTCCTATCCGATCGGTCCCATTTGGCTCGCCGAACCACACTCTCTTGGATCATGTCCCTGCCATTTCACTTCTGCGTTCATTCAACTTCTTCCATTCTCGACCACCCTGAACGATATATTTGCCCCGGAGGCACTTGCTCAATTCCCCACGCTCTCTGTTCCCGACTACCCACACATCTCTTGACGCCTTTTGATTTCCTTTATGTCCCTGGATGATAACGACCATGACTTACAACACGATACTACCAGCACGACCAAGTACATCCACTCAAACCTCTGAAAAACGAAAGAAGGAGCTATGCCTGAAAACAGATTGCCCCCGAAGGGCAAAAGGAGACCCACGTGTTTATATACCGCTCTTGTCCTCACGGACCCTGTGTTATTACGACTTATGCCGCTGTTGCAAGCGTTTGATGACTGATTTAATGCCCATATGCAGCATGAGTGCTGCGCTGAAGGAGATTTCTTATTCATTTCTTTGTCCGTCTAGCTTGGTGCTTTGGAGAGGATCGTTGTCTAAAGACTGAGATACCTGCCTCGCGGCAACTTTGGATTTTATATTGAATCAAAAATCGACAGGAATAAGCATGGTGTTCTCCCCGGAGTTCCTTTTTGTTTGTGACTATTCTTTCATTTTCCATCTCTTTTATTTCCTTTTTGGCGATTATTTTTGTTTGATCAACTTGGATATGCTGTCTCTTGTATGACGTTGCGATTCCCCGATCTGCATTCCCATCCATGTGTTTTATTGAGCGGCTGTCACACTTCTAGGTACAATGTGTTTGTTCACGGGCATTTTCTGTTATGACCATCAATGAGAGCCCCAGCGTGGCTGGCGGGCTTTTAATGTCTTCCCATTTGATAGTGTTTCTCGTTGAGATTATCTGTCGTTCCCACGGCTGTTTCCCTTCTGAACCGTACCACTTGAATCATATCGTTCCATCAGAACGATCGCATCAGCCTCCGTACAGCCTCCGTAATGACGTTGCTGGATTGGTCAAGAGTATGACTGTTTCATGCCGTGTTCGTCGCGACTTGACGATGGTTATCCAACCGCGTTGCGATACCTTGTACTCTCACAAGGCTTGTGCCAGTTGCGGCGGTAACACCATCCCTGTGTTCGTACAATCGCTTTCATCAAGGATTCAGGGTGCCGTCACTGAGGCCGTCAACTCATGGACAGCATCCGAGGTAAAACAAGTAGATGGTCATAGCGCCAGAGAACACCTGATTGAGAGTGACTTCCGAAGCTAGGCAGACAAAGCACGGTAGTACTACCGTACCATCAGATCATGGAGGGTTTGCCGCCTGTGATCGAATACAAAGTTATGCATCGGGACTCAAGGTACTGTCGCTGTTTTCGCTGTTTGCTCTTGCATTTTGCGACGTTCTGGCAACTTTTGGCTCCTTTTTTCGGTTTGAGGAAATCGCTTGTCTGTGCCGCACGTGGTGCATCGTACGACCAGAACATCCGCCCATGGCTTGCTGCGGCCACGGCTGTCATTCCTGACCTCCTGGGTAGAATTGACACCAAGAACCAGATGCGACTCGCAGCGTTTACAGAACGACCGTTTCACATCGACCGGAAGCCGAAGCTGGGACTTCAATGACACCCCGCGCATGTGAGAAATGAGTACTCGCGAGAGGCGCGAGTTATGCCTAGTTGGGGCTGGAACTGGCGTACTTTTGGTACAAAGAGGTTCCTCAGACATCGCCACATCATTGATGACTTGCGGTACAATGCGAGCTGAAACAGACCCCGATTCTTTCTCGGCTTCGGCACTCTCGCGGGGACCCAGGTCTGTAGGTCGTTTGGAGGGGATTTCTCCCGTTTGTAGATATGTAGCAGCGGCATGCAGATAGTTTAATCGGGCGCGGATGTGACTGTTCACTCCTCCCGCCGAGCCCTTTTTGCCCTTGACTTTGGCCATCTCGAGACGCTGGGAATAGTTGGCGGCGCATAAAAGAAGACCGCAAACAGACCAAAACGGATAGAAGCTTCGAGTGGCAAATATCAGCGCTAGGCCGAACAAAGAAAGACTGCTTACTATGACTAATAGACGGCACGTGACCTGCTGCCTTTGAACTCGCTCGCCTTTCATCCCTCCCGCGACTCGACTTCGCTCTTCTCCCCCCAACTTCATCGCCTCCCTCCCTCCTCAGTCTTCACCCGTCCTTCAATTCATCTCACAGAATTCAGGAGGGTATTCTTTCGATTTTCACGGCTCTTTTGCTTTTTCTGTCTCAACTTCAGACCCAGTTTTTCTTTCCTTTTGGTCCGCTACCGTAAAACTCCAAGCTCTCGCTGCTTAGAAAAGGGCGCGCCGCGACACCTAGAGATTTCTCTTTCGCCCATTCGGCCAACTTTAATCTTACAACCAGCAATCAACATGTCTCACGAGGAAGATCTCATTGACTACTCCGACGAGGAGCTTCAGACCACCGACGCGGCCGCCGCTGCCACCACCGCCGCTCCCGCTGCGAATGGAGATGCCGCCAAGAAGGGCGACTCGGCCGCTGCTGGTCCTGACAAGAAGGGAAGCTATGTCGGTGTTCACTCGACCGGTTTCCGCGACTTTCTGCTCAAGGGCGAACTTCTACGTGCCATCACCGATTGCGGTTTCGAACATCCTTCGGAGGGTTAGTTCCATCACATAATTCTTTTCCACAAGTCTCCCTCCATAGCTCCGTTGTTCCTACGTCCGTCCATCTCCGCGAGATATCTTTTATTCCAAGTCGCAATGGGGCCACCTGTTCTACGGTTTTCGAGCTTTGTGGACGGCATGAGGATATCTTCTTTGGATTTTCTTTCCAAGACAAGACACAAAGAAGACAAAGAAACGCACGCATTGCGCTGGTAATAAGAGCTCCTATCCGAGCCTGCCGGGTTTTTTTGTCTTGCTCTTCTCTCTGTTTTCTCGCAAGATAACGGTGAGATCAAGATTCGTAAAGAATCTATACTGGAAATTCGCGTAAAGCAATTCCGGTTGAAACCGTGGTGTCTTCTTGACTGTTTTTCTTTTATGGAAAAAAAAAAAAGGAAGACACAGTACTTTCATCTGGTCACCCACTTTGTTTCACGGACTCTAGATGTCCTCATGCCGTCTGCATGAAAGCTCGTGGTAGAGACTATCATGGCTGCAGCTGAACACACCTGCCGATACCGACCCGTGTGCTTCCTCTCTCCTGGGTTTGTTGGCGCCGAAAACACCCCAAATGAGAAAATACTGCACCAATAGCTTGGAATTTTCGACGACTCGGAGGATGGACGGACTTTGCGACGCGGATATTGCTTTTCTTTCTACAAAATCTTATGCATCGAACACAAGTCTAACATACCGTGCCGCATCACTACAGTCCAGCAAAGCTGCATTCCTCAGGCTATCCTCAACGTCGATGTTCTGTGCCAGGCCAAGTCTGGTCTCGGAAAGACTGCCGTCTTCGTCTTGACCACTCTTCACCAGCTGGAGCCCGTCCCTGGAGAGTGCTCTATCCTTGTTATGTGCCACACGCGTGAATTGGCCTACCAGATCAAGAACGAATACGCTCGTTTCAGCAAGTACCTTCCCGATGTGAAGACCGCCGTTTTCTACGGAGGTACTCCCATTCAGAAGGACGTCGAACTCTTGTCGAACAAGGAGACCTACCCCAACATTGTTGTCGCCACCCCCGGTCGTCTCAACGCTTTGGTCCGCGACAAGAAGATCTCCCTGCGCAACGTCAAGGCGTTCGTTCTCGACGAGTGTGACAAGATGCTTGACCAAATTGGTGGGTTTTCTGAGTCTCCATTTCCGTCACCCATACTAACTCAGATACAGACATGCGCCGTGATGTTCAGGAGATCTTCCGTGCCACCCCCGCCGACAAGCAAGTCATGATGTTCAGCGCTACTCTGTCGCAAGAAATGCGCCCTATCTGCCGGAAGTTCATGAGAAACCCTCTCGAACTGTTTGTGGATAACGACGAGAAGCTTACCCTCCACGGTTTGCAACAATACTACATTAAGCTCAGCGAAGCCGAGAAGAACCGCAAGTTGAACGAGCTGCTGGATAGCCTCGAGTTCAACCAGGTCATCATCTTCGTCAAGAGCACCGTTCGCGCTAATGAGTTGGACAAGCTGCTACGCGAGTGCAACTTCCCCAGTATTGCTGTCCACTCTGGCGTGAGCCAGGAGGAGCGGTAGGTTCTTCCTTTCTAGAATATTAGACATTTTGCTGACGAAGCTGCAGTATCAAACGCTACAAAGAGTTCAAGGACTTCAACAAGCGTATCTGCGTTGCCACTGACGTCTTCGGTCGTGGTATCGATATTGAGCGTATCAACCTTGCCATCAACTACGACCTGCCTGCCGATGCCGACTCGTACCTGCACCGTGTTGGTCGTGCGGGTCGTTTCGGTACCAAGGGTCTGTCGATCTCCTTCATCAGCAGTGAGGACGACGAGAACGTCCTCAAGGAGATTGAGAAGCGATTTGTTGTTGCCCTTGAGTATGTATCTTCTATCCGAGTCGAATGTGGTCAGTAACTAATGAATGATCCAGTGAATACCCCGAGGGCGGTGTCGACTCTTCTACTTACATGGCTTAAGCGGTGAACGTCTAGCTTGATCAGTTGCCCTATGTCATGTCGAGTCGAACTTGTATTCCGTGAAATTTGCTCTTATTTCTTTTCTCTTATTGTTTTTTTTGCTCTTTGATCTCCTTTATTTATCTATGTTTCGTTTTCCTTTGGCGTGATGGTTCGGATGTGATTTGTCTCCGTCAAGTGTCTCTTGTCGCTTCTGAGGCACTGGGTTTGAATTGATGGGAAAAGGATCGGGGACAACTGGAAGGGGAAACTACTCGATCTTCAATTATAATCAACGAGGTGCCTTCAATGACAACCTATGTACCAGTGTCTCTGTTAGTCCTTGTATTATCAATTTATTTGCGTTTCGGGTTCCTTGGAATGTGATTGTATTGCTGTATCGCAAGTATAGATCTTCTTGACGCACAAGTAGCCAAGACACGTAGGCTCTACAATGTCTTCGGAGAGAAAGATCTGATGAGCGTCAATCTCAATTCCCTACCTGAATAACAGAACAGAAAACAGACAGGCAACCGTCTAATAGTAGACCCCGAACACCAACTAGTAACACCACTACGGAGCACGACAGACCCAAAACATCGAACCTGAACCGGCCGACCGAATGACCGAACACCCGTTCCTGCCGTTCGTCTCCGTCCTCGTCTTCATCCTCGTCACCCAAAATCTGTCTACACTAGACTAGACTGTCTACGGTGTACGGAGTAGGTACTGGGTAGTGAGTAGTGAGTGAAGTGGTTCGTCATCCTGGCCCCACCACCTAGACCGGGTCAATTTGAGTTTTTTAAGTTTCAGATGGAATGGGCCGCGGCGGTGGTGGTTTCAGCGATGGAAGATGGTCCTGGTCCTGGAAGGGGTAATCGTCTAGAATCGGATTGGAAGTTTTGGAAGGTTGATGATCGGAGTACTCCGTTGGTAGGTGGTTGAATGGGTATTGTTCGATTTGTGGGTGGGTGCGTGGGTGGATTGGGTTGGGTATGGTGATGTAGCATCCAGTGTGGATGGATGGCTGTTTTCGATCAAATAGCGAATGCCGTTGTTTGAATCACATGGGATTCGGGGGGGGGGGAGGGGTGCATGACTCGTGAGGGTTGCGGCTTTGGTGATGGTCCTGGTTCTGTTCTGGTTGTGATGATTACAATATCTTTTTTGGTTGTTTACGTGCCTCGCTGCTTCTGGAGAACTGGAATGTTTGACTCAGGAGGGATGGCTGTTTTCGGGAGGGGAGATTGTTCTCGGTGCGGACACTCCGTTCGTACTTTTATTTTTTATTTTTTTATTTTATTTTCTGGTTGTGGTTTGTTTGTTTTCAAAGTGGCGGTTTACTTTTTTGCTACAGATTGAATGCGCTCGTCTTCTTTGATGGGTGGGAATTTGGTTTCGGACTTATGTATCTCTGGGCTGACATTCTATATCTGTGTGCATCTTCACGCACAGACGCTGTTCTAAGGTGCATAGATAAGCCCATATATGCAGCAGTCTATACAGAAAATCGCATCTGAGATGACGCATTATGTCTACACTGCTTGCTGTACGACTTGATGTAGCCTGGTCCTGCTTAGAATCACAATGTTAGGTTAGGTTAGATATTCCCGGGTGGACTACACCGGAGTACGATGTAGGTAGCCTAACTAAGGCAGCCTGGTTTACTACACTGTACTGAGTATCTGGTGCTCTTGCACTTAATGATTCTATCCGATTCCCTACTTATTGTTTTAGATAAGTAAGCATCAAAAGCCTGCTAGATCGACAGCCTAGCTCCTAGATTAACCAGCGATAATCAATCAATCGCTTATGCATGAAAAAGGGGAACCCTACCCAAATCCACAGAAGCTGAGCGCATCCATGTCAATATCATGCATATCCCCTAGAAAGGAATTGAAACAAAGCAAGAACCCAAAAACGAGAGAAGAATAATTTTAATGAAGAAGAAAAGGATCGAAAGAGCCCCAACCAAAACTGCACATAAAGCATCAAGCATCCAGACCAACACGGACCAGAGCATATCCATCCGTCCATCCACCTCATATACCCACACCGTTTAGTACTCGCGAATCGCCATCAATTAGCAAGGCAGGACGGGAGAAATGGCAGACGTCACGGTTGCCGATGGATCCTCTCTCCTACCCCGCAAGACCAAGCGACACGAGTCCCCCGTCGCGAGTCTCTCGGTCTATACTCTATGGGGTAGTTATGTACGTATCCGAGTGAACGGCCGCGTAGATCGCCGACAGACAGCGTGAGAAAGTCTAGTCCGTCCCCTGGTCGAGCTTGTCAGTGCTAGGCAGTTAGTCTCTCGTGGGAGCTTAATCCGGTCGAGTGACTTACAAGAAGAAGCTTCGGCTCGGGAAAAATAGGCGTGCGTAATGATAGTCGTATCGTCGAGGTCTAGAGATGTGGCGAAGTCGTGATGGTCTAGGTGTCTGGGTCCACTTGCTGGCGTGAACTGATTAACTTGCTAAGTAAGAATCATGCTATCTACGTAGTATGGGGTGCGTGTTTCTCAGTGTTTAGTAGGTAATACGGAGTCTTTTGTGTCCGTGTGGTCGTGGTGGGATTTTCTCTAGTTAATTGCTTCAATGCTTAGAAGTTTGGTCTTGTGCTGAAGCGTGGTCTAGTGTGACAGGCTTGGATGGATTAGGGATCGGTCCGTTTTCGATGGCGTCCAGACTAGAATGTTATGATATTTTATTACGAATTTACTTCTGGTTAGTTTCTGTAGGTTGTATTCGATTCGGGTCTTTAGCTATGGTGCCGCGTTCGATAGGCTACGCGGTAGGGAAATAAGGGACTTTGTCTATCATCATTCGCTTCCGTAGATCTTCTCGGCTTGGGGTAATGATCATTAGATGTCGATGCTTATATGTCAACATGACGAAGCCCAGTTGCAGATATCGAGATGTGAAACTGTGGGTTTCTTGAGGGACGAGAAGCTACGTTGTTTTTAGGACACGTGCGAGGGTCAGGTGGTTATTTGTTGATGTTGCACTGCTAGTTGCGGTGGAATTTGGCTGAGGTATGGACTATGGAAATGGATATATAGTTCCGTTCGACTGGCCAGAAGTATAGGAATTGCGAACAGACATCACCCATTGCCATAGAGTTGTATATATTGACAGTGTCGACTTGTATAGTACAGTACATCTATTGAATGGGTAGTGATGCTTTCTACATTGTATGTACACTCATATGACTACACAGTGTACTGAGTAGTTCAACACCGACGGCGACAATCCTATAAAAACCACCGTATATGATTTCCGTCCGCGAAGCATTCCACAGCTCCGTAGTCCGTACGTTCTCGGGGAATTATCTCAGAGGGAGAAACGCAGCGCCAATATTGTAACCCACCGGGGGTTATAATTGGAAGAAATCGACCCGTACGGGCCCCACGCGTGTCCGCCGCCCGTCCAGAGATAGAAACCCACTAAAAAGTAGCTAAACCGAAGACAGCGCCAGGCTCCACTGATTTTTTTTTTTATTTTTTTTTGGTCAATCGGACTGATCGTCGTCTCCAAGGGTCTGGACCTTGGTTTCGTGCCCGCCAGAAGTTGGAAATTAGTGTCGGTCGCTTTCTTGTTTTTCTCGTTTTATTGCTCGTTTGGGGTGGTTGATTTGGGAGGATATCTGGACGTGGATGTTCAACTTAAGTCCGCTATGGAATTAATTGACTTGATAGGATCGTCTATGCGGAGTAGGTACAGTACTGAGTAAATGAGGGGAGATGAGATACCTCACGGTCGGCATTCGGAATCCAGCCTCAGTTCGCCGTTTAAGGTCACTCGGCTTGAGCATTCCTCGTTCTGCAATCAATTTCAAACATTGGCAACAAGCCACGCCCGTCGGTTCGAAACGGGATATTTATTATGATTCCATTTTAATTTATCCCATTCCCGAATCGGCGCATGGGACGGTCCGATAACGACTGACTGCCGCAGCATCCGGGAGGACACATAACAGACCAGCCAGACACTCGACTGAAGCCTAAAGGTCCTGACGATAATGTGCAGCGGACGCTGAGACGGTACCTGGCATGGATCATGATGTGTTCTGCATCAAGTTAATAGCTGCATGGTCGAGACGGTGATTATTTCTCATTTCTCAATCTCTGCAAACGGCCGGCTCCCAAGATGCCTCCCAGAACGGACATCCTGGTATGGGTTTCCCGTCGATCCCTACCTGTGGCATGCCGGAAAGAATCAACACTGCCTCCCCCTTCCCGATGCTTCCGTTGTCCGATCTGAAATTCTTCGTTATTCATGAGGGCTTCTTACTTGTGATCAGAGAGGGAAGGAATATCGAGGTCAGCTGAATAGGGTTGTTCGTGAGCAGTGTCATGGTTAGGATATCGAGACATCAGCACCCGTTTGGGGTATCGCTCTCAATAGTACTCCGTACAGACGAAGAGGGGAATATCCTTATTATAGGAACAATTATTAATTGATCATGCCGAAATATCCTCTCGGGGGCTTGTTTGTTGCTTGTGCTACCCATTCCTGCCCGTTGCGAGGGAAGTTGGGAAGGAAATATTGTGGCCCTCCTGAGTTACACTGTTCCCGGGGGATGGTTGTTTTGGCAATCGACCCAGGGCTTTCTGAGGTGGATCATAAGTATTCACAATTATAATAATAATAATAATCATCATCATCATCATCACAAGCAAAGCCAAACCCTGCACTCCAGTCTAAAGGCCAAGGAATCTTGGATAAGCGGATAAGAAACAAGTCCGTTCCAAGATTCAACGGAGTTTGGGGCACCGACAATTGATACTAGATAGATATTTAATTCATCGGCGGTTCCCACTTCCCACTCTTCTCGTTCACCTGGTTCTTCTAGCTCCCTACTAGAAGGAGCTACGACGGGGACGAGGTTTCAACCTCCAGCCTCCCGGAAAGAAAGAGTTTGTTCTCTCGCACTCGTTTCGGCTTTTCGTTTTCTTTTCGTTTCTCGAGAGGAGGCGGAGGGGCGCACTAAGCAGATCCAAACCTGAAGCAGGCTCGGCCATTCTACTAAAACGATAGACTAAATCTAGTCGGCTTAGCTCTGTTCTGGCTGATTGCAGCGACGGGCGAAACCCGGTTTTGACCTGACCAACAGACCCCAAGTGGGCTTTTTGTCGACGGGAGGATGTGCTTTTGCCTTCTCGATGGTTGGCTCGAACTAGTGAGCTGTGGGTTTTTTTCCTTGTCGTGTCTCATCTTCTTTTTTCTTTGCTATCCACTTCACCCATCACTCTTATTAGTATAATATTATTATGATTAGTCCTCGATTTGAAGTTGTTTGTCGCGACTCCGTACTCGCTGTGTTTATGCCCCAGTATTTCCCCAGCAGCTATTTGAGCCGGTCGTGGTTCGTCGGATGCATGATGAGACATGGGACCTGGAGATCAAAGACATCAATCTATATCCATAAATATTATTAATTTTTACTCTGTCCTAGCGAATGTGCCTGCTGCGTCCAGCGCGTAGGTGGCAGATCTCACTAACAGCCAGCCAGCCCCGTTGAGGATGAGTGCGGCAGTGCGCCTTGTGCCGGAATCCCTGCACCATATCCTAACCTAGTAAGAAGAAGTATACCGGGGGGAACGAGCCATCCGCTAATGCTGCTACCTAATCTTGGGCGGGAACCTTTGGATAGACGATTCGATTATGAATCATCGTACCTGGTCAGTCACCATTTATCATTATTAAAATTATGTAGGGTTGATGTGAAAAGAAGACCAACTAGCGTTAGTCTGTTCATCGGTCCGACTACGGTGTACAGTACTCTGTATGTGATTAATCTTGCGTTCCAATTTCAGGACGACAAAGAGTATTACGATCTCAACCAAATATACAGAGTACCCTCATTATTCACCTGTCCTCCTCCTCGACCGACTGTTTTCGCACCTCGAGGTGTCCGTTGGCAGTATTCCCATCGTCTCCTTGGCTCCGTTTCCGGTTCGAGCCCTGGCGGGGGATCCACGACCGTTGAGAGAGCCTTGATTATTGGTCTGCGTAGCAAAGGGAAAAAGAAAATAAAAATAAAATAGTTCAGGTTAAAAAAAAAAAGAAAAAGAAAAGGGAAAAAAAAAGGAAAAAACAAAAAAAGAGATAACTCTCAGTCAGTCACCATCACTCCATAAGCTCCTCTCTCTGGGCTGTTTTTCCGCCTAAAAGTGACCCATTCCATCGTGCTTTCAACTCCCCCCCCTCTCTATCTGACTGATTGATTGATTCAACTGAACTGGACTGGACTCTCTCTCCTCTCCTCTCCTCCCCTTTCTCTAATCCCTCCCCTCCCCCCATCCCATCCCATCCTCTCCCTATCTCTCTCCCCCTACAACATTTTCACCGTTCCCTCCTTTCGTTTTCCTTATCCCTTTTCCATTTACAATTTGGTCTTTTTCGTTTTTCTCTTTTAGTGATTCCCCTTACCTTCGTTTTTCTTGAATCTTTTTTCCCTGCCTTCCCGCCGCCTGGACCCTGCTTCTCTCTCTTTTTTTTATCGTTTCCAATTTCACGTCCTTGACCAGCCCTGCTTCGGTCGCCGTCCTGCGTTCGTTGTTCTCGTGGAACTTATCGCCAATCGCGCCGTATTATTGCCATTGAGGAGTTTCCTGGTCCCAGCCCAAACGGTCCATCGGTTCTTTCGACTTTTTGGCTGGCGGGAAAGCTTCCTTCCATTTCGGTTCGATCATCATGGCTCCTCCGCCGCGCTTGCGCATTTTATCAGGTGTGTACTCTGGCCCCGTCAACGACCTGCAAATCGCTCTTGGAACTTGGTCCTTGATTCCCGAATCATTTTCCCAGGACTGGATTTCGTCAAGACGTTTTTATCTTTCTATTCCCTTCAGCACCGAAAATGTATCAAACGGACTGTTATCTAACGCGAGTCTGTGTAGTTGGGAGCAATGCTATCTCGGCCTTCCTTTCCTGGAGACTTCAGGCGACCACTTCATGCGACGTGACGCTGGTTTGGAAATCGGGGTTTGAGGCTGTGGCCCAATACGGTGTTTCTTTCAAGTATGACTCTTTTCGGGTTCCCCTTTCTCCTGGAACGATTTACTTATTGATGAATAGGTCGAAAGCATTCGGCAATGAACGGTTTAAGCCGCGACATGGTACGTTTTCCTACGTCCTCACGTTGAAAGAAATCTGGTAGACTAACGCGTGGTTTCTACAGTGGTTCGTACGCCGGAAGAAGCTGCGTCTCGAGAAAATGCCTACGACTACGTTGTCCTATGCGTCAAGGCCTTGCCCGATGTCTACGATCTGGCGTCCGTCATCGAATCCGTCGTTACCCCTCAACACACCTGTATCCTCGTGAACACGACAAATACCCTGGGAGTCGAGTCGCATCTGGAGCAGCGGTTTCCGACCAACGTCGTTCTTTCGCTGGTTTCGGGGGTGGAGATTTCGCAGATTGGAGCCAGCGAGTTCGAACACTTGAACTCGTCCGATATCTGGATCGGTTCCACCAACAAGCAGACCAACGTCCCCAGCTCCATCCAAGGCGATATGGCCGCCGCGCTCGCGATGACCCTGGGATCAGGGCAGGTGAACTGCACAGTATCGAAAAACATCCGCCAGGAACAGTTTGAGCGTATGATCGGGTAAGTCTCAAGAACCTCCCGTGAGCCATGTTTTGTGAGAACAACTGCTAATTCTCTCCACAGGCCTATTGCATTTTATCCCACTAGTGTAATGTTTGAAACTTCCAACCACACGCAGCTTCTCGAGAAAGTCGGCGTGCGTCAGCTAGTGACGGGTGTCGTCGAAGAGCTTATCGAGCTGGCAAAAGCGAACGGGTGTTCATTCCCCAGTGATTTCAGTGAAAAGACGATCGCGAGCATGACGGCAAGCGGATCGCCGAGCGCAATGTATCAGGATTTCCAGTCCCGACGTCCGATGGAAATCGAAACCTACCTGGGATCTCCCATCAAACTGGCGACCGAATCAGAAGTCCGGATCCCACGTGTCGAAACTCTTTACGCAGCGCTTCATCACATCAATGCCACCAACCTCACCAAGCCTCGCGAATCTCCGCCCCCCTTGCCAGCTGCCGCAGCTGCTGGAGCCCCTGTTCCTCCGGGCCCGCCTCCTCGAATGTCGTCCGCTCCCCCTCCGAGAGCAATGATGAATGGGCCTATGCGCCCGGGTCCCGGCGGGAGAACGAGTACTGGTATGCCAATGCCCGGAAGACGGGGACCCCCTGGACCGCCGATGCCTGGGATGATGAGACCCCCCAGTGCCCAGCCTCAGTCGGCTAAAATGCCTCGCGAGCCTTCTTTGGAGGGTCTCGAGGAGTTCAGCCACCTGGTCGTCTATGACGATGGTGCGGCTGCGGCCGGTGAAGGTGGCATGCCTCACCAGAACGGTAATGGCTTCCCCGATATGCCGCCCGGCGGTCCGGGAGGGGCTCCGGCCGATTTGGCGTTGAGAGAACGCGAATTGGCGATTCGACAGCGCGAGCTGCAGATCCGCGAGCAAGAAATGATGAGTATGCGGCGAGGCCCCCCTCGGCGAGGGCCCCCACCCAAGGCCGCCTTCGATGAGGAGGATGAAGATGACTACTTTGATCCCATGGACGCCCTTCCCATCCCTCACATCGATCCCGACAGTGTGGATATGATGAGCATCACCTCCCGCAAAGCCAAGAAGGCCCCGAGCGCCAGCCAATTACGCAAAAACCCCGAGATTGGCACGATGCCCCCGCCTCCCAGTCGACCGGGCTCCTCTTTCAGCCGGTACTTCGGTGGAGGAAGGAAGCGTGCGAGCGACCGGATCATGCAGGAGATCCCTGGACTTCATGATTCGTTGATGGACAATCCCATGATGGCGTACTCATCCAACCGTTACGGTGCAGTCGACAGGAATCATATGTCCGCGGGTTCGCGTGCCAATTCCCTGACGGCCAGTCGAATGGGCGATTTCCCACCGCACCCTTACCCGCAAAGCCGAAGGAACAGCAATTCCCCCGCGACTCCCTACGGTCCTGGTGGCCCTCGAATGGGTCGACCCGGGACCGCTCAAGACCAGCACCTAGGACCACCCAATGGCCCTCCTCACGGCGGCCAACCGTCGCCGCCCGGACAGATGCGAGCGCCTGTACCCAGGTACCCACCTGGACAAGGTAATGCGGTAGGTCCGCAACAAGTTGAGCAACATTATGGGGTGAGCAAACCGTATTCCGCCAAGGGCACTCCCAAACATAGAAGTCTGACCGGAAGTGCGAGCGCCAGCGCGGAGAGTGGTGATAGCGGGGCCAGTGCCAACCTTGATTCCGAGAACTCGGCGCATAGTAGCCAAACCAGCTTAGGTGCTCAGCCACCAGCTGCCATGCCCGTTCGTTAAGAAGGGAAGAAAAAAAAGTTCTTTGAAAGACGATATCGGCCCTCGTCTCTCCCTCCCGTCTCCCTTCGTTACCCATATTGCCATGTCTTTTGCCTCTCCTTCGATATCACGGCCGAGCTAGCTCTCTCTGTCCATCTCTCCCTCTCTATCTCTTCTCTTCTTTCTCCTTTAAGGATACGAGCCACTCATGTCTGTTCTATAATGCACTTGTCTGGTTTTTCTTTCCCAGAAAGCCCTCCCTTCATCTGATTTGTTTCCTTTCTCACAAGAAGCATTTTTTAATAAACCCCTGTTTGGCAAAAGGAGGGCAGGCGAGGGCTCGAATTTTATAACTCTGTTGTTCAGTTCTTTGCATATACACAGGGGGACATAAGGGGCACATCTTTTTCTCGATTCATGTTTTCCTTTCTCTCTCTACCTTGGAGTGGTCGGGCGCGTTGTGTGTGTGGGATTCTTTTGCATGTGGTGTTTCGCCTGCCTTTTTCTTTTCTGTCTCTTTCTCTTACCCTTAATGAGGGCGAGCAAGGAAGCTCGACCCGACAAATACGAATCGTCATCTTGCTTATGACCACCTCAAACGTCCATAATTGCTCACCGTGCATTACATGCTTTTCCTTTTGTTCTCTTGCATGAAAAGATCGTTGTACACTATTTACCAAAGGCGCCACATCTTTTACCGAGCTCTCATATTGCGTGGATTAATCCATGCTATCAACTTGACTGGTTTTGTGACAATGCACCTGCATTCCTTTTTATCTTTCCTTGATCTACTTATTGTTCCGTTTAAGGTCTGTGATAACTGCAGCGTTGATTACTGGTTCGGCATTTAAAAAAAAAGGGAGAACAACTAGTTTGATTCAGTGGTTAAGTGATTTGAATTGGTTGGGTGTGGTTGTCAGTAGTATAAGGCCATGGCATCATCCTGCGTATTTGATAGAAGCGTGAGAATGTAAGAATCTTGATTGACAGTTCTGGATTGGTTTCGTTTTTAATATGTGTATTGTATTGCAACTAGAACTAAGATTTGTCTTACAAGCAAAGTAGTGATAAGTACTCCGTTGCAGTAGTGGTTGATATTGAAAGTAGACTGACTACTAGTAGATCCTGCACGTGACCCCCACTGTAAAGTAAACAAACATCCGTCTAGCTTTCCACCTCGGCTTTATCCTCATCGACTTTCGCAACCCACCGTCTTCAGCCCTCCACTCCCTAGACGACGGGAAGACAGACAACAAAAAAGCAAAGCAAAGAAAAACGAACCGACCCGAACAGAAACCAAAATGCCACCCCCCTACAACCACCACACCAGTAACCCTTACAGCGCCCGCCCCTCCTCAACCACCCACTTCCCCGCCACCGCAACCCCCTCGATGAACATGCACATGAACATGAACATGCACAGCGGCCCTTCCTACACCAGTTCCGGCCCCGGTTATGGTTCCGGTTCCGGATTCGCATCCGGCGGCGCCGGCGCCGGCGGAGGTGGTGGGAGTTCCAGCATGTCCGCTGCGAAAACCCGACAATACGCACAACTCCATGCGTCGCTGGCGCAGTTGAATGCGAACCTTGCGGACACGCAGAATCTGGTGCGCATGACGGCTGTGCAGGCGGAGGATATGCGGTTCCTTGGGGGGTATGTTGGGGCGCTGTTTATGGGGTCGGCGAAGGTGCTGGGGGAGGAGGGGGTGGTTAAGGGGGGAGATGGGAATGGGAATAAGAGCGAGGGAGCTGGGGATGCGGATGGGGATGTGGATATGGGTATGGATATAGAGGGTGGTGTGATGAGGGGGGTTAAGAGGGAGAGTTGATTTTATTGATTCATTGCGCTCCGTGTGGTTGGGGTGTTTGGGTCTTGGGTGTGTTGATGGTAAGTTCTTCTTAATGGGTGGAATGGGTTTCTTACGTCTGTTATGGGTCAATGGCTGATTGAAGTGGTGAGGGGTGGCTAATGGGCTATACAGTTTATGTCTATTGATTTAGATGGACCAGTGTCTATCTATCTATCTATTCCCCTGGGATGCGTCGCGCGTGCCACCTCACGAAGAAGGGTGATTATGCGGTTTCGAGCTACCCTAATTGTCGACGACGAACCCTCCGCCTAGAATCACGGCCGGCTCTTCGATGTTATGATGCTCGTAACTGATGTTCGAGTTCGGGTTAGCAAGATGTTCCTATCTTGTCTCTTGTTGAGGACGATCTGCGCGAGGATAACTGCTCACCTCAACGTTCCCACACCTCCCGCTTCCAAAATCAGAGCCGTCTCCGTCAACGGCTTCCCGGTCCATCGCATCGCGAACGCACGCAGGATATGCCCATGCGCGACGATCAGCACATCGCCTTGTTCGCTAGACGAGGACCCGTCGAAGCACGGACCGTGATATTTCTGCCTGATTTCGGCGATCACGGCGTCTAGACGACGAATGACGTCTTCGGGGGATCTATTGCATGTCATTAGCATGGAATCAACAGAAGAGATAACATCGAACATGAGCAAAACTGAACAATAGATTGATAAAAGAAAATGGATGAAAGACATACTCTCCCCCGGGACATCCATCCCGCCAAATATCCCACGGCCCTTCTCCCTTCTCCGCCCGCATCTCTCGGATCTGTTTACTCGTCAACCCCTCGTAGTCGCCGTAATCCCATTCGCGAACCGCCTCCGTCACCTCCACCTTGGCTTCCGTGCGAATCGGCTTCTCATCTTCGGGTTTCCGGGTCTCGGTCCAGGGCAGACGTTCGCGGCAGCCAAGGTCGAGGAGTTCGAGGGTTCGTTGGGCGCGAGAGCGTGGAGAGACGTATCTATTGAATTAAATCATCAATTGAATCGTTAGTTACTACACCCGTCGATTCCCAGTGTAGTCACCCTCATACTAGACGAGGGCACAACAAAGACGCGGGCAAGGCAACACAAGATAAGCCAAGCCCAGGAAAGCCAGAACAGGAAATTTGGAAAGTGAAACATACACATGAACCAACTTCCTCGGCGCAATCAACCGATCGTTCCCGACGAGCGCCTTCCCTGTCGACTTGATTCTTTTTTCGCCGTTCGGTGTTAACGCCAGGTCTGTGGTGCCTGTGTGTCGACCGTTTAGAGACCATTCGGTTTCGCCGTGGCGGATGATGAAGCAGCGGGGGGCCATTTTGGTTGGTCTTGATTGTTCGATTTGAGATGTGGGATTCTGAGGGAGTTGTGAGATTCTGAGGGAGGGGAGAGGTTTGTATTAGATTGATTTTGAGAAGAAGGAGAGGAAGAGGAAATGCGAAGGTGGGAGGAGAGAGAGAAGGAAGAGTTGGTGGTGGGGGAGAGGTTGCGTCATACCTAGGAGTAAGAGTAAGCTTATCTTGTCGGTGATCGACGGTTCGTGTCCATTACACCATACTCCGTACACAAGACCCTCCGTATGATGAGTTATTGACATCAGTGGGCTAGATTGACAGCACGTATAGAAGCTGTATCATGGAAAATTATGCAGATAATTAGGTATTGGGTATATGTATCATCTGTTGGTTCCATTGGGTTGAAATTGCTTGGTGCAGCCGGTCCAGAATAGAGGTATGTAATGTGGGTGTTGGATGGGAGCTTACATCGAACAATTTGATTGATAAACCTAATTTCGTTCTATTTGCCCCAGGAAGACTGCACGTTATTATTTACAACTATCCTTGTGTACTTGCATTCGTGATAGAGATGATCTAGACATAGAGATCAATAACCGGTGGATCCACGCCTGCTTATGTCATGGCGATAGGCGAATCGATTTCGTTAGGCATGCAAGTGTTGTAGTCTGTAGTACTTCCTCTTGATTCCTTGAGTTCGAGTTCCCTGGCATCTTCCATGCTAAGAAGTCTCCACTTAAACTCAATATACCCCCTAGGCATGATCTAACCAAGTCACTGTTCTGATCTCCATCGGTCTCTTGCCCACCTATTCACCCAAACCCCACCAAGAACCGGAGGGGCAGAAAGAACCAAAACCAATCCATTTTTTGAAACAATCAAACATGCCCGGCAGGAGCAAGAACCTAAGAAACACCTCCCTGCTCTCAGGGAGCCCTATATCGCAGACTCTCATCCCCTCAGATATACTCGCCACTCCAAATCAAAAATGGGTAACCTCCCGGGACCTCGCAGAGCCCTGTCTGCCCTACATCCCGGAGATCATGGAAGACGTGACGGTCTTTCTGCTGGGCAATATCAATATCAACTCGAGCCATTTGTTCCGGGCTGATATTTTGCATGATAGCTTGGGGCTGCTGAAGACGCCGTGGCAGAAGGAGAGGGCTCATGCGCAAGTGGGACAGGACGGTGCTGGGGGTGATGAAGTCGCGAACAGTGGCGCTGGTGATGGTAATGGTGCTGAGGCAGAGGCAGAGACAGAGGCTGTAGAGACGGTCGAGCCGATCCCCGCCAGGGACGTTCTTGGCTTCGAGTTGACCAGGACCGTGGTGAGACGTTTCATTCCTCGGAATCCGAACCTGGATCGAGAGTTGGAGCAGACGTGTCATTTCTATGATAGGATGAAGGGCAGTGAAGAGGACGGGGAGATGTCGGCGCCCGTGTCTCGAGATGTGCTGGTCGTTTATACACCTCACGCCACTTCCAAGGAAGATACGCCGTACTATCATCCCCAGATCCGGGCATTGGCGTTACTCTACCAGTTCGAGTACAATAGCCCGGATGCTGCAAGCGCAGAAGAAGGATCAGAGGAAGGGAAATCACCCGGTTCAGGCATCCTATCGCTACATTTCCTCCCCTTTGCGGACGAGGAAATCTCCAACCGTCTAGAACGCACCCTCAACGCTCTCATCAACACTCAGATCCGACTTGCGCGCGGAACCCGCCTCACCAACGAGGCCGGTAAAGCACCCGGCAAGGGCTCAAATCGAGGCGGCGGAGAAGGCCGTGGCGGCGGCGACAAGCCCAATAAAGATAATATCATCCCGCAGCATCTGGTGCAGAACACCTACACGCGGCTGAAGTTTAAATACGGGCCCGACCTCTGTCGTGACTGGGTCGAGTCCACGGAGCCTAGCAAGCACGTCTTCGAGGATCTTAGCATTACTGCGTTCTTGATCGAGTTGTGGCGAAGCATGTACGGCGTTTGTCCTGCCGACGAGCGCACCGGACAGGCTCCCTCGAGACAGGGCGACGACGCACGACCAGGAGACGAAGATCCAGCTCTCCAGCAATCCGACTTCCCAGGCTTCGTCGACGTGGCCTGTGGTAACGGCGTGCTCGTCTACGTGCTCCTCATGGAAGGATACAAAGGATGGGGATTCGACGCCCGCCGACGAAAAACATGGAGTATATTCCCGGCCGACGTGCAAGCTCGCCTCAAAGAGGAGATCTATGTTCCGAAACCGTTCCACGATGCACTTGCTCCTCCTGCAAGTTCGTCTCCACTAGACAAAGTCCCATCCAACCCCAACCAGGACTTCGACTTCGACCTCGGCGTCAAATCCCACACCGGCACCTTCCCACCCAACACCTTCATGATCTCCAACCACGCTGATGAACTCACCCTCTGGACGCCTCTCATGGGCGCGCTCTCTAGCCCGGAATCCCCTCTACCCTTCCTAGCAATTCCCTGCTGTTCGCATGCCCTATCAGGTCTAAAATACCGGTATCCACCACCAAAACCGCAGACCCAAAAAGCCGACAGCGACACCCATGAAGAAGCCCCCACAACCAATACATCCCAAGATGATGCAAACACAGACTCCCACGGCTCCCTACACGCCCTCCGCCAGGCCAAACTCGCCTCCCAGCCCGGCAACACGGGGTTCTACAAATCCACCTACGGATCCCTCACCGCCAAGACGATGTCCGTGGCCCAGGAGATCGGATACGGTGTCGAGAGCACCCTCCTCCGGATCCCGAGTACCAGGAACATGGGCGTGATTGGGGGCAGGGAGGTCGTGATGCGGGAATGGCCGGAGAGAAGAAAGAGAGGGAAGGCTGTGCAGTCTCAGACAGATACTCATTCGCAGACGCAGGAATCCATATCCATATCTCCGGGTCCTGGAGAGACGAACCCCGAGGAAGCAATTGATCGGGTCATGAATGTCGTTCATCGAGAATGTGCGCGGGACGGGGGAGTTGCCTGCGCGGCGCAGATCTGGGTTGACCGGGCGAGAGGGATACATAAGGGTCCCGGGAGAGGGAATTTGAATCATCATTCTGGTTCTGGGGGACATTGATCATTTGAGCAGTTTTGAATATGGAAACGAGGGAAGGGTTGCCACTAGTATTGACCTTAAATGTGTACAGGATTGGATAGATAGATAGATACCTATATTGCTGCTATGGTTGAAGTTTGATGGGATGGTGAGAAGATACCCGATTCAATTAATAACTAGCATATAAATAGACCATAATTCCTCCCCATGAGCGGTGGATAGAAATTCGTGTCTTAGGCCAGTCTATCGAAAGCATAAGAAAAGAGACCTTCCAGATAACTACAGACGTGACAGAAAATATCTAATTTACATTGAATCCGGCCATCCAAAATAATCCCCCAAAAACGATCAAACAAACCAACGCAGACGAAGTAATAATAATGTAGATGGAGTAAAGCTGGTCCATACTCCTGCAATGCAATTGATTAAAATATGTCCGAAAAACAATCCACCCCCTAAAGAGGAGAGAGAGAGAGAGAGAGCTGAGATCTGAAAAACAAAGCCCATTCCATCATTCATTTCTATCTGTACACACAAGTAGGGCAATCAACTAGCCCTGATATTACTGTTATAGCTCGCTTCTACGCAGGGCTTACATTGCCCGCCACGAGGTTCATGACTGCTCGAGTTTCGCCTTGCTAGCCGATTGTTTCAACGAGTTGGCTCTCTGCGCCGTAGCATCAGCAGCGACGGAGCGGGCGGCTGCCGAAGCCGCAGCATTGTCTTTCAGGCGCTTCATGCGCTCGGAGCGGCCTTCGCCGGGAAGACTGCCCCAGACGGGCTCGATGGAGTCGGCGCGCCAGTTGGATCGGTGACCGGTGAGGCCGCCGCCGCGGGTTGGGAAATGGACCATAGGAGAGCTGCCGGCGCCAGCTTCACCCCACATGCGGACGCGCTGGAGTTTGCGCAGCTTGGCCAGTCCATAGACGCTGACCACGGCGGTGATGGCGAAGCAGGTGACGGAGACGCCGCCGAAACCGAAGTCGGATTCTTCGATGAAGTTCTTCAAGTTCATGCCGTAGAGCGCCGAGAAGAGGGTTCCTGCGGCGAGGGCGAGGGTGCCGATGCTGAACTTGAGGTCGAGGAGCATGAGGGAGTTGCGGTTGGCGTCGAGGATGGCTTTGACTCTGCACGTATGTTAAGTCAGTGGATGCGGGTTTATAGTAGGACGTGGAAGAGATGGATGCAACTCACACTTCCTCCGTGTTACGGATCCCAGTGACCAGGTTACCGCTGGCCTGGACGATTTCATCGCATACTTTATGGTACGACTCCAGGAGCATTTCTACCTCCTGGTGATCGTCCTCCTCTCGTTGAATGCCCTTCCCATTCTCCGTCAGGTACATGGCCGCTAGGTCATCGTCGGCCTCCAGCAGGTCGTCGATGGCATCTCGCACAAGTCGCGCTTTCTGTTCAAACGTACCCAACCTCTTGGAGTAGATGAGCAGATGTCTCAGCTTGTCCCGATCAATATCCTCTTCCAACGCCCGCAGAACGCGCACAACCGGCTCTCGCACACCGTTGAATTCCTCCTCCAACCCGGTCGTGACGCTGATCAGGACCGCCTCGAGAGCACGGAACTCGTAAGGCAGGGCCCCAGCACCCGGCGACTGCGACTGTCTCTGCCGTAATTTCCCCTCCAGGTCGTAGACAAACATCGACTGCATGTAGGAATCCGTCGAGCCATACGCGTCGAAGACGAGGACCCGGTCCGCCTTGATCAACACGCGCAGGTGGAGCAGGTTAATGAGGATAGCGCTCGGTCGCACAAGTATATGAGGCAATGTCGAGGAGTCGATCTTGCGCAGGTCGCGAGGAAGAAGGCCATACTATACAATCATAAAGTCAGCTTCGTGCAGCCACCGGCCGGCCGTGCTCGGAGGAAACACACCTTCGCGATTAATTCACTCTTCCTAAAATCTCCATTGACGAGGGTGACGTTCCCATTGCTATCAAACTCCGTACATCGCAATCGCGGCTCATTCGACGCCTTGGCCGCTAACAGCCGCCCTCCGAAGTTCAAACTTCCCTCCGTTCCATCATCTATCAGCGCAGGCCCCGGGTTGCGGTGCTTCGGTTCGGCCGCGGTCTTGCCGTGTCTCAGGTCGAATAGCCTGCGGAGGAGCGGCCGGCTATGGGAGGACGAGGCGCGTGACGACAGCGAATTCAGCGGAGAAAGAACGGCGCAGGGGCGTTGACCTAGCGAGACTCGATACCGCGACGAGCCCTGGCTCTGAGTCTGGCTCTTACGCAATGACGGCAACAACCCTGCTTCCAGGGTGGCTTGGCATCGCGCAGGGTTGAGATGCGTCCAGTTCGACGAGGCTTCGAGCTGCAGTACGCGAGACGGTCGACCGCGAGATGATTTTCGAACGGGAAGATCGCAAGTGGATGGGTTCGCCGTGAAGTAGAGGAGCGAATCGGTCTGGGAACGCAAGAATCGGAGTAGCGACGTCGAGGGAATAGTCGGTTTCAAAGGCGACGGGGACAGCATATCGGTCTTGCCCGTGTAAACAAGCCGCCGTCAGGTTTTATGAGGAGACTTAATGTCTCTCGGTCCTCCTGAGCAGTCCGTTTGGGTGATAATCCTAGCTCGTGATTCTTGTATATAATTTTTTTCTGGCGCAGATCGGAGTTGCGTTGCGGCCGGAAATGCCGCCTCGGGCTAATGATGATCCGACTGTATACTTCGACCATCCAAACAAATTCTTTTTCTTATAATCATCTCTCTACCTATGATGTGAAATAACAAATCTGACCTGTTCTGAAATGACTGAATTTTCTAGCTACTGACATATCGTAGATCCGCCCGGAACCTACACACGCCACTCCCCATGCAATCTGCTCGGTTACTCCCCCTTTTGAAGCAATAAAGATATATCAATACCTCGCGGAGTACAGTCGTGATGTAGGTATATATGTATAAGGCATAGAAAGTGTGCGAGGATAGGCGAAAGAACGAGAAACGCTGGACCAATGCAGGTATCAAACAAAGCGCGACAAGTCTAACCCACAATGACGATAAAGGATATTTCGAAAAGAAAGCAAGAAAAATAAAAGAATATACCGTCCGACTTTTACCAATCATCGTCGTCTTCTTTCTCATCATCTGCAGCAACACGGGTTAGACCAGAAATGCAACGCTAACAGGGTAAAGAATAACTTACCGCTTCCTCTAACCTTCCCCTTTCTCTTATCCAACGCTTCTTGTAGAGCGCCCGCCAATCCTCCTTGGGGAGGACGTCCGCTGCGAGGAGTTCCTCCAGAATCATTAGCACCTCCTGGGACTGAGGCGGCACTGCGGTCATTCTTCTCGGAGTCCTTGACCTTGCGCAGGCCCCCACCTCCTTTGCCTCCACTTGCTCTGATGGCAGACAGGAGATCATCTCTACCGCCAGAAGGCTTTGGTAAGGGTGGTGCAGCTCCACCCGGCGGCGGCGGTGGTGGTGCCCCAGCACCAGGAGGTGGGGGTGGGGGCGGTGCTCCGGCCCCTGGGGGAGGAGGTGGTGGTGGCGGCGCACCAACACCAGGGGGCGGCGGAGGAGGTGGAGGAGCTCCTGCACCGGGTGGTGGAGGCGGAGGCGGAGGTGGAGGCGGAGCTCCAGCTCCCGGGGGAGGAGGGGGCGGAGGAGGTGCTGTAGCTCGAGGGGGGGCAGGTGGTGCTCCAGCTCCCGGTGGTGGTGGCGGTGGAGGAGGGGCTCCCCCAGCAGGCGGCGGCGGAGGAGGCAGTGGGGGACTGACGGCTGCAGGCGGGGGCGGTGGTGGTCGCGCGGAACTGGCTGGCGCCGGGGGAGGTGGCGGGGGCACCGGGGGAGCCATGCTGGATGCCGGCGGGGGTGGAGTAGGCCGGGAAAGAGCCGGTACAGGAGGCGGTTGAGCTGGACTTCTCGGGGGTGGGGGAGGAGGTGCTGGCGCCGAAGGTTGAGCGTGGGGAACCTTGGGAGGAAGCTGCGGTGGTGACGCCGGGCTCATCGTCCGTGGAGGAGGCGGCGGTGGTCCTCCTGGAACGGCGTTTCGACTCGGCGGTGCAGGAGGAGCAGACACCTTCCGCTCCCCTGCGAAAGGCGGAGGGACTCCGAAGCGACTTTGTGAATGATCTTCCATAGGAGTCTTGGGAGGCCGGGGAGGCGGCGGCGGGCCAGGGTTGGTACCCGACATCGCTCGTTGGCGACTGGGAGGTGCAGGGCCAACAGTATGAGCGAACTTACCAGCATCCGCAATAGGGGGCGGCGCGCGGAATCTGGGTCTGGGCGGAGATGGTTCTCGGTTCGGTGCAGGCGATTCATCTCCCGCATCTGCGCGCGCTTTGCGCGACGGCGGTGGTGGAGGAGGAGCACCTCGTCGACTGCCCGTGCTGTTACCAGTGTTCTGCGGACTGATATTGCTTGTCTTGGGAGCAGGAGGGGCCACCGGTGGAGGCGGTGGGGGAGCCTTTCCCCTTTTCTGCTCATCACCGGAAGGTGAAGGCGAGGTCTCCGCTCCACTGCCTTGCTTCTGCTCGATATATGCTTTGATGAAATCGGAATTGTCCGCGATCTGGTCCTCCGTGATTCCCATCTGCAACAGCTCGTCCAGCAGGCCTTTCATGGATGGGTCGCTAGTGTCGAAAGGCATTGATTTGCGTGGCGGACTGCTGCTCGGCGGAGGCGGAGCAACCTGGATCGAGGGTGCCGGGGGAAGCTCCGCAGGAGTAATCTGTGGTGCATTGGACGCCGTGCTGGAGCGATGGCCCAACAGACTACCGAATAGCGAACGTCCCACGCCAGACTTCCCATTCACAACCGGAGCTGGGCCCTGGCCTCGTGCCGATGCGAAGGGTGTCTTCAAAGTCTCCTTGCTTGCGCTTTTCTCCCGTTCGTGCACCTTCTTGATGAAAGTTTTGGCTTCCTTCTCGTCGGCGAAAGACAAACCGGCGGGGCAATCCTCCAGCTCGAACGTGTGGAAGAAAGTGCGATCCTGGTTGTACTGGAAGTTCTCGAAGATCTCTTGATCCCAAATGACACCTCTTCCGGCGGGCTATGACTCGGTAAGCGTCAGCGATCCATTGTCCGTGAGACTTACCGGCAAAGGCAGCAAGGTATACTTACCGAGACATCCACCAGCTTCAACCAAAAGGTGCGCCCGACCAAATCATTCGCCAGCACTACGGCGCCCTGTAGGCCGGTGTAAGTCCATCTCTGAGGATCTGGGTGCGCCACATAAAGACGTGCGACGGCTACTGCGAGGATTTTGTTCGCCGGCTTGGGGACCATCCGCTTGACGGTCTCTTTGTCGGAGTCATTGAGGATGGACGGCATGACGAACGTAGAAACGACCGGTCAAGGGCCGTAGACTAAATCGGAGTAGCGCGGATGTATGTGAATGTGTTTTAAGTGATTTCCCGGGAACACATTGCAGGTGGAGGTTGGGCGCTCCAGGCAGAAGAATCACGGTACGCTCGTCGACTCAGGCACGGGACGGCTACTGATATGGGCGGGTTGGGAGACGCAGCCGCACAACGGGGAGTAACAAAGGGATTGTCGAATTTCCTTGGAAAGGAGGTACAATCAAGTCAAAGGTATAAATACGGAGGCAAAAAGCGAGAGAGAGAGAGAGTCGAGGGCGAGAGGGAGGCGAGGAAGACAAGGGTTTGGCGGGCGGAAAGCGACTGGGGGCTGAAGGGAGAAGAGGTCAAGTAGCAGAAAGAAGAG
This sequence comes from Aspergillus sp. S1802E, assembly GCA_023627535.1. NCBI lineage: Eukaryota > Fungi > Ascomycota > Eurotiomycetes > Eurotiales > Aspergillaceae > Aspergillus > Aspergillus sp. S1802E. Next base: position 307,632 of record JAMAHN010000025.1, read on the forward strand.
GAGATCAGGTCGGCCCGTCGCACGGAGACGCCACTAATCTCAGGCTCTCAGGCCCGGTGGAGAAGCACGAGGCCACTAAATTCAGGCTCCCCAGGCAGTTGCATTCTTCTTCTTTCTATATACTGCACTACGGGGTATGTATTATTGTTCTAGTAATGATGATGATATTCAATGCAATCTCTATCCCCCGCAGGAATTCTCTTCTATTTCAGATCATCAACCCACCAGGACTCCCTTCTGGTCAACCTGCATACGGTGCCACCAAACGGTAACGGTCCCCCGACATTTCGTCCATTTATTCGACCGAGGCATGCCAGATCCAATAAACCGGAGGGAACAAGTATTCTCATTTGTTGTACTTTGTCCGACGGTGGCCAACCTGAGTGGATGTTTTGTACGCCCAATGCCCAGCCTGTCCCACTGTGGGAGTGGACCGACGTCATCCCGTCGACAGATACGCGCGGTGCTTTATATACTTCGTAGTGCCATCCTCCTTCCAACGTTTACATTCTACCTGAAGTTCCAATTCAAAGTCCCCATATTCTTTCATAAATTTCTCCACTAATAACTTGACTTACTATCCTCCATAAATCACACAATCATAAATCTCTCTGAGATCTTTCGCTAACAAAATGCCTACCATCCCCTCCGACCCTACCAACTTCCCATCTGTGGAAAGCCAGAAAGAAAGCCAGAAGGGAGCGGATGACAAGCCCAAGGCAACTGCGCAGGACTTTCAGTCGAAGGGACCTCAGATTCCAGACAGTACGTCCTTCCACGTTCAACCATCAAGTAAAATGCTCTATCTACGTGACAAGGTGCTAACCTCTTATTATTTAGGTATGCCACCCAAAGCCTCTCGTGAGGAAATCGAGGCCCGCATGAAGGAGCTGAACAAATAAAATGCATATGTGTGTGCTGGGGCCAGGTGATTCGCCTCCATCCTAAAGATGGGGGTCTGTTCTGGACGATGCTCCTGAAGTGGTCTGCTAGTGATGATGTATGATATAGAACAAATGATGTATGCTTTTGCCATTTTGCACAGATATCCATACTCTATAGATTGTAAAACTAGGCTCTTGTAAACTGTTCGTTTCCTTGGGCGAGTCGACGATTTGACGTTTGTTGACCACGCCGTCGTTCCATAGGCTATATAGAAAACTAGCGCTCTCGCTTAGATACATGATGACAGACACCACCGTCCTCGTAGTTCTACTCAACCGTGCTCTCAAGCTCATATCGGGCCTCTATTCATAGGCCATGGTCATTACGTCACATACCACGTGACCCCGTGTTCTCTAGATCCTCGATTCGCGACGACGACCATTCCTTCTCGTGTCAAGAGACCCCTCATGCCGCCGGAACGCACCAATGTCCCGGTGAAGCTGTCCCTGCCGTTGGTATGTGTTCTAGGTGGCCCCTAGGCAATTAGAAAACAACCGATCTAACGAGATGTCCGCATCAGCAATACCAGCAGGACATCTTCACCGAACTGCGCTCGGAGGATGAGCTGGTCATCCTCGCCCGTGGCCTCGGGCTATTGCGCTTAGTAACGAATCTGCTTCATTTTTACGATGCTGCCGGAAATAATCTCGTTCTAGTGGTGGGAGCAGACGATAGAGAGAACGAATGGATCGGTGAAGGTTCGTCGGCCGATCTCGTTGATAATCGCGGTTCGCGGACTCATCTAATTGCCACAGCCTTGGCGGAACACCATGCCATTAGCAAGACCCCTCTTGCTAGGGGTCTCAAGGTGATCAATACTGAAAGGGCCTCTGTCTCTATGCGGTGTGTAGTCTCCGTAGGCCAAATCCATAACGGGAGTACTGACGGGCACCTAGAGAGAAGATCTATGCCGGGGGCGGTATTCTGAGTGTGACATCCAGAATACTGGTTGTAGATCTCTTATCGAGTAGGTTGACAACACCCAACAACAATTGCCATCCAAACATTCTAATATTAATTTAGAACTCCTCGATCCCGAAAAAATCACCGGAATGGTTGTGCTTCACGCCGACAAGTAAGCCGACCATCTCAAGAGCCTATGCACGCATGTATACTAAACATATGGCAGGATCGTGGCAACTTCAACCGAGGCCTTTATTGTCCGAATCTTCCGGCAGCTGAACAAGCAAGGATTCCTCAAAGCCTTTTCGGATTCCCCCGAGCCGTTCACAACAGGATTTGCGCCGTTGGCAAACTCTATGCGCAACCTCTTTCTTCGCAAAGCTTCCCTGTGGCCCCGCTTCCATGTTACAGTCGCCGAATCCCTCGAAGGGCACAGGAAAGCAGAAGTCATTGAGCTCGAAGTCCCAATGAGTGACAAGATGCGCGAAATCCAAAATGCAGTTCTCGAATGTGTGGAAGTCTGCATTGGGGAGCTGAAAAAGGCCAACGCGGGTCTTGACATGGCTGATTGGACACTCGACAGTGCCCTGCACAGGAGTTTTGATATTTCAATCAGACGTCAACTCGATCCTATCTGGCATCGTGTGACTTTTAGGACTAGGCAGATTGTCAGCGATTTGTCTGACCTGCGAGCAATTCTTCAGTATGTCTTCTTGAACAAGGATTTTCAATGCCGGATTGATTTATCTAACTAAATCTAGTGCCTTGCTTACCTACGATGCCGTCTCGTTCATGAGATATCTTGACACTATCGTTACGGCCCATTCGCCGCCACCTGGTTCATCGAGACACAACTATTCACCATGGCTATTCCTCGATGCAGCCCATGTCTTGTTCCAGACGGCGAAGTCCAGAGTTTATCAAGGCAAACTCAGCAATGACACTCCCTCTCTGTCAACCTCATTCCCTACAACATTGCAGCCTGTCCTGGAGGCGCAACCAAAGTGGGAAGTCTTGGCAGAGGTGCTAGAAGAGATTGATACCGATGCATATCTAAACCCAGTCACCGTTGACGAATCAAATAGTACTGTGCTAATTATGTGTTCCGATCAACGCACCTGCCGACAGATCCGCGAATACCTCGGGACTATGCATGCTGGCGTGGACGCAGCGAAAGCAGAGGATGACGACGACCTTGTTGAGACCAATGAAAGAAAAGCATTTGGAAATGTCATTATGCGCAGGAGACTGCGAGACTATTTAAACTGGAAGAGCTCTCTGTCCAACGTCAACAAGAATCTGTCATCCCGACCAGATAATGACGAGTCACAAGGAAAGGCTTCGAATTCACCAGGACAGTCGAATCAGCTAGGAAGAGCACCTCCCAATAAGCGACGTCGTGTACGTGGTGGAGGTGCAGTTTCTTCAGCTGCCGCACGAGTGCCGAATAGCAGTGTACAAACGGACGTCGAACCGTCCGGACAAGTGTCCGAATTACTCGATGAAATTCAGCCTACAGAGATCGAGGAGGCCCAAAAGGAGGAGATCGTGATTGACGACCTCGAGGATATGGAGGACTTTTATGAATTATACGATATGGATAACCTCACCGTGGTGCATCCATACGACGGCGACATGGACGAGCATATACTGGAAGAGATTCGACCCCGCTATATTATCATGTATGAGCCTGACTCGGCCTTCATCCGGCGAGTGGAGGTGTATCGCAGCTCTCATGTGGGAAGGAACGTACGAGTATATTTCATGTATTATGGAGGCTCTGTTGAAGAACAGCGATACCTGAGTGCTGTCAGACGCGAGAAGGACTCCTTTACCAAGCTTATCAAAGAGAAGAGTGTAAGCCACTCCTTCGCCATTGCTTTCCCAAACACAAGCACTAACTCGGCAACAGAACATGGCCGTCACCATCACACATGACAAGAGCCTCGAAGATCCCCAGGAGCAATTCCTTCGAACCGTCAACACTCGCATTGCCGGAGGAGGCCGGCTGGCCGCCACAGCGACCCCTCCGCGTGTCGTCGTCGACGTGCGAGAATTCCGGAGTGCCCTCCCATCCCTCCTACACGGCAACAACATGATCATCGCCCCCTGCCAATTAACAGTCGGCGACTACATCCTGACCCCGGACATCTGCGTCGAGCGCAAATCCGTCCGCGACCTCATCACGTCCCTCAAAAACGGCCGTCTCTACAACCAAGCCGAGACGATGCTCCAGCACTACAAGAACCCCCTCCTCCTGATCGAATTCGACCAGAACAAGTCCTTCACCTTCGACGCCTTCGCCTCCGCAACCACCCCAGGCACCTCCTTCCTCACCGACTTCGGTTTCTCCTCGTCCGGCACCGCAACCACCTCCTTATCAGCCAGCAGCTCCCTCGTGAACCCCTCCAGTCCCAAATCCGCCCAACACCTCCTCGTCCTGCTCACGCTGACGTTCCCGCGTCTGAAAGTCATCTGGTCCTCATCACCCTACCAGACCGCCGAGATCTTCGCCGAGTTGAAGAAGAACAGCCCGGAGCCTGACCCGCTCCGCGCGGTCCAAACCGGCCTGGACATGGAGATTGCGCCGGATCCGTTGTCCGCGTCGGGGTCTGCCGGTATCATGGCCGCAGCGGGCATCGAGCATCGCACCTTTAATCTTTTGCCGCAGGACATGCTGCGTGCTGTGCCGGGTGTGTCGCCGCAGGCCGTGGAGCGGCTGATCCTGGAGACGGGGAATATCACCGAGCTCGCGAACATGGATGTTGAGCAGTTGGATCCGTTAGTGGGGATTGAGGCCGCAAGAAAGATAGTGGGATTCTTTCGGAAGAGTGTCTTTGATGGGGAATGATGGTAACCCTGGAGCTTTGACATTTACACGCATATACGACACTCCCGCAACACTAATGAAGCATATTCGCGTATAGGCACATACAAAAACTACGTAGAAGTAAAGAGAGACCCATGCGTTAGGAAGTACTTTCATTTTTCGTAACCTTTCTCGCTAATCTATCGACAAGAAAAAAAGGAAGAACGAAATAATAAAAAAGGAAATCGTAAGACAAAAAAAAAGCCAATTGCCAGCAAGAAAAATACCAGACTGCCAAAAGTTTAGCAGTCCAGTTTTCCATTAAACGCTTGGCAATCAAATCCTCTGCAAACTCTCGAGATCTATCCTGCACAATGAAAGATGAAAAAGACAACAGCGAAATGAGACAAACACTGATATCAGGTTTTCATCGTGGAGGGGAGAACGTCGAGAGTCCCCAATGATTCATACCCTGAGTTGATGATTTGGGAGCAGCACTGGGTACCGTAAGGGAACCCCTGTTGAGCGGGGGAAAGCGCTGCAACCCTGATCCCTTTCCTCGTTTGTTGTCCTTCGAAGGTTGTGGGGGAAAGATAGTTTGCCCGAGTGATTGAAGATGAACTCGGCCGGCCGACAGACTCCCATCCTAACGTGCGAACTTTGTTTCGCAGGAGGAAAGTCTGCCGAGATCAAATCCCCAAGGAGATAGGTAGAGAAACAAACGTATCTTGGAAATTCTCGCGTACCAGAGAAAATAGTAAGAAAGGAATAAGGGTCGACGAGAGAGGAAGTTCACAAATAAAACCCAGTGACTCTGTCTGGCAGGGGTGGAATGCATCGGGGACGCAAGAGAGGGTAGCCCTGGGAGGGCCAGTTTAGAGCTCGTCGACATCGATCTCCTTCTCGTCTTCGCTCTCGCGGTCCTCGTCGAACTCGACGTTGTCCTCGAAGCCCTCGTGGCCGTAGGTGTCGGTCTCGTTGATCTTGGCGTGTTCGGGCAGCTCGCCGTAGGCCTTGAGACTGCGGGCCTCGTCGGCGGTGTACTTCATAATCACGTCGCCCTTCTCGTCCTGGTAATCACGCAGCGAGAGGAGGATGATGTCACCCTGGTTGATCCAGACCTTCTTCCTCAGCTTGCCACGGATGTGGGCGAGTCGCTTTTCGCCGTCGAAGCAGAGAGCCTCCAGACGGCCGTTGCCGAGCATCTTCACGACCTGCGCATACTCCTGGCCTTCCTCCTTGAACACGAGTTCACGCTTCTCGTTGTCGTTCTCGTTCTTTCCACGACGACGGTTCTTACCGCCCTGTTTGGTTGGGAAAAGAAGTGGTTAGCCTGTGGTTCGAATGTTGTGATTTGTCCCGTTTGGTCTTCCAAGTCAAGTCCGCCACAATGGCAAGTGCTCCATATATTCCCCCAACCAAGAGAGGAAAGAAAAGAGAGGAATGACTCTGAAGATTCTCGTCTCTGCAGTGTCTCTTTCTCTCTTTCTCTCTCGTTCAAAAGAAGATATGGCCCAAGCGCTGCCTCATCGCGACTCGGGAGAAAAAACTCTTATGCACAAAGCGGGGTATTTCGTGCGTAACCAACACGAAAACAATGGAAGAGAGAGGGAACCAAAGGGAGGGAGAGCTTACTTTTCCCTTGTTCTTGGGCATGGCGGATATTCGTTACCTGTTGATTTAAAACTCGATAACGATACCAGACCGAAGTGCTGATAGAAGAGGAAGTGGGGGGAAGGAGAAGGTTGGCGAGGGCGAGCGAAGGCTTTTTCGTCTTACGGGCAACGGACGGTGGGGATCGGGGTGGCGGCCTGAATTGTGCCTAAGGCTCGCCACAATGCCCTCGCTCTCACCGCTCGCCAGACCGGGCCTTGTGTTTCTTTCGGCAGAAAAAAGATGCGGCGTTCGACGGCTCTCGGTTTCTGGTTGGTTTTACGTCGTTCATCCTCGACTGCACGGTTGTTCGTGGAGTTATCCTGTGTACCTGTTCACCTTTCCTCCTGAACCTCGCCATTCGATCACTTTGGCCCCCAGCGGAATCTCCCCTTCCCTGGCCATGAGTGCCCCGAATTCGTCCTAAAACCCATCTAGTCTAGGCCTTCCCCGAAGTGCCAGCATTAATTCTCCATTACCTACCATCTCTTCCTGGGGATACCGACAAAATAACCCCTCCGTTGAAAACATACCTTCAGAATGTCTTTCCGAACGAAGCTTTTCACCTTGCGGTACAGCCCAAATCACATAACTCCGCCCGTCGCAGGCCGATACCTGAGCTCCCAATTCAACTGTCTTCAACCGAAGATTGCCCATATGTACAAAAACCGTGATCGATCTGTACTATGGTGGATGGTCTCAGCGCATAACCTGGTTTCACACAAGCGGGTGGTGAGAACATGGCTGGCGCGGCGGATGCGCGCCGCGTTTCAGCAGGCGTTGAAAGAGCACGGTTTCAATTCCCAGGGAAAGAGATTTGCACCTCCACCTCTGAGGAGGCAGGGCGGGCGAGACTCTGGTGATCTGACCGGCACCGTGGAGATCTCAATCAATCCGCGTAGTCTCCGGGAGGATTTGTCTCAGTTGGATAAGAGTATGGCAGTGACACTGGGTACGATACTCCGCCATCGGCAGGAAGAGGCCAAAACGCCAGTTGCTGGGGGTGCAGCAGTTGGGAAAAAGTGGGCGCAGGCTGCTCGTCGGTAGATACAGGCTCATCCTCTTTTCACATTCATTCTTGTACAATAATGTTCCTTTCAGGGTTCGCTGTATATTATGGGTTCACGGGGCGACATGGGGGTTGGGCGCATGAGATGCATTGCGTGGCGTTTATATTTATAGATCATAGATAGACATGTACATAACAGAATCAGGCACACTCTCGACTTCACATCCGGAGAAAAGATGAAACAAAACCCAACGCAACAGCAAATGATGCGCAGGGCTGTCGTACGTGTAGTTTCCCACTGGGGGAATCCACGCGGCACTGCCTCCTTGGCGTCTTCGCTAATTGCCGATCCTCAGGCTTGGGCCAGACAACGGACAACTTCACGTTGCATTCTCCCTCTTCCTCGCCCTCCCCCTACCTAGTCTCTTTCTCTTTCTTCCTCTCTGTCTTTCATGCGCCTTACTTGATATCGTCTTTCTTCTTCTCCTTTTTTTTCCCACGATGTTGGTCTCCTTGACTGTTGGCAAGGTAGACGCTGGCGTCGCCGTCCTCTTGACCCAGGACAACCGTCTCGTAAGCCTTCTCTCCGTCTCTGTTGTTCCTGCAGCAATGAATGCGATGAGCGCTTGGTATCAATGTTCAGACAGACTCGGCTTTGATCTCGGGATGAATCCATCTTTGATAGTTCAGGCAACCAATGCGTTATCGCAAGTCCGCTGACCCTCTGTTTGTTTACAGATCGAATTCCCCTCTGTTCTCCTCCCAAACAACATCACTTCCGGTAGCATTGTCGACATCACCGTAGCGCGCAACCTCAATGCCGAGGCTGCCAGTGCCGCCGGGTTCCAATCCCTCCAGAAACGCATCCTGAACACCTACGGCGTCAAGACGCCCTCGCCGCCCATCCTGCGCCTCCGCAACGCAACCCAGACCTCCCTAGTCCTCGAATGGGAACCCATCGACCTGGCGACCGCCTCTCTCAAATCCCTCTCCCTCTACCGCAACGGCTCCAAGGCCGGCTCGATACCCCGTCCCCTCGAGACTCGCAGCACCAAGATCAGTGGCCTTGCCGTCCACGCCGAATACACCTTCCACCTGGTCTTGCGCACCACCGCCGGTACCTACCAGTCCGAGAAACTCACCTGTCGCACGCACAAGATGACCGATTTGTCCGGCATCACGGTGACGTCGGGCGTGCTGCCCCCGCAGCAGAAGGACGCCCTTGCGGCGGCCCTGGACCGCATCGGCGGCAAGTTGATCGATACCGTCCGCATCGACACGACCCACTTTGTCTGCACGGAGGGCCGCGGCCCGCTGTGGGAGAAGGCCGTCGAGATGAACATCCCCGTCGTCGTGCCCGAGTGGGTGGATGCCTGCGAGGCCGAGGGCACCATCGTCAGCGTCCGCGGCTACTACCTGAACGCCGACCCCAAGGCCAGACAGCTGGGCACGCTCCACGGCTCTACGCAGCATCAGCGCACCACCTCCTCGGCCACCTCGATCCAGCCGCCGCAGACCCCGACTCAACAATCGCACTCGCAGACGTATTCGCAGTCAAGAATGAGTCTTGCGCCTCGCGCCTCGCGCGAGAGAGAATCGCACACGATCGGTGAACCGCCCATCACGCCCTTCCCCGGCGCAAACATGAGCGGACAGCCCACGGCCGCTGAAGACGAGATCACCTCGGACGACGACCAGTCACCGCCTCCTGCGCCGCCCCCGAAGGACAAGACCGAAGAGACGGAAGAGCCGTCATCGAATGGTCCTACCGCGCAGATCGTCGTCACCGAGCCTACCTCCCCGTCAAAAGACCAGACTTCCAAGGATGAAGAACACGAAAAAGAACAGGACCAGGATCAAGAACCTGAAAAGGACAAGGAAGTAGCCGCAGCCGATGCTGGCGATAAAGAAGCACAAGAAGATGATTCATCGAGTAACGAACCAACCAAGGAGAAGGGTAAAGAAGGCGAGGGAGACTTTAACGAAGTCCCGCTTTAACGGAGCTACGTGAGCGATTTTGATTATATCTTATTTCTTATGTCTTATTTCCTTTCTTATATTCTCCTAACTTGTTGTTCTACTCTATTCCATTCCATTCTATCTTACCCCCTTTTTTATTCTTACCTATTTTCCACTTTGACTGAGCGGCCCGACGTACTTGTCGTGTGTGATATGGCAGTGATGTGAATGTATATTTTGTATAAGAACAAGGCAGGGCAGACCAGGGCAAAGAACTGGAATGTGTCCAAATCCCGGCTGAGTCCAGAGCATCCTAGTCTTCGACTAGTCGGGAAAAGGGTGGTGAAGACCTATTTTATAGGTACGCTCTTGTTTTGTTTGTTTTGCTTTCGTCTTGAAGTGGTATGCCGTTTATGTGTGCATCTTCCCTTCTGTGTCTCTATGTACGCGTGTATGTGGCACGCTTATTATTTTCAATTACCTGTTATATTCAGTCCCTTTTTGTGTGTCGCTATCATATGTACAGTAGCTAGTCTAATCTTATGTATGGGGTCTAGGTTTTTATGATTCTCTACTGCGTAGGATACTAGAACATACATATGATGCCGAACCCTCGACCTCAGAAGCCACACGTAACCGATATTCCTTAGTATTCATTCCTCTATCTAATATATAATAAAACATTGCCGGATGTCTTATGCTGTGGATATTGAATATTGAATTTTGAATAATAGCACCTTGTTAGGCCACCTTGCTCGTGGTCGTTATTAGTCTTTCAAATCATTTTCTCGTCTTGAAACTAAAGAAAAACGCGTTTAGTTGACGTTGCGCACAACGTCGTTGATGGCGCGCGCGACGTAGGCGACGTTCTTCTCGCTCACTAGGAAAAAAGTTAGTATTCTTTATAAAATGGGAGGAGGAGGGAATGAGCTTACAGCCGCTGATGGAAGCTCGGCCGGACTTGAGCAGGTAGATGTGGTATTTGTCCTTTAGGGCGTAGACCTGCGAGGGAGTCAGGCCGGTGTAGGAGAACATTCCATTCTGTAGACTTATGTATTAGCTTATGTGCATGGATATATAGGAGGAGTTGGTTGGGGGGGTGGGTATGGTCTTACCTGCTCGATGATATGCTTCCAGGTACCCGGGGTCTCGAGACGGACCAGTTCATCGTAGAGGGCCTTTCGCATCGAGATGATACGCGAGCTCATGACCTTGAGGTTCTCGTGCCATTGAGCGGTGAGGTCGTCGTTCGTAAGGACCTTCTTGACGATGCTGCACCCGGCCGTGGGACCCATGGAGTATTCACCGCGGATGAGATGGCAGAGGTTGTTGACGACGATGTCGCGGAGGTCTTGGGAGTCGTTGCCCAGGACGTAGTGGAAGGCGCCGACACGCTGGCCGTAGAGGCCGAAGTTCTTGGAGAAACTCTGCGCCACGCACATCTCCATCGAGGGCTTCTCGTTGAGGAAGTACCGGACGGCCCAGGCGTCTTCGTCGGCGGAGCCGGAGGCGAAGCCCTGGTAGGCGGAGTCGAAGAAGGGGAAGATCTTCTTGCGCTCGCACAGGTCGGCGATGGCCTTCCATTGCTCCTTGTTGGGGTCGAGACCGGTGGGGTTGTGGGCGCAGGCGTGCAGGAGGATGATGTCTCCTTCTTGGGCTTCCGTCTCGAGGGTGGACATCATGCCTTCATAGTCGAAGGAGCGGGTCGAGGCGTTGTAGTAGGGGTAGGTCTTGCGAGGGACGCCGGCCAGCTCCCAGATGGTGAGGTGGTTGGCCCAGGAGGGGTTGGAAAGCCAGACATTCTTGGGCTTCATCTGCTGTGCCAGGAAGAGGGCACCCAGGTGGTTGGCTCCTGTACCGGCGACGGCTTGGACAGAGCCAATGCGGCCCTTGGTGGCCTTCAGCTGCTCGGAGGTGTCTTTCGCATCGAAGCCGAACATCAGATCCCGAGCCAGCTCGAGGAAAGCGACGTCGCCCTCAATGGCGGTGTACTCGTGGCGGAAAAGGTTGTCGTCGGCGAGTAGACGCTTCTCGGCGTCGCAAACGACGGGAAGAGGCCATGGCTTGCCATCGTCAGTGCGGTAGACACCAACACCCAGGCTGACCTTTTGGGGGTAGTCATCGGTGGCATATGCGCGGTTCAAGGCGAAGATCTCGTCGGCCGGCACCGGCGCCAGAGTACTAAGGACAGTCATTGTGATATAGTATTAATATGAGTCACCACACAGCTTGATCAATTGATCTGCTTCCTGGCTGGAGGTAACCAAGGGATGTCTAGTAAGGTTAAGGTTAAAGAGAAAGATGAGGTGGAGGAACTGGTGGGCTGCAATTTAATAAGAACCGTGCTGGAGCAAGCGTGGGCACTAAAGATCAGCAAAGAATGTCTATGTTCCCTAAAGTAGTAAGTGAGTGACGCGGTGGATCTGCATGAATCGGTAATTCGTCTTTGGATATGTTAACATTGGCCCGATATCGCCGTCGCGGGCGAGCATTAAATACTCCTTAGTCAACCGGCTGCAATTTTTTTCTAGTTTGCCATCGGACTGTCGCCTCTGGGTGGAAGTTAACCGCAGCGGAAAAGATCGCTTAGTGAAGGGTACCTGAAACTGTGGGTCGATCAATGGGGCCCGAGGAATGCATCCTCACTGGCGGAGAAGGAAGCCAGCATCATAATGCCCAGAATATGGTGAACAATGTGACCAGTGACCGCTGTAACGTCGGTTTTCCATGGTCTTGCCTCTCATGCATGTCTGGGATATACGGTGTAGTTCACCGATTGTAGACCTTTTGAGTTGACATTCCCTTGGTGGTTCTTTGTTCAATGGTCTTGTAGGACTTGAGCCATCATCTGCAATACTAGATGCAAGGGAGTCGGCTGACGTACTCCGTATCTTGTCTTTTGTTGTGTTTCTAAGTTGTATTTCTGTCTTATGCGTTATTGTTACCCTTTTCGTGTTATTTTGATGTGATGGTCGACGCCCTCTGATTTGCCTCCGGAGACGCAGTCCTCTCCTCATCAGCACCACGAATCTTATTTAACCCTCTATGTTGAATTCAAGAAAAGATTTTGAGAAATCAGGTAGAATTTCAGAGGACTATTTATACTGCGACTATCTTGAAAGCAGATATGGTCCTTTAATCTAGTATTCCTATGTCTCCGACTCCCCGTCAGTAATGCAACTACAGCACAATATATAAATGCGACACACCAGATGCAACACGCGAAACTCATCGTTCCTAGTCTTCGTCATCGATCAGGACAGACGTCATTCCCGTGTCTCGAAATATGATATCATCAAAAAGAAGCGCATCTATTTGTTTAAATCGTGCATGATGGATATCAGTGGTTGGCGATTGAGCACCTCTACTAGGAGCGACAAGATTCTAGCCGAACCGAGGATATTGAAAACGAGACCGGAAGGATTGTCAATAGAATGCCAACAACCAGGCTATCCTTCGCGTAGAGAGAGAAGGATGGCGTTGGGGTGAAAGGATGATTGATAAGGGAAGAGGGGTTGTGAGGGGAAAAGCTGGCGGAAAGTCACCTGCCCGCGCTTTAAGAAGGCCGATACGGGATTGTTCAGCTCGGAGGGAATCTCATGACCTTTCAACTCAATATCCTGATTTGTTGTATAAGATCTACTATCTGATCATGACTGTGACCCAGACATCTCAAATCCCAGCCAACGACCTGCACTCGTTGCGGCCAAGAACGATTATCCAACCACTCCACAATAGTATTCCTCCGGAATTACTTCCACGATTTGACCCGGTCTATGTGGAGCACCACAACAAGTATAACGCGGGACGCCTACATACGCACGAGGTGCCAATCGAAGAATTTCGAAAGAACCCAGCTAAATTCGTCACTGCATACGGCCGCGCCGTTGGCCCGGATGTTTTCAGGATTACCCAGCAGAAAATACCCGTTGAGGGAGGAGAAATAGCCGTGCGGATCTTTGAGCCCGCAACAATCTACGATGAGCTAGGTAATCCGAAAAGGAGGGCCGCATACGTCAACTTCCACGGCGGCGGATGGGTATTTGGAGATCTCGCGGTAGACCATGATTTCTGCAGGCGGGTGGTCCACGGTCTAGACGGCCATTTGGTGGCTTTTGATATCGACTATCGTCTAGCACCAGAAAACAAGTTCCCTGTCCCAGTGGAGGATTGTTGGACAGCTTTCAACTGGGTTAGTCTGGACTTCTTACTCGTCGACTGCTGTCTATTGACTCTACCTAGGTCCGGTCACAGAAAGCCGACGAATTCCATATCGACCCGGACCGGATGGCGGTTGGCGGCGCTTCAGCCGGAGGTCATCTCTCAGCTGTCATCAGCCATCTTTGCCGTGACTCCAACATTCCTCTCCGCCTGCAAGTGTTAGGAGTGCCGGTATGTGATTTGCATAACGTTTTCACGATGGAGGGAGAATTCGACCGCGAGAATTGTCCTTATGAATCCTATCGAGAGATGGAGTTCACGATTGCTCTTCCGATGGCACGAATGAAGTACTTCCACAATCACTTTCTGGGGCTCCCAAGGCCTGCTAGATCCAAGGAGGTAGGCATCTATCTGGCAGCTAGAAGAAAAAGAGAGAAAGAGAAGGGGAGATGTAGATCGTATGCTGACGCAAGCCACAGGACTGGAAGATTTCGCCCATGCTTGCTCCCAACTTCTCCAATCTAGCTCCGGCTCTTGTGTTCACGGCAGAAATGGACCCTCTTAGGGACGAAGGGGAGGTCTATGCCGCGAAACTCAAGAAAGCTGGATGTCGGGTCGAGTTGACGCGCATGAAGGGGGCGCCTCACACATTCATTACTCTAGATGGGATTTTGGATTCGGGGAAGAAGTACAATGCGATGGTGATCGAAGCGATGAAGAGGGAGCTCATAGAGTAACCAAGAAAGTCAGGTAGCAACAAGAAAGTATAGAGCTGCGGGATCAGGGTTTATCCGGGAGAAACACTTACCATATAATACACAATACCTGACTATTCCACCGGGAGGAGCCCCGTATTACGCGTAATACCAGGACCGGGCCGGGTGATTTCGGCAGTCCGCATCGGAAGAGAGGGTCGACAGTCCGACTCTCTTCGATTGAGCGCGACTTTCTTTTTGCTTCTCTCCCTTCTTTTCCTCCGTTCTGCGAGGCGATCTCCCATTGCCATTGATTCTTATCTTCTTTGTGATTTCTTTGCATAGACTCTGTCGGTTTAGAGTCTCTAGCGTCCCCATTGAGCTTAATTAGAGCTAGACCAGCGTCGGCATTTGAAATCGTCATGTTGTCATCCACGAACTCCTCCCGGGCGGTGCGCTCGATGGCTTCCTTCGCATCGCGAGCGGCCACCGCCAGCTCTCCCGCAATCACCCGCGCTGCTTTGCGCTCCCCCGCATCGTTCGCTTCCCGCTCGCTGAGCTCCAATAGCCGACCTCTTCAACACTTCCCCCGCCTTCAGTCCCTCAACATCATCGCCAACAAGAGAGCTTTTGGCACAACCGTCAGAATGGTATACACGCCTGGATATGGATTGCTCTATACCTCGGAGATGGTGCTAACCATTGCTCTCTACCCCTCATAGGCTTCCGCTCCTCGTACCGAAAGTGATGCCTTTGGTGAAATCCAGGTGTGTTTGCCCCGATCTACGGATCTCTCGCTGTTACAGGATCTAATCGTGGTTGTGTTATCTATAGGTCCCCGGCGACAAGTACTGGGGTGCGCAGACCCAGCGGTAAGAGACCATCGTCAACCCGCCGGCAAAACAAGCCCGCACAAACTCCATACGATATTGCGGAGGATGCTGATATGAGGCGAGAACAGCTCCCTGGGCAACTTCGACATCAACCAGCCCCAGGACCGCATGCCCGCCGCCGTGGTTAAGGCTTTCGGTATCCTCAAGGGTGCTGCCGCCACCGTCAACATGAAGTATGGCCTTGGTGCGTGATACCGTATTATCCGATAAAGGCCAATTTGGTGGTGCTAATACTATCATAGACCCCAAGATCGGCCAGGCCATCCAGCAGGCTGCTGCTGAGGTCGCGGAGGGCAAGCTCCTGGACCACTTCCCTCTTGTCGTTTGGCAGACCGGCTCCGGCACTCAGTCTAACATGAACTCCAATGAGGTCATCTCTAACCGTGCCATTGAGATCCTGGGAGGCCAGATGGGCTCAAAGAAGCCCGTTCACCCCAACGACCACGTTAACATGTCCGCTTCCTCCAACGACTCCTTCCCCACTGCTATGCACATCGCCGCCGTCATGGAGCTCGAGAACAGACTGCTTCCCTCCCTGAAGAGCCTGCGTGATGCCCTGCAGGTCAAGGTGGAGAAGTTCCAGAACATCATCAAGATTGGCCGTACTCACCTGCAGGACGCCACCCCCCTTACTCTTGGCCAGGAGTTCTCCGGCTACGTCGCCCAGCTCGACCGCAACATCGAGCGTGTGCAGGCTTCGCTCCCCCACCTTCGCTATCTGGCGCAGGGTGGTACCGCCGTCGGCACCGGCCTGAACACCTTTAAGGGGTTCGACGAGGCCATCGCTGCCGAGGTCTCCAAGCTGGCTGGTACTGAGTTCAAGACTGCCCCCAACAAGTTCGAAGTTTTGGCCGCCCACGACGCCATCGTCGAGGCCTCCGGTTCTCTGAACACCCTTGCTTGCTCCCTCTTCAAGATTGCCCAGGATGTTCGTTACCTCGGATCCGGACCTCGCTGTGGTCTGGGCGAGCTGGTCCTCCCCGAGAACGAGCCCGGTTCCTCCATCATGCCTGGAAAGGTCAACCCCACCCAGTGCGAGTCCCTCACCATGGTCTGCTCTCAGGTCATGGGTAACCACGTCGCTGCCACCGTTGGCGGCATGAACGGCCAGTTCGAGCTCAACGTCTTCAAGCCCGTCATGATCCACAACCTGCTGCACAGCGTGCGCATCCTTTCCGATGGCATGAAGAGCTTCGAGAAGAACCTGGTCCACGGCCTTGAGGCCAACGAGCCCCGCATCAACAGCCTCCTTCACGAGAGGTATGTGCATCTTCCTATACTTGAACCCCCCCCACCCCCTCTACCCTATTATTTTATTAACTCGTATTCTAGTCTGATGCTTGTTACCTGCCTCAACCCCGTCATTGGCTACGACATGGCCTCCAAGGTTGCCAAGAACGCCCACAAGAAGGGCCTCACCCTGAAGCAGAGTGCTATGGAGCTCAAGGCTCTCAGCGAAGAGGACTTTGACAAGCACGTTCGCCCGGAGCTGATGCTGAGCCCCAAGGAGAAGAAATAAATTTATTCAGCGAATATCGGGCGACCGAAGCGGGATGAAGTTGCCCTGGTTTCGTTTTAGATGTAGCGAAGATTAGCATTTTCTATGTATTTTGAGGAAAATATTACTGTACAATTTTGACCTATTATATTAGTATTCTTTTTTTTTTTTTTTTTTGGGAACTATATTTTTTTCTTCGGAGTGTCCGTCAGGCCGACTGGGAAGCCGGAGGCTATTTTTGGAAGCCAGCGATCGGGAGCTGCGCCGACCAAAAATTAGTGTGCCCTGACTGCATGGCAAAAGCAATAGTCCGGACCAAGAAAAAAATAATGCATATTGGTTGGGACCGATTTGATATCATTTTAGCTTATTCTTTCAGGCACGATTTTTTTTTCACGCTAGACTAAGTGAGCTAGGGATTAATGAAGATTTGGATAGACAGGAGGGGAAAAATACTAGTTGTATCGATTGTGTCTCACACTTGGACTATGGGACCGGGCAGTGTTGGTATTTTTCGGGCTTGTTTATCAGTTGCCTCGTCTCCTCCTTCGGGGAAACTGTTAACCTGTCCTCCTTCACTCTCTTTCTCCCCATCCATTGTCTGCTACATTGACTCTACTCATATCTCTGTCCTTCGTTAAACTCACCAAGCTATCTTACTGGAACACTTCTTTTGGTTCCTACTTGTTTATCTTACTTATTACTCTAAATCTACTTTAATTGAAAGACCCCGCGGTCTTACTCTCAACGGACGACTAGTTGTCCTACAAGACCTGATAGTATATCAGTCTCTAATCTTCCTCAGCAAATACACAGACTCTCACATATCTATACCGCACATCCTCAAGTCAAAATGACCAACATCACCGCCACCACTACTACTCCTATCCCTGCGACCAAGCCGGCCGCAAACTCCCTCCCCGCCGAAGATGCCCCCCTTTTCCCGACCTCTTTGATCTCCGCCGAAGTGGCCTCTCAGCTGCCCGAGGACTACACCATCCGTCCCATGCGCCGTTCCGATTATAAGCGGGGCTACCTCGACGTCCTGCGCGTGTTGACCACCGTCGGAGAAATCACCGAAGAGGACTGGGACAAGCGGTTCGACTGGATCTCGTCCCGCAACGATGAATACTACATGCTTGTGATTGTGGACGGAAAGGATCGTGTGGTCGGCACGGGCAGCTTGATCGTGGAGCGGAAGTTCATCCACTCCCTGGGTCTGGTCGGTCACATTGAAGATATTGCCGTGGAGAAGGACCAGCAGGGAAAGAAGCTGGGATTGAGAATCATCCAGGCCCTGGACCACGTTGCTTGCAGTGTGGGAGCTTACAAGGTAAGGATTGTACACCCCTTTAGATCTGGGGTGTTCTCGTTGACTGACAATTTCGTATCACAGACGATCCTGGACTGCTCGGAAATCAACGAGGGTTTCTACCTGAAGTGCGGCTTCAAGCGTGCCGGTCTTGAGATGGCCCACTACTACTGAGTGTGAAACCTTTCTGGGTAGTTGATTTTTATACTGGCGTTATCGTTATCAGATTCGGGGCCGGGGTCGGTATGTTGTTCGAGGCATTCATCATTACGTCTGTGACGGGCCTCCTTTATCGATCCCGCAGCTCAGAATCCTTGGGTGGCGGCTGGTGAGCGAAATGCTCGGCGTTATGTATAGACTGCTTGGGTGTTGGAGATCCTGTTGGATATGGTTCGCATAGGAACTGCGGCTGAAGCGTGCATTGTCGACAATTTGGCTTAGGCAATTCTTGCCATTGACGAGACTCGTTGACGCCTGGATTGTTCTTGTACCTCCATTTTATTTGTGTTTTATTACTTTATGGCCTCGTACATGGGGTCGTTTTGATAGAGTTGGAATGCCATGCGTGGGTTCCGTGTGGTCTGTTGGACCATATTAATAAAGCAACATCGTCAATGCTTCTGATCGTCCTACGGCCTTTGTATTATGGGAATTTATCTTACCATTTGCTCTCTAGACTGTCGGCCACTATAAATGATAGGGACTGAACGACGGCATACCTATGCTATTTATCTAGTCATGATGGGCAACACGAAGAGAGTTTCATTCATTGTCCTGAAAGCGAGCCTCCTTTCTTTTCCTTGCCTTTTTTCTCTTTCTTTCATTTCCTTAATAATCTGTATCAGTGATCTTATTTTATTTCATTTTTCTCCTATTTGTTCTCTCTATCTTTGGCTATCTTAACAAGAACGCGATGCACGGATACTTGATTGCTTTAATATGCCCCTCAAAACGGCCTAGTGCAGGGCTAGGGCCCTCTGATTTCTTTGACGCAAGGCGGAGTATGTCATACATTTAAGCTAGATCTACGTTTTCCAATGTCATCAGTAGGACATAACATGTTTCTTCAATCACACTATGGGGCGCAACCTGGAGAGTTAGGTAGCCGGTCGATCTGTACCAGTGGCCGTGCTACGGCTTAGGCCAGCCTCAATTAACTACGAGCGTCTGGCGAAGGTTTATTTGAGCCAGAGTAACAAATCTATACTCATGGCAGCAAAATCTACAGACTACAGAGATAGGGCGACATCAACAAGACCAAAACAAAAACATACTCCGTAAGGCTGATCATATCACATCCATTTTTCCATTTTCTGGTAAAATAGTATAAACCATGGCGCGCAATGAAATCATCTGAAAATCCATTGCGGGGTAGATAGGGAGGGAGGGGAAACAATCTCAACCTAATGCATTGCACTCATGAGAAAGCTCAATACGCCGGAGATTCGGTTGTCTTGTTTGAAAAAGTTGAAAAGGTTTTTGTGTAAAGGAATAACGTAAAAAACCGAACACAAATTTCATTTCCGGCTCCGGTTAATAACCTCCCAAGTTTCCCAGCGTCAAATAAAAAAAGAACATGTTTTTCCTCTTTTTAAAGAAATTTCCCCAGCCCCAATTTGCCTAAACCGCTTCGATTTCGTTTATCTTAACGCGACTTGGCGGCGACCTTGGGAGCAGAGCCCTTAGCGCCCTGCTTGCTCTGGATGCGCTGAGCACCACCCTTGTTGGCGGCGAGCTTGGCCTTCTCAGCCTTCTTCTTGCTCTCGGAGGCGGCCTTCTTGTCCTTGGCGTCCTTGATGGCCTGCTGGCGAGCGGCGGCACGGGCCTCGGGGCGCTGGTTGCGGCGCTCCTTGATCACGTCGAGGGAGGCACCGACGATGGCACGCTGGTGCTTAACAGCACGGCGGGTACGCTTCTTGGCGACTTCCTATTCACGTTGAAAAGATCCCGTCAGCACTTCTGTTTCCCTGTTGCCATGTCTTGAAACCTGCAGTTATTTCCGTTCGTCGCTTTCCTTTATCCTTCGACACTGGGTGTTATGTATGTCGCTGCTGTCGAATTTTTTCACCCCCAGGCTCCTTTGACCACTTCCCACATCCTCTCCATGTTCACTGAACGGAAATAACAACACATCTCAACCGAAGGGGGAAATGAATTGGCGGTACTGACTTCAGAGATACCCTTCTTGTGCTGGCGACGGTAGAGGACAGTCCAAGCTATCCGGCGAGGGTTCTTGCGCTGGAGGAAGAGGGACTCGGACTTTCCATTCTGGAAGCGAAAGATCTTGCTGTCGCCACGGACGTACAGCTTACCCTATAGATTGAAGAAACTCAATGGTCAATAATCTGTCCTTCTTTCACATATATTTGATCGGGTCTTGTGTGCGGGAGACAACATCCCCTCCTTCTCGAGGTGAGAGAGAGATTCGGGATTGGCGGCTTGATGACGACGGGTTTTCGATTTTCTTGTGTCCGCTCGTTTTCTTGTGAAGAGGAAGATGGAACGCACCTTTCCGGGGTAGATCTTCTGACCGCTGAAAGAATCGTCGTAGGTACGCATCTTGAACGTCGGAGATGCGCGACCGGGCGTGACGAGATGTTGTCGGTTGGCGTTGGGTGGTTGAGTCGATTCGGTCTCTGCGGCGTAGCGGATCGCGAAGTCTGGCACAATTGTGGTGCGGGTGCGCTCGCTAAAGTGCGACACGTGACCTCGGCTGCCCTTGGCCGGCCGCGGTGCTTTCTACCACCTACATACATCTTCCGTTGTATGCGATGGGGGGAATGACCATGTCAGCCATCTCTTTAGGGGGGTTTTGACTTTAATCAGAGTAGTTAATGGCGTGGGAAAATGTTACTTTTACTTGAATTTCTCATTATTATTCCTTGATCCATCGGTACAGGGTCGTTTCGTCGACGTCGGGTTGGATGACGGAACAACTTATCGAAGTGCCCATACATCTTCCGAGAAGACTTTCTAGACAATTCATGTTAAACTTCGCCCATTTTCTTGCATATGTCTCATTTCCATCTCATTCTTAATTCATTATCTCATGCCACGTACTTTCACTTGTCTTGTGGACCGTCATCCCCTCTCAGTCGTGCCAGTCGCAGGGGCCCCAGGGATCCTCCTTGCAGTCCTATGTAAAGCGGTCCGTTAACATCACTTATAGAGACTACATGAAGTCAACGGACGAAGAATTGAGTCACATACCTTACACTGCACGTCGCGGCAGATCTCATTCGGACACACGCCGCAGCAGCTAGGGCACACGTAACGACCACAACCGCCCGGCTGGCTACACAGCTGGTAGGTATCTGCATCCATGATCTTGGGGCTCAGACTCTCGATGGCCTCAAGGATGCGCTTCGCCTTTCCAACCTTCTCAGCGTCTGCGCTCTCATTATCGATGGTTCTGATAGCGTCTCCGTAGATACAACATGCACCCCCGCACACCGGGCAGTCACCGCAGCAGCCGATGCATCTGAGGTTCACGGTGTCCCAAACCCGAACGTCATCCTTTCTCTGCTTCGCGTTGGGGTTGTTGAGGTCGCGAAACTTCACTTCGGTGCCGGTCACGCTGCGCGCGTACTCGATCTGTTTCTGAGTTAGGTGTCTGCTTTGACTAAGGGGTTATGAACTAGGTCGAGGCTAGCAGCCTATCTACTTACCAGCTCCTGCTTCTTGTTTGTGGCCTCCGAGGTCTTGCCGTCCACGCTATTGATGTGCAGAGCAGTCTGGTGGTATTTCTTGGATGGCTTTGAGTTGTCGGACTTCTTCTTGCCCATGGCCTGCTGTGCAGCGTCTTTCATTTTCGGCAGAAGACCGGGCTCAGGGGCCTTAAGAGCGGGTCGAGCCTCAGGAAGATCCATTTCGACAAGCATGTAATCTGTCTCAAGAGTACTGGTTACTCTTACGCAAGCCCTGACCGCGGGCGAATTCGAAACCAGAGCAAACACAAAGACAGAACATACCAGTGGGCGAGATGTATTTCAACTTCAGCGGCACAGATGGAGAAGTAAAGGAACGCTTCCCTTCAATGCCGGGGCGGTTTGGAGGACCAACCATCAAGTTGGCATCGCGGCCTGTCAGTGAATCAGAGCCAGCGGAAAGGGAAGATGCGCCGAAACTCGCGCGTCTGCGATCAGAACCCAGGCCGGATGAAGGGGTCTTCGGCGAGCTTCCAGTCAACGCTCTCAGTCTTCTCTTGAATACGTTCTCTCTCGGCGAGGCCTGCTGCTCCCACCCTATGTCGTTCTCATCTTTCTCCTCACCCTTCTCAGGCACCATTGGCATGGTCAACTCAACTTTCGCCTCATCTGTGATCTGAAAAGCCGACTCCATCTGGCTCACCAGATCGTGAGTGAAGGCTTCCGCCATCTTGGGTGCCGCGGTAGCACTAGAGCCACCAGCACCAGAGGCAAAATTTCTGGAAAATCGACGTTTACCAGCCCGTGAAGTGGACAAGGACTGGAGATTGTGTTGCGCAGCCGTGTTGCTAGGACCCGGAATAGGTCTATGAGTCTGATCACAGTCTTGAACCGCGGGTCTAGAAATGGAGCTAGCGAGCTCAGCACTTTGCGAGAGAAGTGTGGAGGAATGAATCACTTTACCTGACGTGGGTCTGTGAAGGGTTCTTTTTACTCTTTCTTTTGCCCTTGGGTTTGTTGTTGGTTGATGGTGGCATCGTTCACTGAACGGATGGGTTGTAGATTGCTCTGGGAGGGGACCCTTTAGGTGAGTAGGAAGTAAGTAGGATGGGATTGTTCAGGAGAAATAGGTACTGTATGAGCAGTGGTTTAGGGCTAGTGAGCAAGTGAAGGTAGGTTGTGATTTACTAACTACTGGGTTTTGTTTGCCTTCTGTTTGTTTACTTCTGCTGCTTGTAGTAGTGAATCAAATCAAGGAAGGCCATGTTATAGATACTTAGAGTGCATACTGCTCCATTTTTATATTCACCGAGTGTAATTGTCAATGGGCTACCTGCGTTCTACTTTCTTCACCCATAAAAGACTTCTTAATTTATAGATAAGAGTATGTGGAGTATATGTTTGTCTAGATTAACTTGGCTCAGTGCATTAGTACTCAGGCCTTTACCCAAGCCCAGATTTATATTTGAACTTGTATGTAATTTGTTAAATTCCATAGCAAATGCTATGCTCCCGTACTACGCAAGATCAAGCTTTGCTGAACGGAGCTTTGGTCTATAGTTTTGCCCTTGATGCCCTCTCAGACCGGATTGACTAGCAAAGCAAAGGATGTGGAACCGCTTTGAATCTGCTCTTGAGTCTACTCTTGAATCTACTATAAAGAATAGAAGTGGATCAATGAAATTCTATTCCAGCTTAATCGCTCTATCACAAGTAATCGGAATCGCCATTCCACAAGATAAAAGTGAACGCCAGAAGAACTAAGAGCATGTCTTGGAGAGCATAGGCGACAGGGGCTTTTTGTGGTGGAATGGCATGCATAGGGTGAAGGATGAGGCCCAAAGTCATGTCTTGATGTAATTCGACGAGAGAAGACATAAGTAATAGGAAAGGTGACCAGCTCACGCGGAGAGAAAAAGATGAAGATCCTAATGTGATATGAACTGATCCAAGCAAAGAATGCCAGACAGGCCAACCAACGCGCCTTAGTAGTGTTTCTCCTCTCCTCTTTTCTGCTCGTTTCATGGTCACATCATAAACGCGGTCGCTTAAATTTCTGTCAATATAAAAGGATGATTGGCCAATGTTCATAGTCTCTTAGTCTAAGTCATCGCGTGCGTCCGGGTCCACTCCTTCGCTGTCTGGATCGCAGCCGGCTCATCCTCCTTCCAGCGCTGAGCAACGTCGTTGGCAAGCGGGTCGTCGGGGTTTGGAGCACCAAGCAGGGCTTGGATTGAAAGGAGGATTGTGCGGATTTGGAGAGCGGGGGACCAGTTGTCTAGTAAATATGAGTAAGTCGAGGTCCTTACGAAAAGATTGGCGTGCATGAGAAATAACAGGAAACATACTCTTCAAGACATCCAAGCAAATTCGTCCGAGACGGTCGATGTTAGGGTGATAGATCTTGGTCAAGAATCGAATCTTGGGGGGAGTCATGGGGTAGTCTTCAGGCAGGAATAGTTCGAGACGGAAGATGCCACCTTGTTGAAATTAGTACCCAGTGACCTGGAAGCTTCGAGTATAGAGTGCATTACCTTCATACGGAGATTGCGCGGGTCCATGAATTGAGACATCGAAGTATCGCAGGTTTTCTTCATGGGGCACTGCGTTGATACCGGGAACGCTGGAAGATAGCAACAGATCAATAACCCAATCCTCTCATTTAAAAATCAAAATAGCGTACGGTTCGGCCATAAGACGCTCGGTCTCCTTCACGATTCTCTTGGGCAACGCCATATTGTTTCACTCTAGTCCCCGCGTTCGTGATGGTTCAAGGTGGGGTATGTAAAGTCGTACAGCTTCGAAGTTGAGGTGGCCGGCACTTGCGATTCGGCAGGGATCTTGCAGAGGGCTCGGAATGAGGAAAGGAAATTGCTCACGAGCGGATGGCGCGAGTCTGAGCGTTAGGATCAGCGGGGAATCTTTGTCAGGCCAATTCCTCTGGCAAGTCGAAGTCGGAACGACGTAACCGACCGAGGGGCACGACGGAGCGGGTCTCTCTGCTCGGCCGTACCGACAGACTACGGAAGGCCATAGACTCCATCAACGCAGCTTAAGAGACTAAGCCCCATCGGGCCCATCGAGGGAATCCCCACAGCGAACTTGCGGAGTTGCCCTACCGACCTCATCATAGCTCATTCCCAGGCAATCTGGACGAAGATGTTTGTCAAGCTCCAAGTCTCCAATTACTTCTCTACGTGCTGACACTCAACTCATCTAGAACTTCTCCGCGATCCTCATTGATACCTCGTGCAATTGCTTCACGTCCAAACCCAGTTGGCCGATCGATTTTACGATGCGCATGCATGAGGCCTCGATCCCCTTCACAGTTAACGGTTGACCGCTCGCCTCCGAAAACCACCGAAATGAGATTCGCCTGTAGTAACACGCATGCTGTTATACCAATGCATTGGATGACACCTGGATACCAAGTTTAATTATAAACAAGTCCTTGCGCAGCATTGGACAGACGGAAACACGGAGCGTCAACAGGTCGAAGTCCCGTAACGGCACAATGTCCGATACCATGGAGCCCAGGCCTCTGACGTCGGCCTCTGAAAGTCCGACTTTTGGGGAAGACAGCTCTTTTCACGTGGAACAGCCCGTGGGATCAATGTCAATATCGCCATGTGGACGGGACGTGGTTCTGGCTTCAAAGGAGGGTCTGCATGTCATTGACCTGGATTCGCCATATTCACCACCGCGGTACCTCCCGCATCATACACCATGGGAGGTCGCAGATGTTCAATGGTCTCCGTTTGCCGCCCGAGACTATTGGGTTGTCAGCACATCGAATCAGAAAGCGTTGGTATGGAACTTGGCTATGAAGACCTGGCAGAACTCTATTGAGCTTGTTCTCCATGCCCACACGCGAGCCATCACGGATATCAACTTCTCCGCCCACCATCCGGATACTATAGCGACATGTGCAGTTGATAGTTTTGTACACTGCTGGGACCTACGGTCACCTGCGCGTCCAGCTATCACCTTCTCCGATTGGTTTGCCGGTGCTACGCAGGTGAAATGGAACCGACAAGACCCCAATGTCATCGCGAGCTCTCATGACAGGTTTCTGCGAATATGGGACAAAAGAAAGGGCGCGTCCCCAATCAAATCCATCGAAGCGCACAACACTAAAATCTACGGTGTTGACTGGAACAGAGTTCGCCCAGGAGCTCTCGTGACTTGTTCGCTCGATAGAACCATCAAGTTCTGGGACTACACGAACGAGGGTGAAATGCCTGAGAAAATTATCAGAACCCCTTTTCCAGTGTGGAGAGCGAGAAACACCCCTTTTGGATGGGGTGTCCTGGCCATGCCCCAGAGAGGTAACAGTGACCTTCATTTATATAGTCGCAGGGCGGGCGAGGGCGCCAATCCCGATGAGGATCTCCCGCTGGTGCATAGCTTCCCCGGACATAAGGGCCAGGTGAAGGAATTTCTCTGGAGAGCTCGCGGAGGGGAGTCGGATGGCATCGACCATCGGGAATTCCAGTTAGTTTCATGGGGGACAGACAGGGAGCTGCGCTTACACAGAGTCGATCCCGATATTCTACAAGGAGTTGGATATCGAAAGGGCGATTCATTCCTAACAAACTTGAACCTTACCCGCAGGGGCGCCGTTTATCGAAGTTTCCGTGATGAAACGGTGAGCCAAGAGTTCGATGATTCGGACTCTCTATCTGTGCTCCAGGAACCCGGCGCTCCAGGAGCTCCTGGAATGAGCACCGTAACTGCTCCGTCCGCTCGCTCTTGGAATGGGGGCAATCCAGATTCGAGGATCGGCATGCAGGGCAGGTCAAATGTCCGCGCCGACACCAATCCAATCTCATGGATGCGAGGTGTTAAAATATCTGGGTGGGAAATCGAGACTCTGGGAGATGAAATCACGCATGTTGGAGAAAAGTTTACCAAAGTCTCCTTTGAGTCTGTTGATGTCCGCCAGCGCAAGGCAACAATATCACTTCATGGGCCCTGGGGAGCTGATGGGGCCTCTTTGTTCTTGAAAGTGGACATCAAATTCCCAGTCGACTACCCGAAGTCTGCAATGCCAACTTTCAGCGTACAGAAAACTTCTGCTGTTACCGACCAGCTCTCCGACAAGATCATTGCTGAGTTGCGCACGATAGCGGAGACCTATCTTTCTCACAAGCGAGGTTGCCTTGAAGGTGTTGTTCGTTATCTCCTCGGCGAGAGCAGCCTGGAAGAAAGCATTGCTTGGATCCTTGGGGAAACCGCCGAGACGGTCAAATCTCCGGTCAACGGACAGATGGGTGGCGAGGAATCTAGCGACGAGGATGAAGTTGGATTGTCTCAAAGCCAGGAGCTAGGAATGAGCTCTGAGTTGCTTCGACCCGTCAATGCCAATGTCATGGTTCCCGTGGCAAAGGCATGCGGTGCGCTGTGGGCCAATGATGGCCGTTTGGTGTGCTTTTTCCCTTCAAAAAAGAACGATTCCGCCTCTTTCCTAGAAAACCTAGGATTCAAAGAAATGTCTAGGGCGGACAAAGTCTTCGAGGGATTCGGAAGATTGCAGACAAACTCACCTGGCCCCCGGATGGGTAGTGGTGTTGCGAGTACGGACGATGGGGCTTCTGAATACTCGGACGACTCGGAGGCGGAGACGTCGAGCTCTTCTGGATCTTCTGGTATTTTGTCGAGTCTGCAGCATCGGTTTCCGACACCTCAGACCTGGCGCAGTGCTGGTAGTCTTGGCTTGTACCGACCACGGTCAACGGACAATTCTCAAAGGTCGACAGTTGGTGCAATGACCGCCAAGTCGTCCGGACAGGCCCAAAATTTGATATCGATATATGACTTCAGTGACCTGCTCCCAGCAAAACGTGACTTGGCAAGTGGTTATCGCATTTATGGTAAAGGAGCAGACGTATGTGCCCATAACGCTTCCGTGGCCCTGGAGCAGGGTTACCATGAGCTAGCACGGATCTGGGGACTTGTGGAACTCATATTACATAACGAGAAACGTCCTGTTCCTTCCCCCTTGGACTCCGTCGGAAGAACCAGGCAAATGCGAAGAAAAGATAGTGCTGTGGACCTGAGTTTTGACACCGGGGGAGACCCTCGAGCAAAAGATGCATTGAGCAGCATTATCCAATGGGGCGCCCATCCTTTTGGTAGCCACTGGCTTATTCCCGCACTATTTGACCACTTTGAACGCATTGGGGACGTACAAATGGTCGCAATGCTGTCCTGTGTGCTCGAACAGTCCAATCGTCAGAAACGATCGCTGAACCAAGAACGTCGTGGTAGAGCAACACTGAAGAAAACGGACAACCGGTCTTTCTCGTTGGACTTTGATTCACACCATCCATCGCAGAGCAAGTCTCAATCCACTACGCCATTGTTTTCCACGCCTAAAGACAGCCATACCACCCCGGTTACCCAAAGCTCAGGGCGATCCTCTTCTGAGATATGGCGTGCTGATTCCACACCCCCGTACTCAACAGGCACTACTCCCCCGCTGGCGTCTCGTGGCCTGGTCGCAGAAAGAAGGACGATGGGACACAATACGCCAGTAGCCGTCTCCCCTGACCAACAATCTCAACCGCGCAGTGGATCAGGAATTGGCTCTGTTCTCGCTTCTTCCTTATCCCGATCGTTTACGTTTGGACCTTCTTCGGCGTCGCCACCTACTAGTGCCCTGAGCAAAAGGAAACAGAGTCCGAATGGCAGTCCACACCTTACAGGGGGCTCGGGGATATGGTCTACGACTTCTTTCCCCTCGAAACCTCCGTCAACAGTTCCGGAATACCTCACAGCTACGTCCACCGCCGTTACCTCGCAAACTCATTCCGATACCGAGAGCGAGAAGCCGGAGCGAGGAGCAACATCCAAGCCGCAGCTCAAGCTTCACGCAACCTTGAAAAACACCGGCGCCTTCGATACCGATTGGGGCACACAAACTTCATCTTTCCTCGACCCTAATAAAGACTGGCTGTACCGGTCTTATCGCACTGCCTATGCCCACCTCCTTTCAATCTGGGGCCTACCAGTCCAGCGCACCGAAGTGCTCAAGATTGGTGGAGTCACCGATCAAACCAGCGACGCTAGCCTTCGCCAATGGGCGTACGACAACTTCCAAACCTCCCTTTCTCTCCCAACACTACCCCGCAAGGACTCCGCCGCTGTAGCTAGCGAGAAAGGTAACGATGGCCTCGAAATCCAACGCCACTGCATGCGATGCGGGCGTCCTCTTCATCTCTCTATATTCTCTACCAAGTCCACCACTGAAGCAGCAACCAAGTCTGGTGTGAAGATATATCCTTCATCTACCACCTGTTCCAATTGCGAACCCAAGCAGCGACTACCCCTCAAACTCCCCTGCGTCGTCTGCGGAGAAGTCGTTGAAGGAATGCTCACCCCCTGCTTCGGCTGCGGGCACGTGAGCTGCTTCGACTGCCATCGCGGCTGGTTCGCAATGTCCTCTGATGCCACTGACACCCCCGGCCCCGAACAGCAGGCAGAATCTCAATTCTGTCCAACAGGCTGCGGGTGCAAATGCTCTGAACACATAGCCACCGATATTCTTCCCCCTTCAAACCCCGTCTCCCCCATGACGAACCCCAACCAGGAGAATTCACCTCTAAGCACTCGAGCGCGTAATCGTCACTCCGATGGGTCGGGCAAGCATGTTACCACAAGTGCCCATAACGATCCTCCCACGAATGTTGGCCAACATGAAGATGACCTTGACCACTGGCAGACATCTCCGTTTGCTTCCTTGGCGAGAGGTCTAGGCGGTGGCCTGAGTAGGGGATTGCGTCCGAAGGAGTCAGATAAACGGAAGTCAAAGCCGTCGGGGACTGGGTTTGTACCGAAGAAGTCGGCTATGAATCAGGTAGAGAATCGGTGGTAGTGAGAGAAGGATTGTAGTGGGTTACATGTTTTGCTTTATGGCTAGGAACTTTTTGTTCTGCTTTGCCCTTCTCTTTTTGTTGGTTTTTCAGCCTATGGTTTCTTCTCTTCTCCCTGTATACCCCATACCCCGAATTTTGTGCTTCTTTGGTTACTAATTGCATTGTCCTCGTGTCTTGTAGTCGAGCGAGTATAATATAGCATAAGCGCTGTCTTTCTTGGTCAGCGTAGTCCCTAGTTAACTAGTCAACTAACCATGCTGAAAAGACACAATGGATATCACTCCAAAAAACTCATCCCCTAACTTGATACATATACTCATCAATCATAAACAAAGCAAACCCACTCCTTCAATCCCAAAACACCCAGCTTCCTCCCCCCCCTCCCCCTCCCCCTAGATAACAACCGCGACATGATCATCCATATAATCACCAATATTCCCCAAAAAGCAAGCCGCGAGGATCGATACACCCCCGAACCCAATACTAGCATAGTATACCCACTTATAGCTCTCCGCGTAGGCCATCTGCCCCGCCACCACGACCGCCTGGTACCCAGCGTCGCTGCCATTGATGCCCGGGAGGTGGTGGAGCTGGTCGAGCAGCGAGGCGCCGGTGAGTTCGATGGCGTGCTTGATGAGGGTCGGGTCGGTGATGTTGAGCTTTGTGGCCATCACGCCGCCGATGTAGTGTGTTGCGTTGGGGATGAATTTCGAGATGAAGACGTTGTAGTAGATTGTGTAGCCGATGCTGCCGCCGACGACGCGGATGGAGAGCGTAAGGGCTGAGATGGTGGCGATTAGGTCCTGAAGATGGGGAGTGGGGGTTAGTTGTGGGTGGGGAGGGGGAGAAGGAGGAAGGGAGGAGAGGGGAGGGACTCACGTCTGGGCAGATGATGGTGGTCATGATTGATGCTGGGACGACGATGCCTCCGATTCCGAGGCCCGCGACGGTGAGGATGCCCCAGAGCTGGTAGAGGTTGTCGATTCGTGCGACTGCCATCGCGCCGCAGCCTAAGGGGAAGTGTGTTAAACATCTAAAATGGCAGATGGAGGCCAAGTAGACTTACCTGCTGTCATCAAGATGCTGCTGAAAATCAACAACTCCTTGTTATGCCCTCGGAGGACACTCAGTAGCCAGAGAACGATGCATGCACCGCCCATAATGCCAAAGCCAATGGGCAGGCTTCGAACACCGACGTCCACAGGGTCATGACCATAGACGTTGAACGACTGCGTCGGCCAAAACATGATCACTGAGAAGAAGTTCGCTCCGGAGATGAACGTGATCACCAGCGTTAAGCCCAGCGTGCGTGGTTCCTGTTTCAACCGGCTTGGGAAAATGGGGTATTTGGCGCCGTATACCTCCCAAACGCCAAACGCGACTAGAATAACGAATCCAAGGATAAGTGGGACAAGCACATGGACTGATGTCCAGTCGTACTGTAGTTCAATAACTTAGCTTCAGTAGGCATGAACACCAATAGGGAAGTACGTACTTGATAACCACCCCATTGCATGCCGGCCATGAAAAGAATCAAACCAACTATGCTGAGGAATCCACCAACATAGTCCACTCGAGAGAGGATATCTCGTCGACTTAGTCCTTCTGAATTGGTTCTGGGAGGCGGAAAGTAAAACAGGGTTGTGATGAGCAAGCCAAAGCCGCTCCAGGCACCGCAGAAGGCACCAACGTAGCGCCAACCACTGTGCGATGAAATAAGCTGGGCCCAGAGAACGGATGGACAGAAGGGCACGATGGTAAAGATGAGCACGGCGACGTATTTGCCTCGCTGTCTAGTTGGCGCCATTTCCGACGTGGCTGCCAGCGCGGTTAACTCATTGACTCCTGCTCCTGCTCCGGCAATCGCCATTCCACCTGCTCATGGTTAGTAATTTGTTACAGTACACTCTATTCAGAGTTTACCGGAAAACAGGGTTCCTCGGATATACATGCCAATGAAAATGTTCATAGTATTAGCGGTGCTGCACACAATCATGCCGATACAGACGAGAGTAGCCCCGATAATGGCGACATAGCGACGACCGATCAGATCTGACAGCGATCCGACGAAAGGACAGACCCCAGACAATGCTAATAGGTTCGCAAGAACCTATATGTGGTCGAGGATCAATTAGTTTCGCCGCATGTAACGAGGAAGGCTATCGAATCAACCTACAAACCAAACCCACCGATCAGACCCACCGATATCAGCGTAGATGTGCGGTGGAATGCCTCCTATATAGAACCCTCAGTATGCGTGTGTGAAGCAGTCGTAATGTCAAACGCCAATTGACGACGCACCGAAGAGGTATACCGGAATCTGACTGCCCGTCCACAGAAACGCCATCGCCGTGAACCCCATGAATCGACGAAAGGTCATCTAAGTGAAGACAGGTTTGTCATTAGCCATCCATTTCTTGCATGCATGAGTATCAATGCCACCTTGTACTCACTGGACGTGCGTTTTCAGGCTCCCCTGCCTCATCCACGTAGGAATTCACCGTAACGTCTTCATGGTGACTGTACTTCTGACCCTCACCTCCCTCGACTATTTGTCTTCCGGTCGCTTTCTCATCTACATGAGATGAATCGGAGAGATTGGTGGTCGCCATGATTGCGACAATGAATAAGGCAGGCCTATGCCCAAGCACAGAAAACCAGTACGGCAAAGAGAAGAGGTATCGCTGACGACAGAAAAACACTCAAGACAAACTCAAGGAAGAAAAGAAAGCAACAAGCTTCAACCCAAGCCGTGGCATTTTATATGCCCCGCGAAGGTGTCACTGGGCGCGTGGGCCAGCAATGCTTGTCCGTACTCCATGCATACCAGTGAGGGGCAAGTAACGGTGCACAAGGCGATCAAAGACGTAGTAGACTTTCGGCTTTGGTGCCATTCTGAGACACAGCCGAGGCAGATATCTCTGGGGGAAGCCAAAGTCAGTGCGCATGGCGTTAACACAGCCGACGCCGGCGAGCCATGGATGATCAATGGATGGAGAATCGAGATGGGGACTTCTCATACGCCGGGGAAATTGCGGGGAGGTAAAAACGTGGAGAAGCGCGAAACTCAAGTCGGGGCCCAGAAGCTGTCGATGCTTGTGGTGCTTATTTTCGTCAGTGACTCGATCCCAATTGGCAATTCGTCCGGTTGGTGTCAAAATCGCCGATCTAGACCTTGCTCTTGATACTATTCATTTGTTACCATGAGTAGAGATGTCTGTTTATGTACATAGATCTATGATACACTGAGCGAACTGTCGTCGTGCAGGTCTCTATCATCCACGTTACAATTCCCATTAATTCAGAGCACATGGCTGTCTTTGAAATCCTGGGAAGTTCGTGGCGTTCATAGCGCCTAAGCCAACGCAGAGTGGTCAACGCCTTTCCCCCAAGACTGATCCCCTGCCCCCATAACATGCCCTTGTACCATTCGTATAGCAAATCTCAGTATTTCGTGCCAACCTCTTGCAGCTTGTAATTCTTGGGGACCACGAAAAGCGCGGAGGCTTGAGCGCACAGCCTTCCAACGGGGTCACGCACTTCGCCAGTCACGTAGGCCTTGCGATCATTGCTGCGTTCCTGGTCGACGGTCGCGTGGAACGAATAGAAATTGCCTGAGTACACCGGAGCCCGATAGTTGATTTCGAGATTGGCAGTAACCCCCGTGCGCGCAGGAAGATGGCGAATTGCGACACGTCCTAGACTCTCATCTATCACAGTGCCAAGAGCTCCGCCATGAACGACTGTTGGCCATCCTTCCAGCCCCGTCCCAAGGAAGACCACGCTAACCGCCTTCTTCTCCTTCTCGTTCCAAAAGACTTTCTGTAGGGCCAATCAGTTAGCCAGAAAGCGACAAACATCCGAGGTTGATTTGATCTAAGGCTGCCGGCAGTTGTGAGGTTCGGCAGATTGCAGTAACTCGGTAACAGCGAGCATCGCATTGGCCAAGAATATTGACTCAGAACTGGCCAAACGCCTGGTGTAGACAAGACAACTATCACGGCATTGGGCTGAAACGCCAGAGAAAAGCAAACATACCTGAAGCGCCAGCCCTCGGCTCCCGCTCAAGGGTCCAGACGTCAGCCTCCCTATCTTGTCCTCCTCTGAATAATTCCCATAAACATTCGCTTCCACATAGTCCGGGTTCTTGCGGAGGTCTTGTACGAGAGGCAAGCAGTTCTCGTAAGCGTGGTGAATCTCCTCTAGCATGGCAATATCTTCAAATGATCCCGGCACTGGAGGTGCGGAAACTTGCATATCCATCCATTTCCCAGCTGCCAGCCCCAGCCCACCAAATATTCCAGTATAGATCAGACGCCGCGGCCACTTCGATGGTTTGGGTGCGGGATTATGGGCAACAGTGCTGCTGTTTCGTGGTCCTAGGAATCTGGGCCGAGACCATGGTTGCGCTTGGATCGCGAGGTTGCGCAGTCGGGATTGTAAAACTCTGCGAGGGCCAAACATGGCGGGTCACATCGCAATCCTGCGCTGAAAATTAGGACGTGGTGGGAGCGGCGCGAAGAGCGGTATATTGGATTGCTTTGATGAGTGACGCTAAAGACCGCGAAGGGCGGCAATGCCGAGGTCCATCAATTATCACGTGATACATACGATAGTCTATGGAGGATACTATTCAGACACGATCATACGGAGTAGTAATTGTGAGAGTGTACAAATCGCTGTTCATATCGCATTATGAAATACTAGTACTTGGAAGTAGAACGCGGTGGATGAAAAACTAAGCTCAAGGCATTCAATCGACAGTTTAAGATAATAACGGTCTATCTGACAAGCACGACAGGAAGACGAAGTATCGAATTTTCCCATCCCAAGTCTAGTTGAAAATTTGTCTTAACCATGAGCCATAAGTACATAATCGACGTTAAGTTATAATAGTGACTTTTCAATCGTGAAGCATCGCGTCAAGCATGACTCTTAGTTGGCAGTCGGCAGATCAATTGCGCGATAGAGGCAGATGAGGGCAGAATGAGATTCACCTAGGAGGGCAATTAAATCAGCTTGAAGGTCACAAGGGTTGAGCAGGATCGGGGCAGCTTACCACCACCAGAGAGTGTTTCGATCTTCTCGGCCTCCACCTCGGTTACCTTTTCGTCGTTGAACCACCACCACTTTCCGCTCTCCCCTCCATTGTCCTGCTTCTTCACGTATGCCGTGTAGTGACCACTGTCGGCGCTGGCACCTTGGTGCGTAATGACTCCTCTAAGTTCATAAAGACCCGAGCTGTTGGTTCCCGCCTCCACGGCAGGCTTAGGGCCCAAAAGCTCAGCCAGCTCCTTCTTCGCCGCGAGGATGGACGCATTCTTCTCCGCTTCATAGTCAGCATCGGTCTTGTAGATATCAGTCATTGTTGTGTCTCCATCCTTCTCGGATTTTCCTGCCTCAACGCGTTCTTCGGTTGCCTTCTTCTTCTGCATGGGCTCCATAGAGGCACCTGATTCTTCCTCAGCCCTCTTCTCTTCCTCCCTCTTGTGGGCAAGCTTCTGGCGCTTTCGGGCACGCTCAACGTCGACTTCTTCCTTCCGGATCTCGCGCACCTTGTCCCTGATGGGGATGAGCTCCTTCTTAAGCGTCTCGGTGCAGAAGTCAACAGCATCCAGCTCCGCAGGGAATGACACCTTCCGCATAATCTTCGCCTTCTTCTGTGTCTCGCGCTTCCAGAAGAATCGGACGAAGTGGACGGTCAAATACTTGGGCAGTCGTGCAATGCGAGAGCGCTTGGTGTATATAGCGTCACGGTCCAGGGTGGGGGAATGCTTTTCAATCTTTTCCTCCAGACCTGCCATTATGCCGTCGGACAAATGATTCGTTTCTTTGCCAATGTGGCAGTCAAGTTTGTAGAAGACATCCGAGCTTTCATTCGGCTGCTCTCCAACATCCTTCGCAGCTTGTTCGTCACACTCGGTAATCGACTCGAATTTGCCAGCCATATACTTGTCCACAAAGGAGACCTCAGTCGAAGAGTCCCCTTCGCCCTCCTTGAGGACCAGCTTGTTCCGCAGCTGAGTTACGATCTGTGAGTAGGCTTCCTCGGCATCCTGTTGAGCATAGCCGTGTCCATTTCGATCCTTCTGAGCAAATTGGGGAAAGGCGGTTCTCAGGGAGTTAAGGAACATCAGCGGGGGGAACCCTTCTTGAGTCTCGGACATCTGCTTGAACAAGTCTCGCAGAGAGGCTGTGAGGTCCATGGAAGAGCCGAGACCACCCAGACCAAAGCTGCTGAGATCGGAGACACTTGATCCACCTCCAGACGCAGAAGGACGATACCGCTGGAGCTCCTGCTGGAGCTCTGGCACACTTCGCAAAGTCTGCAGGGTAGAGTTCAGATAGCAAGTATTTCCGAGGTTTTGTAAACCAGCAGGGGTAGCTCCCTCCGCCTTTGCAGCCTCGGCTGCGGTCATATCCTCTAGGAATTTGATTGCTTCCTTCGGGCGGCCTAAGTCCACGGCACCTTGTTCCCCGGGCGTCCCCATCATCATGAATGTCTGGCCCGGTTTGGCATTGAGCGAGGATAGCGGGGTATCATTCTTAAGCTGGCCTCCTTTCACTAGGATCTTCTGTCTTTCGGGTTCGACACCAGTGAGGGAGTAGAGCTGGTACTTGAGGGTTTCGCCGTTCGAGGATGGATCGAGCTCGACCTCATGACGTTTACCTTGGTGCTTAACGATGACTATTGTCCGGACGAGAGAAGCGTTAGATCGGAGGCAAATCAAGCGTTTGAAGGGGGTCAAACGAGCATACCGGGTATCGACGCCATTCTGATGGATCCTGCGAGTAATCTTTGGAAATTAGAACAAGGCTTTCTGATCGGGTTGATGATGAAATGCGGTGCATAAACAACGGCGTTGGCAGTCATCGCTTTCGGGGAGGCGTGGGGCGGGCGGTGCAAACAGAGCAAACACCCATCAACAGGCGACGACATCACGGACCCAGCGGGACATCATCGCTGCCTCCTGAACATTGGATCGAGTCGGAGCTGACAGCATCATCAATTTCCGGAGTTCGAGCACCAGTTCGCGGCCATCGCTGCATCTCCATCATGGTAAGCTATGTTATCTGGCAAATCCGCATCACTCCCAGCTGACAATGTACAGTCTCAATCATTGCGCCCTTATCTTCAATGTGTCCGGTCCTCCCTTACCGCCGCACTTACAGTGTCGAACTTCGCTTCCCAGACCTCCGAACGTCATAACGTACCCGAGATCGAGGCCCAGACATCCCCGGAACTCATCCTCAATCCCCTCACAGTTTCGCGAAACGAGAACGAGAAGGTCTTCATCGAACCTAGTGTGAACAGTGTCCGCGTCAGCGTTCGGATCAAGCAAGCAGATGAGATCGAACATATCCTGGTCCACAAGTTTACTCGGTTCTTGACGCAGCGCGCCGAATCATTCTTTATCCTGCGAAGAAAGCCAGTGAAGGGATACGACATCTCGTTCTTGATCACGAACTTCCATACGGAACAACTCCTGAAGCACCAATTAGTGGAGTTCATAATCCAGTTCTTGGAGGAAGTGGATAAGGAGATTTCGGAGATGAAGTTATTCGTACGTATGCCATGGCGACCGTTTGTTTCAATGCTGATCATTTTGCAGTTGAACGCTCGTGCTCGATTCGTTGCTGAGTCGTTCTTGACACCGGTAAGATACCCAATGTTCGCTTCAATTAGAGAATCGCAATTTAACATGGAACTACAGTTTGATTAAGCTGCTTTTCTATGTTACCCGTTCGACCTACAAATATTACATGAACTTTATTATCTTGTCATCCAATAGCGACTATTGTATAGGCGATCTAGGCTGGTTCCAAAGATAGTTCCCCTTACTTGCTTTACGCTGTCTTCCTTAGACACGCATACCTCGATGCTATAGTGAGATTGTCCATTGCACCTGCTCGATCAAAATAAATTTTAGCGGCCACAGGTTGTGTCAGACTTTTAATTGACGTCTCAAACACATGTAGAGGGCTACTCATACCCTACCCAAGGCACCCATGAGTCTTGTCTCTCTGGCCAGTGCCATCGCCACTCTAGCTCCTTACAACAGAAAATTGAGTCTGTTTTTGGTCACGAATGCTCGCAATTGGGGTAGGAGATTCAAAGTCAAGGGTAGGTAACTTTAACATGCACCCACCCAAGCACTGTATTGTATACCAACCTTTCAATAATTGATTGTTTGCACGGGGTCAATGCGAGTGTTTTTAACTTCCATTGGCTGCCAATGCACATCTGGCGCGTTTCTACAATAGCCCAATTCTGGTGCATTGGTTGAGTGATCACCTTGTGCACTCAGCCTGCGTATCGTCACTATCAACTCACCACTCTGCCACAATCGTCCCAGCTGATTTGGCGGTTCTTCTACAGTTGATGCCACTCTCCACTAATTCAGTGAATTCACTTTCACAGAGAAGCCCTTGCTCAATGAAGGACAAGTGAATGTGAGCACTTGCAGGACACTTCCCAGGAAATATTGTGGAAGAATTCCTCAGTCTAAAGGCTCTTTCACTTTAAAAGGGAACTCCCCTGAGATAAGATCTCTTCCTTTTACTTCCCCTCTGCAATCCCTCAACGCCTGTCAGCCCTCCTAATCCTCCATCCCCCCCCAGAAAGAAACTGAAGGCCAACTCCAGCTCAGATGGCCCATAGGGGATCTGGTATCCCACTCATGGGATATGAGTCCCCGATTCCCTACCCACAGTTTGAACGGCTCAGTCTGGGCGCTTTCAACAGTCCCGTGGCCCCTGATTCCAGTCAAGCGCAGTCCACATTTCCCCAAAGCCACCGCTTGACTCATCATTCTATGGCAAGGCCTGCTTTCAACCGTTCTGCACATTCCGATTTCCATAGAGCTGTGCACTTTGCAGCTGGAGCACTAACTCCTACGCCTACTAATTCGCAGTTTCAGCTTGGCACAGATCCTTTCTCTTTGGCACCCTATGATCGAACCAGATCAAGAGTCCCCCAGACTGCATACCCTATGACGAGTCGTACCCAAAATGCCCCCCTGCACTATTTGCTTAGAGAGGACATCGAGGCCCCTCCGCGCGGGCCTCGACGCCTCTCAGAAGTAGATAGGAGCCTCGAAACAGTTGCTTTACCCAGCGAGATGCCGCTTGGAAGCTATGTACATCTCAGAGAACCGCCTCAGTGGGGTGTAATGAAGATATCAAACGTGAGCTTCACCTTCACCAGTCCGAGAGGCGCTCTGCTAACTAAGCGAAGATTCCATATTCCATCACCAAGCAGGA
Organism: Aspergillus sp. S1802E; assembly: GCA_023627535.1. NCBI lineage: Eukaryota > Fungi > Ascomycota > Eurotiomycetes > Eurotiales > Aspergillaceae > Aspergillus > Aspergillus sp. S1802E. The sequence goes on from JAMAHN010000025.1 coordinate 346,257, forward strand.
AATCGTGCAGTTCGTTGGCAGACAGGCGCGTCTCCTCTCGTCTGACAAGGGTTGTCCGGTACACATAATTATGGAGCGCTCTACTGCGAAGACTATGGACTGCTACGTTGAGTTTGAATCTACCACGAATGCTGAGGAAACAGTCAATCGGATAAACCGGATATATGAAACTGGTCGTCCACCACGTCTGGGTAATCGACATGTGGATGTTGAATTGAGCAACCAAGACGCTTTGCTGAAAGATCTTTTTCCACGGGCCAAGTGTGTCGTGTGGGAAAATGGTCTTCCTATCGCCATGTCCAACACCGACCCTTGTTCCACTGGCTTTGCCGGTTTTCTCACTAGCGAGGAAATTGTTGGTGCCATCAGACACGCAGAGATTCCGCACCGTGTAAGTCTTCCTTGTTCAGTGTTGACCAATTCAGCATTGTGAGACGCAAGCTCATATCTTGGACTGCTTTTATCAGTCGCCATTCTGTGCAAAGTGTCCCCAACGTACCTATGAGTCCACAGTCAGTACGCTCTACAAGGTGAGCAAAGAGTCTTCTTTTGATTTGATTTTTGTACAGTGAACAATCCTTACAAACTTCTAGTTCCCGTGGTACGCGATTAAACTGTACACTGTTCATGAACGCAACCAGCTTTTTGAATTGATCAACCGCCACGTTCTTTCGCTTGTTTCAAGGATGAAAAGAGCCAACACCATCGGACTTGACAATAGACTGTTACGAGAACTTCTCTATGCCGGGCTGAATTGCCCAGCGTTCAATGAACGCCAAAAGTATACCCTTTGCATCAATTCTGAAGACATGTCGGAAATTGTCCGATTTCCCGAAGCCGGAAAATGGCACCCCTTTGATTCCCTGGTCAGGATTCCGTTCTTCAGCAGCATGACAAATCTCGTATGTTCCTCTCCGGATTTCACTTCATTCTGTCTGGGGATTTACTAACTGAATCTTCATTTAGTATTACTCACAGTTGATTTCAAGGGGCACACTTCCCGACGAAGAGGTGCCAGGATTACCAAACAATTTCCCCTTCGACAACATGGACTTGTATTCCCAGGCCCCCTATGGCCCAATCTGGTTCGAATGGGAAGCAGAGACCGCAAAAGATATGCCATGGGAAGATGCAGTCCGGCAAGAGATGATAATTTTGTGCAACCTTGTTCTCAGTGGCTGGATGGCTGGTGAGAAAGAGCAAGTCTTTGCAAGTAACGCTCAACCCTTTTGCTCGGACAATCGTGCTGTTCAAACCAACGACTCTCTTCGCTCTACCAGTACCTCCCAGTCTAGCGCTCTCGCCGATTCTACATCGGGAGCGGATATCTTCGTCACTCCCGCTCGTCGTGCTAGCATGGCTGCGAATAACGACAGTCCTTTTGCCAACTCCGCGTCTTGGAATCAAAGATTTCTTCTGAATCCTTCTGCGAAAGCTAGAGGCAGCTTCCAAGGCCATCGGATCACTCAATCAACCCCAACTTGCTTCCCCACTTCCGAGCAGAAGTAACAGTTCGGGCTTTACGAATTCCTTTGATGTTCATTTCTCTTAGTGCTTTTGTTTTTTGACACACGTACAGAATCTTGTGCAGAGACTATTATGCGCTTGTTCATTGGATCGGAGTTCACACTGCACAGATTACATATGACCTGAACGAAATCACGGCTTGATGATCTTGGATGAATTTAGGAAAGTCATACAGAGAAGGAACTTGGATTCCTAGATATCTCTAGCGTTCTTTACCTTATCCCAGGCAGTTTACACGAACAGTGACTATCATCGAGCATATCATAAGCAAGCGACCTCTTATCTTCATTCATAGCGTTCTTTTTCTGTGCAAATTTCCTTCTCTTTGCTGGTTCAATAGTTTAGCTTAGTGCAATTCATTCCATTCATGATTAGATCCTTTCTCATTAACTCATATCTACATCCTCTTGAGTACTCACTTGCTCGTCCTTCTTTTTCTGCTCTTCAAGCTGCTTCTTCCTCAACAACCCTTCAGCCCTCTTCCTCTCCTTCCTCTTCTCCGGATCCTCCCAATCAGCAGACCCTTTCGCCTTGCCTTTTTTCGTCTTTGCACCGCGTGGATGACCCGCCGCACACAAGTCCAGCATACTCGAGCGGAACCGCTCCTTCCGCTCCGTATTGACCTCAAATCGCTCATTAGACATCGCCACCAACATCTGCAGATATTCTTCTGTCACAAGGCTCCGAATGATGGGCTCCTCGTCCGCCTGGTTATCGTCGTCGGTGCCCTCTTCGCAGTACCCAATCACTGACTCTAGTGATAGACCGGCCGAGCGCACAGCGACAATCGGACTCGGGCCGTCTTCCGCATCCATACAGCGTAGACTTTGCAGGCCGCTTTCGCGGAAGCCAGATGCTGATGCAGCAGATAGAACGGGGTGCGCATGGTGGAGTGTAGCTGCCATGATGTGCAAAATCTAAATCGTGACAACAGTGTTAGCGTATAGGAAAATGCACGGATATCTCGAGATAAAGAGCTATAAGGAATTCGTGGTGGGATGATTCGCAGCGGTGTCAAATCGCACCATCCAAGAGTGCAGAAGGTAAGAGCAAGGGAGGCTAAGAGATGAAACCATGCGAACCAAAAGCTTGGTAAACAAATAACCCAGCATTTTCAGGCAGACACAAGGAAAAGCGAAGGGCATGTGGCACGTACCATAGGCTCGAAATGGAAGCGCACCAGGCGCGGGGCTCGGCCTTGTTTGTCCATCCCCGGAGGCTTCCCATCGCCAGGCACCATCCCAAACAGTTCACACAACGACTTGGTCGTCCCTTCCTGGGCTGGCTTTGTTGCCGCATGGCCAGGTTCAGATTGAGATCCAGACCCAGGGACTCCATACTCCTTCAAAGACTCGTGAGATACAAACAGCCATTTGCCGGCTCCTTTGCCCCCCGAGGGAACGAACTGTCTTTGTGGTTCGTTTGAAGATTCGTCATGTCCAGGAAGAACTTGCTCCTGTGGTGGGGGTTTGCTCTTTCTTCCCTCCAGGAACACGCTGATTCGTCCAGCGCAGCTACTGGTTGTTACCAGGCCTGGTAGGGCGTTCACGTCGCGGATGAGATCGCGGATGCCCTCGTCGACGGAGCCTTTGGGCGACAGATCTGTATACTCAGCATCTGGGATGGAGAGTTCCGCAAGAATTTTGCTCTTGCGGGACAGAAAGGTTTCTGGTATCGTCTCCTTTTCACTTTCGCTCATTTCTCTCGTTGCTATTGCTCTATTTTTGGGAGTGCCTTATTAATAGAGTCGAAAGAAATATCAAGCTAATCAAAGAGGAAGAGATCCAGTCTTTCCTTGTGGCTTCGGTATGGAGGCTTGTCGATGCAGAGACTGACAAGTAGTCTTTAGAGGGTCGATTTGGAGGATAAAAAATTCTTGTTTCAAACGAAGCGAAACTCGAGACCACAAAGACCCAATGAAGAATGCTCCAGTCATCCAAAGGTGATCAGACAGTCTTCAGCAGCTATACAAAGGGAAAGGGACAAAGAAAGGCCCGCATTGATCATGTCCCGCAAATCCTTCTCGAACCACGACGTCTTCTGCCGAGCGGACGCACTAAGTTTAGCGGTGCGGAAGCAAAGAACTCGCCCGCTTTTTCCACGCGAAAAACGCCCCAGAAGTTACCAGCCTCCTGGTCGCTTCCCGGTCCCTTTGTCCGTCTGAAAGTCTATCAGGCCGCTAACGACCCGTAAGCCGGTCAAGGAACTTTACGAACAAGCCACGGCAACGCCTCTTATACGACATTACGTCCTCCCAACCTTTCATTCATACAACTAATCGCATTTCAGTCAGCGTAGCTATCTGTACTTGCTCCAACCGTGTCCTAGACATCTGAACTTCTCCCCCCTTTCTCTGCTAGACTGCCAGAGGAGATACTAAGGGTCTTCCAACTTTCCCTTTGCCATGCCTCGTCGATCGTCTCGGGCCGCTCCCGCGTCGGCGCCAGCTCCAGCGCCGGCACCAAAAAGGCGCGCGTCTGGAAGGCTATCCGCAGACTCCAAAAATGCTCCCAAAAGGCAAAAGTCCGAGGATACCACGGCCAAGAAGACCGTGAAGGCTACCGCCAAGACGAGCAAGTATTTCCAAGATGATCCGGAGGAATCGGAGGACGCCACGCCCACGGCTGTAAGTTTTTTTGCTCTCAAAAATTCACCTGCTTACACCCCTCATCCCTTGATTCGGAATGAGAGGCAGCCGCAACTAACAACGCCGATGTCGGCAACTCACCAGGGGAGTCTCAAAACATTGAAAGGCGCAAAGAGCAGAAAAGGAAGCGCCAAATCTCGGAAAGACGATTCAGGCGAAGACAGCGGAAGCGACACAGTGTCAAAAGACAAGCAGCTGTGGAGAGAAGGAGTCACGACTGGCCTCGGGCCTGGAAAGGAAGTCTTCATTAAGAAGCCCAAGGCCAAGGATGCAGGAAACATCCCATATGAAGATCATACTCTGCATCCCAATACCCTCGAATTTCTGGAGACTTTGTCAGAGAACAATGAGAGGACCTGGCTCAAAGGTACCTGATTAGCAGTGACCGCCTCGACTTCTTCATGGTTTCATATTATGGCTGACCGCCAACCCTTCTGACAGCACACGATGCGGACTATCAAGCTGCAAGAAAAGACTGGGAAAGCTTCGTTGTATCCCTTTCAGAGAAAATCTCAGACGTCGATAGCACAATTCCCGAACTGCCAGCTAAGGACCTGGTAAGTTCTATCAATTTCCAAGTGAACGAATGGAGAGCACAAGAAAAAGACGAAGACACAGGATAAAAAAATGTGGTTGAACAAAAAACAGAGGGATCTTTATTAACAATATGTGCTCTAGATATTTCGCATTCACAGGGACGTCAGGTTCACCAAAGATCCTACACCTTATAAGGTACGTATGAAGCTCGAGGCTTCCACGGCTGAGTGGGAATCCGTCGTACCCGTCCGATTCTAGCTATTGTGGTATTGGGTCAAGCGAACTAACCATGACGTCGAACAGCCTTACTTTTCAGCTGCTTGGTAGGTATATACCCGGCACTGAGCAATCATCTCTGTCAGCTAATTTTCTATCTCAAAAGGTCTCGCACAGGTAAAAAGGGCCCTTATGCCTCTTACTATGTCCATTGCCAGCCCGGATCCTGCATCATCGGTAGGTCATTACCCTTCAGAGAAATGCGATCATTATCAAATGACGGGGCACTGTCTTCACAAATTGTTTGATTTCAACTCGTGTTGCCCATATGTCATGCTTTCGGCCCCTTTTTCAACAATCGACTGGTGTTCATGCCCGATGTCGGTTTAGACCTCAAAGCAACGACCGTGACGTCCAAGCTCTCTATCCACCAGTTTGTAACAATAATTGGGCGACATGCTAATGAGGATTGGTATGTTCTAGGCGCAGGAATGTGGCAGCCAGACGCTGACCAATTGGCGCTTATTCGAGAAGACATCGATCGCAATTCGCATGGGCTGAAGGCCATATTGAACGAGAAGAATATGCGCCGCGAAGTCTTTAACGGGGTACCTGATGATGAAGAGGAAGCCTTAAAGGCATTTCTCGATCAGAACAAAGCGACTGCTCTCAAGATCAAACCTAAGGTAGGTGTATCATTGCCTTATAACCTAGGTGCCATGTCTAGCATCCATCAAGCATTCTATCATCCCCGTATTCATGCATTTGGACTTTTGTTCGGCTCGATGGTTCCAGGAGAACTGTTGGGACTTGGTGAGATCAAATGTGACGGCTTTCGGGGGCGTGGGAGGCTGTCGGGCGCATGCCATCACCGTGGGCAACGTATAACCTGCGTTAGCATCACCCTCAGCTCACCAGTCACGGTGTTAATTCTTTCTCTGGGGAAAACTTGAGAGCAAAAGGAATCAGAATAACCCTCCGCTTGATGAAAACAAGGGTCAACTTGGCTTCAGCAGGATGATGCCTTGACGCCCGATGGTGTTCTGGCCCGAGCTGTGGCTCATTGTCTTGCAACCATCAACAGCCACAATTCTGAGCATGAATAGTCATTGAAAGAACGCGATGGTCATCTTGAATGGCTCTTGGGCACTCAAACCCATTGTCATTGATGGCCAGGCGGCCCTGAGGATGTCAACCAAGCGCTCTTGATAGCAACACCGGTCTGCCCAGTGGTGGTGCTTGAGCGCGGGTGGCTCCGACAGGCCTACCCGTGTCTGGGTCTGGGTCACAACACCCTTTTCGACCCAAGCCCAACCCCCTGGGACACAGCTAGCACGGGAAAACTGTCTATTGTCCGGGTGTCCCACTGGGGGCTTTGGTCTCGAAGAGTTTTCGACACCGTCTCATCTGTTTCCATGGTTCAGCTTATGGACTATCCCCGGTGGACCACATCTCTCGTCCAATTACATTGCTGACGTGACCTTTTCCTGCCCAGGGATACGATGTGGACAACGAAAACATCAAATTGCTTCGTCTACGCAATTTCACCATTTGCAAGTCTCTTGCCGACGATGACTTTAGGAGCCCCGACGCACAGGCTAAAATTGCGGCGCTCATTGGTATCGTTGAACCTTTTGTAAGGCCCCCATCCTGTCTATCCTTGCTGTCCCGTCATTTGGCTTTCCCCTCCGCTTGTCCGCGCCTGCGTCTATTGGACCTTAGTGCCCGTATCAGTTACAAGGCCCTTTTTTTTCCCCTCTCAATCTTTCCCTTCCTAGCCACTTCAGCGGTGTGGCTTCGGGCACAACGATACCCACCGCTAAATCCATCATCAGAGGATGACAGGGGTGTCTCGGAGGGGACAGATGAGGGGATGCGATGAGAAAGTGTTTCACTGACCAGAGAACAATTATCGCTCAATAGGTTACGTATCTCAACGGCGTCGTCATGCCGGATGCTGTGGATCCGGCGAACAACTCTGAAAACGAGTCCTCGGACAACTCTACATCGGAGTAGGAGAGTCATTGGAAAATCCGTGATGATGGGTCCTTAATACCTTCAATGGTGATGGTTGTGTTTTATTTCGCGGTGTAGGTGTGTCGAACTTTTTGTTTTTCTTCAGTAGTGTCACCACTTTTCCTGCTCGTTTTACGGAGTATTGCTGTGATCTTTCTCTAGATGTGTACCCGCCGTGTTTTCGTTAAATCATTTTCGTTCTGATGTGTTGGGCATGACTACTCTTGGCCATGCATGTTTCGCGTCCTTTCTGCGGTCTCGGTGCGAATTTGTAACCATGTCCTTCGAACCAAGATGACTTATGGATCCCAGTTGGGAGACAGAGTCTCTTAGTTCCTTCCTTTCTGTGCTCTGGAGGGATTTGCCGCCTCTGGACTTGGGGGTGTAACTAGGCAATCACGCATTCTTTCGCATCATTGGCTTGGAGGACTTGCTGTAGTCATAGCACCGGACGTCCCTTTTTTCTGTTTTTGTCTCGCTCACTTGTCTTTTCTTGCCCGTGCTGAGCTAAGGACATTGATAACTAGTCCCGGGATTCCCCTTCCCTTACCGCCATTTCTCATCCCCCAATGATGGCGGTGATCGTGTCCCATTCCCGGACAACCTTGCCATGATTCCTGAGTCTGAGACCTTCACCATAGTGACGTGCATGTTATGGCCTGCTGTCCGCGCGCCGCAGTCGGCCCGTCGGGCGTGCCGTTAGCTCCACGGCCGCTGTCTATCCACATCTGCAACCGGGCGAATTCGTCCATGGCCCTTGAGGATCCTTACCCTCTCCTCTTCTCCCATTGAACGAAGACGTCCGTCTCTAGTCTGCATACATGCCCAAACAATTCCCCGATGCACGAATTCCTGTCAGAGGGGGTGGAGAAAGCAGAAGAGACGAGAGGGGGGAGGGCAGGCGGGCAGGCAGGCAGGCAGACAGGGGAGGGGGAGGAGAGAGGAAGGAAAAAATACTGAAGCCATTGCATCAATCACAAACCATGCTGTCATCGACATAGCCAAGCTGGTCCGCCCCCCTCAGCCATCCATCCATCGGCATCCACTCATCCTCGCTCTGGACCTTTTCCTCCTGCTTCTTCAGCGGTGCTCGCTCGATGACACCCGAAGCCCCTCCTCCCCCCTCTTCCGTCTTGGACGCAGACAAACAAATCCCCATGAGGAGAAAGGGCGCGGGATTTGGCCTGTGACAGACCGTATACCTGTAGTTCCCTCCCCTCGAACCCTCTCTCCAACGAAATAATCATAAGGGGGAAAATTTCAAAACGCACAACCGTCCCTCTCCGGCTAGAATCCATGCAAGCCATGAAACTCTGTCTGCGTCAAATGGCCACCGACAATTTGACTCGGTAGTACCCTAGCGGAAACTTTCTTTTCGCCCTTTGTGATTTTACTTTTCTTACCTGGTGTCCTGTCCGAGTCTCTCGGCCCCGATCCCATCGTTCAGCGGTAGATAGATAGTCAGTTGGAGTGTGTTGTTACTGTAGATTATGGAACGATCTTCACAGGTTGGTAGTTTATCTATCTTTTCTTGGTTGTGCGTGGTATGACGTACACCGTACTCCGATGCTAGTCTCAATTTATTTTCATTTGAATTCCCCTTAAGCCTAAAATAGGAAGATGAGAGGTCAGATTTCGTTCGTTGGGCCGTTCGTTCATTCATCAATTGGACTGGGCTGGCCTATGGTCCGTGTGTTAAATGCTAATTCAAAATCTGAATAGACTAGGTTTGAGTCTATGAAAGGATAAAGAAAGAATGAAAGAAAAATTACTCCGCACAATCTTTTGTAACTAGTAAAACGTTAGCAATTAGGATTCTAGCATAATAATGGATGTTTTTTCTTGTATGTTGGCGCTATAAAACAATGTCAGTTTTGCTTTTTCTGTCGTGATAACTATATATTTTCCGCAGGGTGACTTCAAAAAATCAACCACATCCACATTCAACTGCCAGCTGCATGATCTCATCGATCAAGACGATCGTCTCAGTATATAGAATGGGTAACTAGATACTACAGTAGACTGCTAATACGATGTACTGTATCTCAACTACTGTAACTCCGGCCGGTAAAAAAGGTATAATTTTTTTCCTAAAAAAAATAAAAATAAAAAAAAAAAAAAAAAACCAGGAGCAGATCTCCCCATTAGCACAAGATAGGGTTCCAATAGTCACCGTACATCGCAATTCCTCCAGTTCCCACCCGTAACGGTATCCGGCCGAACTCACCCTACCCAACTAGCACTAACCACTGACTAGTTATTCTGTAGTTTACGGGGTAGGTAGGTAGGGTTGTCATTTAGGTAGGTATCGGAAGTGGATTGCCGGAAAGGGCGGGATATCTATGTATGTATCTATCCTATCCAACTATCTACTTCGTACAGTACCTGAGTTTAGATGGTAACTAGTAAGGTAGGTAATTAAATTAATGGACTATTTGTTTGTTTCCAACACACGGTCCTCGGTCCTCGTATCCATGAATAAACAAACCTGGAAGTACTATAACTGCCAACCGATTTATTTGCTACCCAGTACATATTGTACCCATGAAGCCGCAGTTCAAAAAGTTGACATGTACACGGCGGACCGCCAGGGATCGACGAAAAATGATTCAGTTTCAGAGCTCTAATACTAACTAACCAATTAACCAACCAACTAACTCTTCACTCGACCCTGCTAACTAACTTACCCTGCACAGGTAACGCCTACAACGCAAGACTTCGCTTGAAACCTACCTACCTACCAGGCTACCTACCTGGCCAGTCCAGCCCCTCTCTCTCCCCGGTCAGTCCCCACCCTGTTCTCCCCCTTACAGATGGGGCAGGTGAGGACATCGATCATCATCGACATCATCCTCAGGATACTAGTTTATCTGGAGGAATCCGCCCGACGAGATGCGGGGGGAATTAATACGTCGATCGGAGAGTGTCCGCCGTACATGTACATACAGTATGTTACGTAGACGCCATACCGACGGTAGATACTACAGTAGAATACCTAGGTAGAGATAGAAGGTAAAGGTAAAGGTAAAAATCAACATATGCGGAGGATAACTACAAAGGGGGAGACGATAAATCGATCACGAGTACGGAGGAAAAAAAAAAAGCTAGAAAAGTTAGTATAAAACAGGATTTTCGATCCGCTGATATCTAGGTTCGTGGGTGAGGAGGTAGGTAAGTCAGTCAGTCTTGCGTGCGATGGAAATCCATTCCCTCCCCTTCCCTTCCCCCCTTTCTGTGCTGTTTGATTTCCAAGAGTAAAACGAGAACAAAGCAAAGCAAAAAGAGCCATCGTGATCAGGGGTCGGAAATGAAAGCCCATCGAACGTTTGATGCTCCCCGAAGTTCTTTGTTCTTCATCCCGCGTCAGCGAGCCGAAGCGAGGGTCAATTAGAGTTGCTCAGGCTCCAATTGAACCACTGATTAGCTACCGCAAATGTGGAGGATGCCGTGCCAGAGAGGAGAGGAGAGGAGAACAAAGACCGAGACAGACAGGAAGAGGAAGAAAGACATTGGCAGCAAGGACAGTGAGTTAAATCACCATAACCGTTCGCTGTCGAGATAGGCACTCAAGATCGACGGATTACCTGTCTCCCTCGGTCGCCACCCACTTACTGTGTCGTCTGTCAAAACCATAACCTCAGTAATGGACCCATCCCCATACAAGTCAGGCATTCATTCACCATTTCTCACGTCCGAGCCTAATCATTTAGATTGTCACGCGCCGCACGAACATGACGGGGGAAGGTACATGTACAACCCGGGTACCTCGTACAGCGTGTCACCCTCATATGCCGGGTCATCACACGGAGGTTCCATGCACAACGTCAGGATCATGACTCGAAGAGACAAAACAAGGTAGGAGAGGGAGCTTTACCCCGGCATGTCATCGGGGCCGGGCCTGCGCGAGGTGGGAACTCTACCGGTCTGAACAAGGAAGTCGGCAAGGTGATCTGGCAATTGTTTGTCTCTGGTTCTGCCACGTCAGTTAGGATGATCGCACTTGCGCGCGCACACACACACACACACACCTGTAGGCTGTACCCGAGCGAGCCACCGAAGAGAGAGGTTGGTTCAAACTGGTCAGAGTAGATTAGTGAAGTAGCTAGGTCTTTTGGTTCGGTTCTTTTTCCTTTTCCTTTTTCTTTTTCTCTTTTTTTCTTTCTTTCTTTTTTCTTTTTTCTTTCCACCCCTGGGCATGAACCCTCCCCACACCAACATCCAACATGCATGGCATCCAATCCGGAAGTAATGCAACCCCCAAGCAAAATGACGGTACCTTAGTGACAGTCTTCCGAACGCCTGCGCGCTCATAGGCCGGGGAGTGATCACGTGACCGAACCGGTATGCGGGCGGATCGATGATCCCAGACGGCGTTTCTTTTTCCTGCCTGCTCCATCCCGGTCAGCGCTACGCCCACTGGGCTGCCAACCGCTGTGGCTTGGGTTAGCGATGGTGATAACGGGCTGGAGGGGGCGGGCGCTTGCTCGCCTTGCTGACACTTACTCCGTACAGTAAATGGGGGAAAGACGGACTCGGCCGGACCACACACACGCACACAAGCAGCGATGCACGTTGACCCGGCGCCTCAGGTTGGGCTGCGGGCGGCCACCCGTGGACAAAATTCTCTGCGCGCCGAACCCTGCGCCTAAAGTCCCGTCGTGGACCATGGAACGGGCGCGATCTCACCGGTTCAGAGGACGGGCTTGTGGGTGGAGCACGGATTCTGGAGATTCCGGAGACAAGGACGGTCAGTCGGTGGTCTCACGGAGCTGAGGAAGGAAGAAAGAAAAAAATAAATAAATAAATCACGAAATGGAAAAACACACACCACCGAAAGAGGAAACAAACCAAAAAAGAAAAAGCAAGAGAGAGTCCACAATCACCTGCGTTGTGGGTTCTGGCGGCAACGGAAAGACGCGGACGGCAATGCATCGAGCCGATTAGTAGGATCGAAAAAAACGTGGCGAGGGAAGGGGGCGAGAAAAATCAAACTAATTTAGAGGACAAGGAAACCAAAAGGAATTAAAAAAAAAAAAAAAAAGTTATCAAAAGGAAAGCCTAAAAAAAAAGAACAAGAAAAGGGCAGGAGCTGAGTGAGGTAATAATACTGCCCTCGTAATACGTGGTATTTCAGACCGGGTCCGGTTTCTTTCGTATGGTATGGAAATGTTCCTCCAGGATGCTCCCTTCGCCTTGAATCATTCGTGGTATAACAAGTGAGGCTGGCTGTGATTGTCCATCCTGTGAGACACGTAGTGTGAAAAGCACAAAGCGCTTGCAGCAGATATTCTGGCGCGTTACGTCGCATCGATATTCAAATCAATCGTCAAGGGGGAATGGTCTCGATCTTGCTGCCTTGTTTTCTGTGACAAAAGTCCCTTCATCAAGGAACACCCCTTGCTTGGATTGTAGCAGAAAGGAGGGGGTGCCCATCAAATAGCAAGCTACCTGGAGGGCCAACGATGACAGCTGAGGAGAAAGTGAAAAGAGGGGCAAGGACCTAAGCGTAGACGGTGAAGACTGCTTGGCATGAGGCTCCCAAGTCACGAGGACGTAGCTGAGTGATGATCATGGGGATGGCCGATGGACAAGAATAAGCGAGACAACATGAAATCATGAATATCGGCGAAAGGATGCGCTAAAGCCGACGAGGCCGGTCAAAGGAAGGAGAAGGAGGGAGAACAGGCCCCCGGACTTGGACGTCAGCAATCCTGGATAAGAAATTAGTATGATTAGGGAGGTTGCACCGTTGTACGTGATGAGGATTCTGATAGCATGCCACACTACACTTCATGCATAAGATCAGCGGGAGTCGGGGCGGCCCGTCGTGGACATGTCCAGGAGACGATTAGCGAGCGAGGATGCGGTGGTTGCCCAAACATCCTTGACAAGCTGCACCTGCGTCCGAATCACAACTCTATCCTTGCGCGTTGCCCGTTTGCGACCGTGGATTTGTGTGACAGTCGATTTGCCAACGGAGTTTCCACTTTTTTTTACATTTTTTTTTATTTATCTCGTTCGATTTCTCTTTCATCTCTTTCATCCCTTCGACATGGAGCGGATTTCGTTTAGAGCGACCAATTGTTTCTAATCCAACCCCGTATTCTGTCCAAGGCACCACGCGATACGGGAACAACACTAGGTTCAATCCAAACATTGAAACAAGGAAAAGCGATGGTCGAGCAATAAAGGATATTTTTTTTTTATTAATTCCTCAATTTTTGCCCCCAGACCATCCGAGTCACACGATGTCAGTCATCCACCATCCCCCCATTACATGGTCAATACAAAAGACGAACTACTGCAAAGCTACCTCTCTAACGGCGACCGCCCCCTCACGATACCTGATTGCCCGAACGGAAAAATGAGACAGACCATGATGGAGGGGTGGAGAACGGAGAAATCAGAGAACTTCAAACTTCCCCTCTCCCCTTTGCAGGCTCTCTTTGACGAATGTGATTAGGTTGCAGGAGCGTGAACTTGTTTCTCACCAGTCGGTGTCGGGATGATGGCTGTGACGGGCTGGCAGCAAATCGCCATTGCTTGCCGCCTCGTCGAAACTTCCACTAGGCCGAACCCATGAAGGACTAGAGTCTAGCTCCCATGTCATTCCCATGTGCCAGTGGATGGGCTTGTCAGACGGAGGACACACTACACAGTAGTAGTACTCCGTACGGGTAGTGGCTATTACGCACTTGACAGGGATCTTAGCCAGGTTCACAGCCGCTTGATTGGCGGCCATGTCAGCAGACCCCGCAAACGATTCCGGGTTCTTGGACTCTGGTCAAATTACTGTCCGACAGACGTTGGCGGTCTTGTCCATCCCTTCTCATTGCTCTTCGTCTTCGCTCGAGACCTTGGGCCAAGTTGCGCTAATGCAACTTACCTTGAATGTGCCCCGATCGCACCGGGTGCCGTCCCAGGGCTGTAGCACCGGGAAGCCTAAGGCCCTCCATTGAGGTTGCCTCCCGCCCCTCTTACTTGATTATTTTGACTTTCTTTTCTTTCTTCTGAGGAACCAAAGGAAAAAGAAAAGAAAGTTGTCCTTTATGTATTTGAGGTGGCGGATACTGAACGTTATTCGGCTACCTACGGAGTCCGTGTATGCGTATGTATATGGTTGTCCGTGTTTGGCGTTACGCCTAACGGAACGTCTACCATAGCGACTTATTACAAGGATTATGCGCATGGGACCCTTCAGTCACAACTGTAAAAAAATTGAAATGCCTGGGAATCGAGACAGTACCAGTCACAGCGGGAGCTCGGGCCTTTGCAAACAGAATGATTAAGAAAACCAAAAATACAGCAGCACCATCTATTTAGTACAGAGTAGTACTGTCGTAGGTATCTACCGAGTGACATCCCGAGATGCTTACTCCGTACGATACAGCATCAAAACATCTGTGTCTGCCTGGTTTCAGCTGAACTTCTCCCCCACCATGACGATAAGCGCCCTTTGACTAAGACCGGTTGGGGATTTGAACTGCTCACCGCCTGATTCCCATCCTTCCCCCACCGAATGCCCTAAGGACCTACCGGACGGACTAGCAGTCTTAGCATCCACTCATAACCCACCGAATTAGCAACTCCTCCATCGCCACTTTAAATTCGAAGTGCAAAGTGTGGATGGCCCCAGGAGCTGACCTCTTCAGACCTTCCACATCCAGCACTGCTATTCTTCCAGTTCCATGGATCAATTGATTGACGGGCCCGCTGATCCAATTAACACCTCGACAGAGAGTGTTACGGCTTGCGCGCGGTGTACCGTCGGAACCGAGTATCCACCGAAGGGGGAGAGGGGGGAACCTGGTACAGGGAAGTCACAGCCTCTGACCCTCACCGTTCTTGAAAGCTGAACCGACGCCATGGATGTACCAGGAAATGGCACCAATCAACTGCCGTGCGACTACGGTTCGGAGCGCTCCTTTCCCTGCTCGACCTAAACCGGATGGAATTCTCACGCTCCAATGGGAGTCGGTCGCGGCTGTCGCTTAACTTTCTGGACCTGACTTGCATCGTCATCCACTTTTGCTTCTATCCTGAACAAGGTAATTTGTGGGGTCTTTTCGTTTTCATTTTCATTTTCTTTCGCTTTCGTTTCGTTTTTCTTTTTTTTTTTTTTTTTCCCCTTTCTGACTTTCTCCATTCTCGTCCGTTCAATTCCTTCCCACCATCTCCTAGGTAGCATTGCATTTCCCCCCCCCTACCCCCTACCCTCTACGTACTCCGTACTTCACCAGAATCATTTCCAACCATCATCGCTCTCTTATAGTCTCCGTTAATTCCAGGGGGCTCTCGAGTTCCATTTTATAACCCTACCTAATGTAAGGGCGGGAGCGATGGGAAATTTCATCACTCTCTCCACCCGCGTAGCAGCTACCCGCGAATGAAAATCACCTCTGCTCAATCCGCTGACTCCGGTGACGACATTGTTTCCTGATTAACTACTGTATCTACTGTACACTGTAGTGTGCATGTATGTACACAGTATGTATGTAGATGCATACTTATCGTTGTCGCCTACGGGGTACATACTGTACATTCTACTCTAGCTACATGATAAGTCTGGGTCAAGTCAGACACTTCCGCGGGGGGAAAGAGACTAACAACTACACTACTGCAATGGCTCCATTCGGCGTTGATAATATCTGCCTGCATACATAACTTAACAGGGAAGGGTTAGATTAGATCAGGATAGGAAAGTCATGGACGCGATCACTTGATCAGGAGTGGGTATATCGGTAATCCCGTCAATTCTCCCCTCTCCGCCCTAGATTCGGAAATGCATTTGCTGTCGAAGTACATAATCTACATACATACATACCTATAGTAGCTAGTAGCTAGTATGTAGGTAGCATTCCGATCGGATTCAACATGCCGATTTGACCGTGCGTTCGGCCTAATGATTCAAGCCTCGTAGGGTAAGGCAGGCCGGCAGGTATGTTCTCCCTACTCAGTTACTGTAGTACGTATCTGGTTGCAGAATCTGTCTTCATACCAATTATAGATCGAAGAATGTTCCCTCGGAAAAAGGACTTCCTTGATCCCTCCGCGGGGATAAGGGTAGCATTCTCGCCGTTGAAACAAAGCTGCCTTTCGGGGTTAGTGGTTTGGCAGTTCTATCTGGTTGTATGTATGCACAGTATGTATCCCTTTGCGTTGGATATCTATGTAGGTAGGTAGGTATTTGGAATATACCTACATACATACACATACTGTGGACCTATCTTTCTGTGTCTCTCTCTCTATCTTAGTCAAAACCCGAATCAAACCCCTGCCCTAGTGAGTCCAAGTTCTCCGGGATTCGACCATATACAGTAGCTTGCCGAATCACGGGAAATGCAGACCAAATCAGACTACAGTAGGATCAGAAACATTCCTTCCTTGGAAAAACCAGGTTAGTTGGTGCTTTTGACTTCCGCCCTGATTTACACAACTGACACAAGGAGCGGGAGGCACAGGGAGCGGGAAGGGAATAAAAAGGTACGGACGGGCCCAGCATGCCGTGGGCCGCCCTTGCAGCTCTGCTCGCCGACTGGGCCGTTCGCCGCAGAAACTCCGATTGTTTTCGAGATGCAAGGAGATTGAGGAGCATGATGCATTTTCTAGCAGGGAGCTGGATTTGGTAATTGGTAACTGGTAAGTTAGCCGTCGGGGAGGAAATTAATTGAATTGATTTGGTTAAATTGGATTGGATTGAAAGGGGAGGGGCGTGCATTACTCCGTAGTTACCTACGTAGTTGGTGATTATGTACTGTACGTTGATGTACTTGGTGAAATTTAACATTAAGAAGATTTAGAACAAAGAATAGAAACGTATTCCAAAAAGAAGAGGGAATAATAATCGAGGTAAAACCAACGCAAAGCAAACACCCAAAATGTCGCTGTTTGTCTCTTTGTTCTTGTTTATACTTCCCCTCGGGGTTGCACGAGACTGCCTGTTCGATAATGATTCGGCTAGTACTGGAGCCGCTGCATGCACGCGGGAGCTACTGCGTGACGCACGTATTCTACCTGTACTGTACAAGATAGGAACTGGGATCTACCTTGGAAACCGGTCCTTTTTTAAGAAAGCGGGAGGAGATCAGGTGGTTGGAAGTGCGGATAAACAAAGCAAGGGACCTAGGTCGAGGGCAAGTCCTCGCATGCTCGGATCAAAGGAAGATACCTCGAGAATGTGCCCTGCAAATAGGGCTGGACTGGCTGGTGGGCATTATTATGATCTCGTTCCCTTTCCTTTCCTTCTCTTCTGCCGCCTTGGCTCGTCATCGGATCAAGGATAACTAGGAAAATGCAAGGAGTACCAAGTAAGTGCTCCAGGCAAGCATGGGCAAGCAAACGCCAGATAGAGTATCAAGGATCAATCAGAATAAAATAGCTTGATAATTTATTTTCCTTCCCGCTTCGTGAAGAATTCCCAGCCCGGATTGAAACGCCGCGGAGTACGAAGTACGGAGTAGGTTGGATGAATGAGACAAAGGCCACATGCGTTCCTCCCGACGTCCGGTACACTAAGAGAATCATTCCATGGTTCAAATGGCCGCATGGATGATGGAGCAAGCCCCAAGGTGTAATAACTAGTTTGCCTGACCGAAGGCACAAAGTCGGGATACATTATTATTTTCGACAAAATAAATAAATAATCAGGCGAAATAGCCTAGGGAAACGAAGGATTTTCGGTCTGCCCTTGTCTCCATTGGCCGAGTTAATTCTTTGGTACCCTTAAATCCTAGCGCGAGTCCTAGCAAAGACACGAGGCCGGTATATTCTAGAAACGGGTAGGACAAAGGACACGGACTACGGAGTCAGAAAACGAGTGGGACCTGTATTGGGGGCTGGGTCATTCAATAATAGTGATAATAATCACTCCCCCATGATGATTGATTGTATTTTCGTTTCTTTGTTTGCCTTCTGCTTGATTGTGCCCGGTGCGCGCGTGGGGGAATTACAGTATCATCCTGTCAGCCGGTGGTTCCCTTATCGACTGGCCGATTTCTAATGCGAGGGGCCAGAAATCATGAAGCTGGAGCGGAAGGCGGAAGCGGAAGATGATGAAAATCTTCTGCAGCTGCAATTATCTGTACCTAGTCCTAATCAGATAGTAGGTACAGTACGGAGCATGCGTGTCTAATCGAGGTAAAAGTAGGGCTTTAATCACTTCGTTTTGGGCCATCCACGGCCCGTCAGCCCCTCTTCCTTCTTAGGACTCGGGCATTACCCGGGTGGACCCCAGGAGTCGCTTCTCCCCGAACAGAACCTTGGTTCACCACCATGGCACGGAGACGGAGTTGCCAACGAGACATGCGATTGGTATCGCGCGTATCCTGTTGGTATCCAATCATTGGGGTATTCGACGTTGCCGCGTTTCTTATTGATTGTTGTGATCATTTTCTTCTAAATTAATTCAGTCTCTCTCTGTCTTGTTCTCTCCCTCACCGAGATCCAGCAACAACAGATTCGCAGGATTGTGGTGATTAATGCATAGTAATCATCAGAATCACACGGGATATGTACGGGCGACTCGAATAGGTAGTAAGTAGGTCGAATGGTACCTTAAAGTACCATTCTGGACGCACAGTGACCTGCAGCTATGAAGGCGATTCGTACGCATATTGCAGGGCTAATTACTCTAAGAAATAAAAATAACATCCTTCCGATGCACGAAGCTCCTCTTGAAAGTCTGCCCCAGCCCTCCCTAGTCATGCAGGTGCTATCTAGGTACCAGGCCAAAGCACCGTCTGTCGGTCTAGGAGCTGAAACCGGGTTAGTTGGTTAGTCGATGTTGTTCTGCCATGGTCAGATGAGACATACCCCGTACCCTGTTGGATTTGGCCTGCCTCGGCTCTTTTTGCTGTTCGGTTTATGCCGTTTGTTTGTTTTGGACGGGATTTGGTTTTGATTGATAATATTTCTTGTGCAATGACTCAATGCTATGCATAGAGACGGAGACTGAGGTCTGCTCTATACGGAGTACGGAGTAGGTATACTGGTATGCCTAATTCCTAGTCCCTACCCTCAGCGGGGACCAGAAATGGCTTGTAATATCAGTGCGCATTGATGTATCGGTATATTACTTAGTATTATCATCACTTATGTGATACTGTTGCTTGAGAATATGATGATAGAGGGACTGGGGGTAATAAATTAATAATATTCAGTGATTGACAGCTGCAGTCCAAGTGACGAAAAACCGACGCCCAGTCGAAGGCACAAACAAGAAAAAAATAATAAAAAAAAGACTTACTGTGTGCCCGGCAGACTGACAGGGAATGATACGCTCCCGTACCTCCCGAGCGCTAAACAAACCAACTGGAGACGGAAGGAGTTGGAGGTCGGTGGAGTTCCGTCACGGCGCCTTTACCCGTCCCGGCGTACCCTCCTCCCACTCCGTCATCCCTCATCCCTCATCACTCGTCACTCGTCACTCGTCACTCGTCACTCGTCACTCGTCACTCGTCACTTGCACCTTTTCGCAAACTTACGCTAGACTCTATCCTTTACAGTAGTCGCTGGCTCCAACTGGTCGCCGAGGCCTGCCAAACGCCTAACCCGAAGACCGCTCAGCGACTCAGGTGATCCCCATGGAACCATGAATGCTTTAGCTGCGTCTTACTCTAGCCCATCCATATCTATGGGCCGCTAGCGTGTCTCCACTCCGTCTGCGGACCGTTCTTCTACTCCGTGCAGTTAAGTTTCTTTCCATGACCGCCTTTTTTTCTCTCTTTCCTTCCTCACCATGATGGACCTCGACTGCGAATTTTCCCCTCTCTTCTCTAGACTCTCCCCCTCTTTTCCTCCCTCCACCTAAACAGCTAAATTCGTACTTGCTTCCTAGACCGCTGCTGATGTTCCACCTCCTTCCAATCAGAGTGAATGGTCGCCTTCTGCCCAACCATCGCCTGTCGATGAAATCTGGGATCAAGACACTCGGGTCTTGGAGCATGAATTAAATCGCCCGCGTGGCTGATTTTCCCGTCTAAACCAATGATCATCTCTCGTTCTATCTGAATAACGGGGACTGGCTCCCGAACCTTGAATTAATTGGCTCATGTTGTACCATGTCAATGTGAAATGATTTAATGTCTTTCCATCCGTCCTTTTTGGGAGGGTATAAAGAAAGATACAAAAGAAAGATAAAATGGAATACTCCGTAAAATAATTCAAAATTAAGTCAAAAATCAAAAAAAAGAAAAAGAAAGCATACTCCGTACGGCGTGGCTGCATCCATGGAACGAATCTTCCACCGGTGCCCAGCTTGACCCATTCGACCCAGAGAATCGCCATCCCTTGAGATCTCCATCCCTTCCCGCCTTCCGCTTTCCGCCAGCCGGGGGGAGCCCTCGCCCTGCGTCTCGTGTCTTCTGCCTGCGCTTGACCCAACCGTTTTTCATTTTCATTTTTTTTTATTGCCTCTCGGACGGACCGGCGAGTCGGCGACCCATACACTACTAGCCGTCGTTTAGGATCTCTTCGCATGGTTTATTCCACTCGGCATATTGGGTGTTTGACAATTGAACCTTTCTACGGAGTAGACAAGAGCAAGTTGCAAGGGGCAAAGATAGCGGTTTTTAGGTTGTTGAGATTTGAAAGTGTCTAGGAAGCTTTTCGAAAAATAAATAAAAAAATAAATAAAATAAAATAGAAAAATCCGTTCATGGTGGATCGAAATAAAATGGTAGGAATATTCCGTAGAAGAATAAAATAAAATAAAATAAATAAAAAATCCCGAAAAATAAAATAAAAAATCGGCCAAAGATAGGGAGAAATAACAGTAAGGTACTCAGTAGTGACTAAATAGATCCGTTCTCGTTCCTTGCCTGTTTCCGGTCCATTCAAGTGAACAAATTGACTTGCTTTTGTCCAAACCTTCTCTCCCTTCCTTCCTTCTCTCCTCCCTCTCCTCTTCTATTTTGGGCTCCTCATTCTTCACGATTTCAGGATAAGAAACCTATCTATAGTTTCTTATTCTTCAATCTTTTTGTCTTGTTATCATTGGATCCGATCCCTCCACTTGATTCCATTCATTCCTTGTGTCACCTGAACACGAAATCTCTAAGATCTCAAGGTACGGCTCTCGATCAAATCACAGATCCACGGGATCCTGCAGAATCCATTTCTCTCCGTTTTTGTTTTCCGGGGAGGCAAAGAAGAAGGGGGAAGGGGCAAGAGGTCAATTGGAGCATTCCGTCGTTGCCGCTGATAGCTTGGCCTCGCAATTCTCACGGCGTCGATGGCGTTTTCGATGTTTGATCCTATACTGACAAGTGTGCATCGCGCTACTGCCAGGCCTTATTCCTTTTGCTTGCTGACTCCCACCACTTGAGTAATACCTACATACTCCGGTACGTACTCCTGCCCGACAGAAATATTGTTTTTTCTCCTTCCCTTCCTCAACATTCTCTGCTCTATCTTCTGTCTTCTGTTGGCCCGTCCCGTCCCATTCTCCCATCCAGCCTCATCCGCACCCTGCCTTGTTGACTTGTGGGCGAGAGCTATCATTGAGAAGAGTGTTTTAACGCTCACGTCATAACTGAAATCCCCCCGAGGCTTTTTTTCTTTTCTTATTTTTCCTTTTTTTTCTTTTTTTTTTTTTTTTAAAAAAAAAAAGAAAAAAAAGGAAAAGGAAAAAAAAGATTGTTCACCCATTTTCCTTTTTTCCATCCCCCGTCGATTTCAATTTATTCCTCTGTCCTTTTCTTTTTTTCCCACCCCCTCGCAACGCATCCTTGACACCTTACTAAATTGACCACCTCGACCTCTTTGCCCTCACACTCTCCACCGCCTCTCCTCACCCCCTGGTCTTTTTTTTTTTTTTTTTTTTTCCTATCTCGCACTATCCGGGTTCTACCTTCGGCCACCTCTTCCTTCTGTGGACTAGATCCTTTTCTTTTTTTCTTTCTTTCTTTCTTTTTTTTTTTTTTTGATTTATTCTATTGACCCGTCCCCGATCTTGATTTCGATTTTTTTTATTATCTTATTCTGTAATTCGTTTCTAGTCCCTACCCTCTTTACTCTTACCCTACCCTTTCCCCGTCCGGTTCCAGCGTGACCACGAGGCTATGCTAGCCTTGCACATCACCCGACGGGAGCTGGAACTGTTTTTAATTTGGTCTATTTTCTGACCGGCTTGGACTCCGCATTGCAATCCTGGTCACTTTACCCGCGCACAGAGGAACACGCACACTATTCACTCATTCTCGCCTGCCTGCATATCCTGCCTACTTACACATAACTTACACATAACTTACACATAACTTACATACAGCCTGCCGATACATACGTCCATACATCCATACATACACATACATACCTATTTTACGCCTGACGCCTGACGCCATACTCCATACACCGACCGCATACACATACGACCGGGTTCCTCGTTTCTTCCACAGCCTTCCACCTCCCCCGAAAATCCCATCCAGCCATTTTCACCCAACCAAACCATCTCTTACACCCCCATACTTACGCCCACCCCCCCCCCTCCCGAACGGGGCGTACCTTGAATTTTATCATCTATACATACACGGACACACCCCTGCTCCTGCTCCTGCTCCTTGGCCGTCGACCCGCGGGACGTGACTCTTAACTCACATCATCCTGCATCCGTCCTTTCTTTGCCCCCCGTTTCGACCCGTGTTGTAAGCAGCCTCTGTCGCGCTCTCTCGCCTACAAATGTCCAACAACCCCCACGACTTCAACGACCCTACCCGGCAGGGCAACGATTACAACGACCCGAGCCGGCAGGGTAACGACCCCAACGATCCCAATCGACAAGGCCAGTATCCTCCTCCATGGAATACTAGTCAGCCCGAGGAGAACCCTGCGAATCACTATCCGCCTGCTTCTCAGTACCCTGTATGTCTTTCTTGGTTCCTTTTCCTTGCTGCCATGCCTACCAGACGCGGATGCCATGTTGATGCCGCGAACCATTTCACTCCGCTCTATGTATCCCCCTTGTCAATCATCAGTGCCCCACTGTGTCTTGAACTGTCCTTATCTGTCGTTGATGTTGTACTGACTCGGTGATATTATACTTTTCAGTACCCTCCGGCGTCGTATCCTCCCCCGACCGCAGAATACCCTCCACCCCAAGCGCAGTATCCGCCTTCAACAAACATGGCTGCCATGCACCCGCATGTCCAGGGCCCGCAAGATCCCTACCGTCTTCCGCCGCCGCCTGGTGCTTATCGCCCCGTCGACGTTTACGGCCAACCCACCGGTCCTCAAGTTGTCTACCAGGCCGCCGCTCCTCGACAGCGGACGGCTATCGCCTGTCGTTACTGCAGAAGACGGAAGGTACGTTGCCTGGATAGGATATGGGGAGATACTATACGGCAGAACCAAATAAACTGACGGTCTCCGGGATTGGTAGATTCGATGCTCGGGTTTCGAAAGCTCTCAAGACGGACGCTGCAGCAACTGCACCCGGTTCAATCAAGAGTGCATGTTCACGCCCGTCTCCTCACAAGCACAGGCATTTGTCCCGGCACACGCCGCCTATCCTTACTTGAGAAACGGTCAGAATCAAGGGCGCTCGGCTCCTGTAATGCTCTACGGTGCTCACGGTCAGCCTCTACCGCCTCAACAACAGCCACAAGCAGGTCCCGATGGTACCCTCCCGCCACCGCAATCCATGTATCAACATCCGTATGGCGGTGCACCTCAACCTCTTGCCCCCGGGTCGCAAGATCACGTAAGTAGCGAGGTCCCTACCGAATGTCTCAAATAAATTGTCGCTTACCTTCTCTTATCAGAGACCCATTGGTCGTCGTGGTTCCGGCTCTGGATTCGAATACCCAGACCCCACCAACCTAGCTCCTGTCACCCCCGTTACGTCCAATCCCGGATACTCGGCCCATACCGCTCCAAGTCCCTACTATCCTCCTCCGCAAACCGATCGTCGTCCCTCGCCCCAATCCGCGTATCCTTATGATGGACGTCATTCGTCTTCCCCCCACGGTTCCCCGTACCCTCCCATGACCCTCCCACAGGGTACCCACCCCATCCAAGGCACTCCTCAGGGTCCTAATCCTGTTCAAGGCACTCCTCCACCTGGTCCTACATCTACCCCGGGCAGCTCGCGTGGAGGACTTAACGTTCGCGACATGCTTAACCCGGGCGACCACGGCCGTTCCGATGCAGACAATGATATGCTCAATGCGTTGAACCGACGGGGCATGAATAAATAACCATTGCAACCTTTCAAAGTCCGGTCTGAATTATCCTTGGAGGGGCGGTTTCTGAGGGGAAAGAGACCAGAAATCGGGGAACGAGAAAGAACGATGTCGGTTTTCATTTCATGGTTGATTGACGGTGGAAGGCATTGTGTGCTGGCCACACTCCCTGACGTTCTAAATATAGTTGTGTCACTCAAAGCACAGAACCTTGTTGATTGTTCTTGCGAGAACTCTCAAGGGGATGAAGAAAACAAAAAACCCCCCCCCCCAAAAAAAAAAAAAAAAGAGAATCGCAGGAAGGTCGCGCAATGATATCAGGAACAACTTTAAAACATGAGTTACGGCCGATGATGCGGAAGTCCCAAAGACGAAAGGCCGACTGCACGCTTCTTTGGGGTTTTCTGATAATCGACTGAACGATATTCACCTGGATGCCACAATATCTCATGCTGGAAAAGAACAAAAACTGAAGAAAAATAATCACGGACAAGGCGCCATGTCGACCGATATGATGTCATGGAAACGAGAAGCAAGAGTGTTATGAGCTGCATGATCTGAACGTTGAATCATCTAATGTCAGAATGCGAGTTGTCCGATTCGTGGTACCAGCCAGTCTGAGTTACTTCGAAACCCAATGATTGCTGCAACTCTTACATTCTCTCTAGAGACCTCCCTTTTCAAACTTTACATCACGGCTTTATAAAACTATCTGGGGCAACCCACTAATTGAACTTTTCTTTTTGTTTGCCTTCGTTCTGTTACCATGTGCACGTGCACATCGGATTTGACAATTTCCTTGCTTGTTCGGACCATTTAACGGCCAGGAGCCTCTGAACTTGCTTCGGACCCGATAGATATTTTGGTTGCGGTGTTGAGATGGGTCTATCTGCATCGCGGCTTCGAACTATACAGGTTCAAGCAGGTAGGCATATGGACAGAGCTCGGAACGCTTGTCTACCTGGTCACTGTGAATTCCTGTCGAGTTCAACGTGTGATGCTTTGGTACAGATCCGTTGGCGCCAAATGAGATTTACGCATTTGATGCGCGTGCTTTTCTTATGTCAGTCATCACGAGGTGGAATTTGTCGCATTTCCTCTTTTCATCTTTCTCACATTTCTGTTTTTCTTTTTCCCTTCCAGGACTCTTCTGCGAGGCTTTTTGTTCAACTGGCGGCGGCTATATCATATATTTTTTTTTCGACTGTGCGAATACATTTCGGGAGGCTCTCTGTTCTGCGTTCAAGTCTACTTAGGTTCTGTCTTTGATTTTATTTTTGGATCGAGTTCATTTGCACTTGCTTATCATCGGGTGGTATCTTTGCCGTTCAAAAAAGGGAGGAATTTTCTTTTTTTTGTCATTCAACTGCTTATCTCTGTTGCTTGCTTGCTTGCTTTCATCTTCACCTTTTGCTATTTATTACCTGGGAGGCTGTCTGATCAATTTTTTGTTTTATCTTATCGTCATATCGCGTTATGATTTGCAATTAAGCTAACTTCATTATTTGATTTGTTTGCTCCATCTCCCGTTAGTAGTTTCTCGCCTACCTTGCATATGCATATCTTTTTTGCTTTGTTCGATAGTATAGTAAAGTATATAGCTACCGCTTCGTCGTTTGATGAATAGGTTGCTTTACTATAGATACATGCACTGTGCTCTATCATCCAGGCTTGATATAGCTGGTAGCTGATCATAACAATTGAAGTTGCATGTGGACGAATAGATGCGGGTCTAGTGTCTACATACTTGTCTACCTACGTGCCTACATAGTTGATTGGTTTGTTCGTAGCAGCTAATTTTCTGGAAATGGCGGGTTGGTGGATATAGTAATTTATGGACGCATGGATGTATGCATGTACGAGGCCACGGGGGGGGATTGAGGAATAGAAATAGAAATTGAACTATACCGTACAACGACTAATGGAAAAGGCAGACTGGATCTGTCGCCTACTTAGGAAAATGGAAACTTCGACACGGAAATAGATTGATTGGTTCGGTTAGTTGACTAGCTGCCCGTACTACATACATACCCTATCTGGGTAAAATAAAGTAAAGTTAAGTAGAATATGAAGTAACTACTACATACGCGTAGCCATGTATGGATGATTCTTCTCTCCGTAACGAAGGCCAACCAACCAGATTCAATGGAGGTAAAGATTCCAACGCATATTCTCAATTCCTGATGACCGCCTAAACTACTGACAGGAACAAAAGAGTCCTGAAAGTGAACAGTCGTTTCCTTCTCTTTCTTGTTTGGTGGATGGGTTTGCAATGTGTTGCGTGTAGGTGAGGGGAAAAAGAGAGAGAGAGGCGGAAGGGAGGTGACAGGGATATGGAAAGATCAAAGATTGGGCAAGTAGACGAAGAAAGAAAGGCTCCTATAATGTCTAGTTTTGTCTGGTCTAGATAGAGACGGATAGTGGAAACTAGAGAGGCAGTATAAGACAAGGCAAGACAAGACCGGACCAGACAGGGTGGATGTTGAATAGCAACGAACCAAGAAAACAACAAACGCGAAGCAATGATTGAACAACAAAACAGAATTCTGGCTTGGAATGCAACGGAAACAGAAAGATGAATGGAAATGCAAAACATGAATCAAGAGATCAACAAAACCGAGCAAGTACGCTCCAAAATGGTATGCATCTGGGGTTTGATCGCAAGAACAAAAAGGAACTAAGAACCGAAAGATCCGGAAAACAAGAAAATGATGGATAATTAAGAGTCCGGAAACGCATCGAGAATCCGAGTCATCTTTTTAGCACGAGTTGAGTCTTCAACTAGGATCCCGCGCTGTTTCATCACCAGATGTAGCGTGTCAACGACCTTCTGGAAAGACGAGGCAGCTCCGCGCTCTTGTCTAAAGCGGACGAGACTCAGGTTTGCTTGTCGGCCATGCTCGAGAACGGTGTAAAACTCTGCGGAGAATTTGACGGGGTGAAGACGGAGGACTAGAAGAGAAGATAGTGAGTAGGAGTTTTCAGTGAGTGAAGGGAGGAGATAATGACTTACGGTTAACTTCATCAACGCGGCCGTGGATGACATTGTTAGACTTGTCCATGGACACGTCTACCAGACCGTACTGTTTCCATTCCCATTCTCGGAGAATCTTGTAGACTTCTTTCCGGCCTTTGATTTTTGAGGTGTTCAGGGCAATGACCCGGGTGGCGGGTTTGAATTGGAAGACGCGTGCGAACCAGTTTTGGCTTCGTGCAGGTCTGGGTCTCCGCGGGAGGGGCTTGTGGTTGTTATCAGTTTCAAACAAGGTCTCGCCTCCACTGAGTTGGGCCAGTAGAGGGTTGGTTTCTCCCGTCTCTTCTCCTATACCTGGCGGTGTTTCTATGATCTAGGTTAGTTGATAGATCGCCGAAGCGTTCAGGGATTACTAACCCGTTGTTGAAGAATCAACTGTCTTGCTCGGCTTCCGTTTCATCAGTTTCCTTAAGAAACCGCCTTTTTGTTTCGTTGGTGTTTGTTCCTGGGCTTTCGGTGGTCCTTCTACTTCTGCTGGTGTAGGTTGTGCGGATTGGTTGACCTCCTGTATCACTACCGTAGCAGAGCTAGGTTGTAATGGCTTGACCTCACTCTGCAATCTTGCCGTCTCAGTCCTGGTCTGAGATCGATTGCGGAACCACGACCATTTCTTCGTCTCGGGGCCACGAGGAGCATTGCGTCTAGGTGACTTTGGTGGGATTTCCGCAATGGGCGCGAGCTCAGATGGGTTGCGACCTGTACTAGAGCCGGTCGATGCGTACCTAGTGGTCGTGGCACTTTCAATCTCTGGAAGTGCTTCGTAATCTTCGGTCAATGGCTGAGGCTGAGTGTCACGAGGCGTGGATTCGCGGTTGCGGTAGCGTTTTCGTACGTTCAGGGGCCTGGAGTTGTCCATCGAAGGTAGAGAACTCTGAGGGACCATCCGGATTGTCCTTCGGCCAGATGTGACACTGCTGGTAGGACGACTGCCAGACCGGGAGCCCGACGGGATCGTGATGTCTTCATTTTCAATGGCATTTGGTTTGTTGGAAGGTTTATGATTCGCTTCCTCGGATATCATTGGCAGAGAGGAGGGCTCGTGAGATGTTTTGAGGAATGGGTCCGGTTGCGAGGCATGAGTGTTTTCCTCGATGGCACTTCTTTTCGGAGGATGTCTGACCTTGTCTTGTTCGATCAAGCGGTCGAGATGGCTAATCACTGCCGTGAGATATGCAGGAATGTCTTGGGAACCATCTTGCGTGGAGTGTGCGATCAAAGTGCGGCGAGTCTCGGCCAATTCAGCCGCAGTATATGACCTTTGCGATGCACCGGGGGTCGAACTAGATTTTCTCTTCGTTCGTGCTGCGGGGATATGCCGATATGAATTCTCCGGGGTAGCCATTGAGACTGACGTTGCTGGTGTTTCTGAGTCTGTGCTTGTACTCGCTGTACAGCCTGTGGAGACAGAGCCACCGTTGAAGGCTTCCTCGCAGATCTGACCGAGCTCGTGCGAGACTTTCCTGGCTTCATCTTTCCAAATAAAATCCGACTCACGCACCTTTCTCATCTGTGAACAGTGTTTGACGGTGATACCAGTGCCTCGAACAACCGTCGGCCGGGCGGGTAACACAGGGCTGCTAAATCTGTCGGAAAACGGGTCGCCATCATCTTCATATTCAAAGCTGCTATCGCTGTTCTCTTTCTTCATAGGCGGCACATCCGGGACATCCATTGGCGTAGTACTTGCTTTAGCAGACACTGACCCCTGTGAACGATAGCGACCATGACGAAAGCATACATTCCTTTTGTAGCTGGCGGAACGGGGTGTTGGGGTGCCATTTAAGGGTCGACGAGAGCTGCCACATGACGCTTTGGATTGGAACGACTTGACAGAATTGAATTTCGATTTCTTGTTTCGCACCACCGCGAAAGGTGAGCTGGGAGGACAGTCTTCAAATCCAGGATCGCTGTCCGGAACGGAGTTTGGCACCTGGACGACCTCATCTGATGCCTCTTTCTGAACCTCTTCCGGGATCCTGCGATGAATTGTAACTTTAGCAAATTGCGCTTCTCTGTCCGTCATCCGGTTCTTAGGGGATCGGAACGGGTCGTAACTTTCGACCGTGGCACAGGACTTCGGCTCTCGGAGGGGGCTATGGATCTTATCCCTAGCTGGAACTTGGTTGCGCTTTCGAGAGCCTGTTCGTTTGTTGGCGATGCGGGCCGGTCCGCGTGAGATGTGGTGGTAGTCACTGGCAGAATACTCGAGGGGCTGCCCTTGGTAGTTCTCGAGTTGCTCGTTCCTGAATTTGACCAAGGCGTTGTAGAACATCCGCTCCTGTGTTGGCCTAGTCAATCATGTCAGCGAATGGAAATTTATGGTTGATAACCGGTTAAACCTACTCAGTTTCCAGAAGTCTCTGAATCAAAGCATCAGGCTTGACATCATGCCAAAGTGTTTGCAAATTCCTCAAAAGGTCCACATCAATGTCCTGACTGGCAAGAACCGGTGGCCCACAGTCGTGTATGGATATGGGCGGCGCAGGACCAAGGTAGTGGTTGGATCTTGCTTGGTGAAACTTCTCGTACTTTTTCAAGAGGGGATGCATGAAGATCTGTTCCATGTTGATACGGTCCTCGGGCTTCTTCTGAAGAATACGCTCGATCAAATCCGTCGCCTCGTAACTAAGCTCCCGAGGGATCATGAACTCTGCCTTTTTTACCAATCGCAAGGTTGTTGGAAGATCACCGCCGTCAAATGGAAGATATCCCGTCAACAGCGCGTACAGAATGATCCCACAGCTCCATATATCTGCCTTGTCGCCACGATACCTCCGGCCGTAGATGATCTCAGGCGCAGCGTAGTGTGGGCTTCCGCACGATGTGTTCAGCCAGTGACCAGCGGGTTGAAGTGCAGCCATGCCGAAATCAGCAAGCTTCACGTTGCGCCACGAATCTAAAAGGATGTTTTCTGGTTTCAAGTCGCGGTGACAGATATGGAATCGATGACAATGTCCAAGGCCCGCGATGATCTGCCTGAAGATTCGAACGGCTTCCTCCTCTGCAAGCGGGCCATGGTTCGATACGTAATCGAACAACTCTCCTCCTTCGACATATTCGAGAACAAGATACCTAGGTACTAAAGGTCAGTACTCTTCATATGATCCAGGATCGCATACTACCCACAATTCACCCCTGTTCTCCCATACATCGTACAGACTGATAACGTTCGGATGTTCAATGAGCTTCATGATAACCACTTCTCGTTCGATGCCAGACGGCATAGGTCTGGCGGTTGCGCCGCTGAAATGACCGATATTCTTGTCCATCGCAGCAATACTCTCACTCTGAGCTATAGCCGCCGACTTCTTCGAGACAATCTTGATCGCCGCCGTCTGTCCCGTGAGAGCGTGTTTTGCCAGCCTGACACGACCCGTGGACCCCCTTCCGAGGGTTCTTCCCAGCTGCCATGGTCCGACATGGGTCTTTCGTTTCCCCTTATTCGAAAGTAGAGAGTGGGCGGAGAGAGTCGAGTTGCGGTTCGAGCCGGCCTGTGAATTCGCCCCCGGTGACATGCAATTGATTTCCACATGGCCTTTGGTCGACAATGGACTGGTCACGATAGACATTGGGTCGGAGAGTATTTCCTGGTAGGCTTCCTCTACTGTTCGTTCCTCTGGCTCAGCCCGGATACTTGCGCCGTTGTTTATTCTGCGCGTGGCATCTGTCAGAGGTGGACGTGTTATCTGCAGGCTCAGACGATTTGTCTTCTCGTCCATTGCCAGGTATCCCCAGGCTAGCGCGTCACAGGCGGTTGTTGTCGCACAGCACCATATGTCTCTGTTGGGGTGTCGGGACCTTGGGGTGTTCAGTACTACTTCGTGAAGATGGCGTGTCAGTTCCCGCAACCTCAAGACTGTGTATCGATAGTAATGTTTGGGGTGTTGGTCTTTACCGATATAAATCAATCGAGGCAATTGAGAAGTGTAAGGATCGTGATTGGTTCTGGATGACGAAGCTTTGTACCGTAAGGACAGTATTAGATAGATGCTGTTTCCGACGCGTAAACAAAAGTGTCAACTCTGTAATATCTTCTTCGATCTAGGTTAGTATAATCTCCCCCGCGCAGAACCGAAATGGCGATTGAGTGGCTAGCGTGGGGAACCAATGTCGACAAATCCGGGGTGTTGATGATTCGAGCGTTGGGTGGTCGACAAGAAGGCGTCCAAGCAGATAATCTTGGATGGCGAGGCTGATCTCTGGGGAGCATGCTTCCAAAACACGACGTCGATGGTCCGCGCTAGCTGGCCTGGCAGACTAACGAGGACGTGGGACATGCCATTGTGAAGTCGCCTCCCTCCTGTGGAATGAGTGTTTGGTTGTTTGTTTCGTCTGGATTCCTCAGGTCTCCCCGGTCACCACCTTCTTCTCTCACCAGGAATTCCTCGTCCCTGATCCGCTTCCCCTCGACGTTGCAATGGCTTTTATCAATCACTTCAGAGGGTTTCCCAAGTATTTCCGACACCTTGAATTTACTCTTTGGTTAGCCGTCAGTGGCTTGAAGCATACGTACAAGGAACACTGATGTGACTATACAGGAACCAACCCCCTTGAATTGAAACGCTACTTCACAATTTCCAAAGGCCGCTTTCTAGAGTTCTGTCATTGTCACTCAACTATCTTTCAGTTTCGTCGAGAACCGAGGTCAACCGAGTTGCTGAAGTCGAGGCATTCCTTCCTCCCTTTCCTCAAGAAAGGGAGACCTTATCAAGCATTACCCAAACAAAAGAAAGATCCACTCATTAACAGACTTCCAGCATTTCCGGTCCAGCCATTTGACCCTTCATAGCGGGAAGGCGGTAGTAGAGTTCGGAAAAGAGGGATGGATATGCTCAGCATCCCGGATCTAGGGAGGGCCACCGCGCCGATGCGAGTCGGTCAGTTCCACGCCCGATGCATTCTCACGCCGTCATTCGCTTTCAACTTTTCATATTATGCTGATGAATGAAACTCTGGTTCTATCGGGAAATCGAGAGCAGACAACCCTGGTTAGGTCATGCAGCATAGGAAGTAAGGCTCTATCTACTCAACTACATGCAGACGGCACGGTGCAAGGACAACGTGCAGCTCGACAACGTGGACATGCCTGCAATTTCTCTTGGCGCCTGAATTACGCAGATAAAAGAACACTTCCCAGAAGGACATTTAGTATCTCAGCAGTCCCTTTACCAATGCTCCTCTCCGATCTTCACGTCCTCAACATCAACTCCATCGACAAACCACCTCCCTTCTCCATTTCCATCAGGCCCAAGCAGCATATCATTACCACTCATCATCCTCTTACGCATCTTTCCCGTTTCCCGATCAAAGGTCCAATCTTCCAGTCCGTAGCACCGCTTCCACCGCAAGCCGTCTTCCTTGTCCTGGAACTCGTACCAGAATTGCACCGCGATACGGTCATCGGTGAAGGAAAAGAGCTCTTTGCGAAGCTTGTAGTTGTGCTCGCGGTTCCATTTTGCCGTCAAGAAAGAGATGATTCCTTCTGTGCCGGAGAAGAACGAGGTGCGATTGCGCCAGATGCAATCCGGAGTATAGGCCTGGGCCACCCGGACGGGATCTCTTTTGATGGGAATGTGGTCAGCATGAACATGGGCATTGCAAGCGACATATCATTCAGTTTCAGATGGGCCATTCATCGGCTAGAATATTGAAGAGGAATTTCAAATGGGAGGACTCGGTCAAGGAAGGTATGAGGTAATGGTGCGCAAGGGATGAAACATTCATACTTCCGCGCATCTTCGATCCCCTCATACCAACACCTACCCGAGCGGGAATTGATAGTCGGGCGTGTTGGTAATGAGAGACAGCGAGAGACGTGGAAGACATGAACGATAGAAAACAACATCCAACATCCCCGCTCTTCCCACTTACTGGGTATTCCACAGGTTCTGCGCAACTTTCACCTTCTTCCTTGCCGTCTCCTCAGTAAATGGGGGTTTGAGGTCGGCCATGTTGATCAAGGCGTTTCTCGTATTCTCTTTGATGACAACGGTATGTTGATCGATGGTGTGATCTTCCTGTCTTTCTGAAGGTAGCACATGCGTATGACTCTTGTGTCATTTATGCATTGTCACGTGCTTAGACTAAATTTGGGGGCTAGATCGGTGACTACGAGGCATCTACAGCTTCGACTGAGGGCAGTGAGACAGGCATACTAGCACAGAAACATCAAGCAATCACACGGGTGCCAACCAGATACACCACCGACTCCTAGACAAACTACAGTCTGTGGTTAAGCTTTGTGCCCAAGAGAATCCAGAAAGAAGCGTACCAGGTACATACGTAGTAGATGGTCCTAGCGGACAGTGATGTCATTCTTCGATCCCCGCCTCTTCTGTGTATGCTCATTGTTAAGCTCTCATTAAAGCCAGCCCTGTCGGTCGGTGTCTGGAACCAACTGCCTGATTAATTCCAGACGCAGAACGGACGCCACAGGTACCCCTGAGGAAACCCCGGGGAGAAGGTAGAATCCCTTCTAGAACCCCAATGCTCCGTAATCATAGTGGAGTAGGCAACCCCAAGGCTCACCATGACTTGCCACTCCCAGCAGGACCCAGCCCGTCATGATGAATAACCATGAACCGATCTTATCTGATTACTGAAGGTCCATCGGTAATCTGCTCGGCATCCAAGACCCGATGTACCGGCTAGCTGCAAGTGGCAAGGGTTACGGTTACGGAGTATCTCAATAATTATTCATCGCCGAAGTCGAGAAAGTCAAGAAAAGGAGGGACCAAAAAATGGCCAAAGACGGTAAACCTCGGCGCAGAGTCACGTGTTATACAGAAGCAGGAGGCGGTAAGGCCCACCACCAGGCCGAGTTTCTTTTTCCGACAGACACCGATTGTCATGACCACCCCGGTCCTCACCTCATGCAACCCAGAAGATAGACGGAGCTTGAATATCGGATGAGCGCTGCATTCACTTTCTACCCGGCTGCATTGCTCTGAATGGCCAATCAACCCGGTCAAGGCGCCCTTGGCAGCAGGGAAGCCTCCAAATTGCCAATTCACCACTCTATCGCCCGATGGCAGAATTATTAGATAAGAGAAAACCAGTGGATGCCTTCTGTTCCAAACGGCGATTGCACGGGGATGCAATTGGTCCGATATTGGCATATTCGGTCCACACCCCTCGTCATTGGGGCGGCAACCAGCTGGTCGGTGGGAAGTCGGGAGAAGAGTGAAGGATGAGCCTTGGACCCGTGGATGAGGGATTGAGAAGGGGGAAACCTCCGCCTTGAATCTGTCTGAATATTTCAAAGAAAGGCCAAATGGATCTCAGACCGCCATTCTCCTGACTTACTCACCAGAGAAGAGAGGAAAAAAAAAAAAAAAAGTCAAAAAAAAGAAGACAAACCGATTTGTCAAGGCGGGCGGTCTAGATAGATAACCGTGGACGATGACTGGTGGGGTCCCTCCCAAGTCTCGGGCGGTCTTCTTGATAATACACGAATAATTCACCCAAGCAAATCGAAAGGTTTCGGTATCCTTCTGCTTCGGATCACCTTATGCCCCCTCAGGGCCCTTTCCTGCGGCCCGTTGCTGCGCGTCTAAGCCGACTGGAACCGTAGTTATATATTTCCCGCCACATGCGCCCCTCTCCTTCGCTTTCCTCGCTCCCCTTACCCACTCTACTAAACCTATATAACCTACCCACCCTTTCCCATCTTTGCTGCTAGTCATCCAATCTCTTCCTACTCACTACTTCAAACACCACTCTACCTTCTACCCCAATCAATCCATCAAAATGTCTGGACTCAAGGCCGGTGACAGCTTCCCCGCTGACGTTAAGTTCTCGTATGCTCCCTCTCTCCTTACTTTCCTTTCTTCTCTCCCAGCAAACTTGCTCGATGAGATTCAATGCTCTCTGAAGATCTCCCTACTGACGCGGACTTTTGCAGTTACATCCCCTACACCCCCGAGGCTGAGGGCATCACCTCTTGCGGTATCCCCATCAACTACAACGCCTCCAAGGAGTGGGCCGACAAGAAGGTCATCCTCTTCGCCCTCCCCGGTGCTTTCACCCCCGTCTGCTCTGCTCGCCACGTCCCCGAGTACCAGGAGCGTCTCCCCGAGATCCGCGAGAAGGGTGTCGACGTTGTCGCCGTCCTCGCCTACAACGATGCCTACGTCATGAGCGCCTGGGGCAAGGCCAACGGTGTCAAGAACGACGACATCGTAAGTTACTTCCAGTTTCTGATGAGCCTTTGTTTGCCAGTCCAGATTTGCTAACGTCTCCCAGCTGTTCCTGTCCGACCCCGATGCCAAGTTCTCCAAGAGCATTGGCTGGGCCGACGAGGAGGGCCGCACCAAGCGTTTCGCCATCGTCCTTGACCACGGCAAGGTCACCTACGCCGCTCTCGAGCCCGCCAAGAACCACCTTGAGGTATGTTCAACACAAACATGAACATGAATATGTATTCCGTTGGCCGAAGAGCAATCACTGACTCTATCTTCAGTTCTCGAGCGCCGAGACCGTCATCAAGAACCTGTAAATGCACCAATAAGAAACGCAATAGACGTGGCATGGGCCTAATAGAACCGGCGTTGATATTCCATGGGCTTAATTGACCTGCGAAACAAAGATTTGTTTAGAGAGCTAGACTCCCCTTTTAGAATACAACGCAATAACGAAGCTATGAAAAAGCAACCCATTTTTATCTTCCATGTGTAAACGTACGATGATGTCAGCGTTCTGGCACCCTTAAACCCTTCTAATTAAAAACCCTGTAGTAGCACAGACTAGCTTCAAAAATATTATTTTTTTTACCCCGGCTTCTTCAGAAGATCTACGTTGATTCTAAGCGTTATCCCCTCGTTATTGGTGGCTGCATGATCGTCTGTGTGGCTTTCGGCCGGGAAAGCATTCAACGCAACGCGCTAATCAAAAATTGATTCCAGACCCGACCGACCACCGTCGATTTCGATATCAGCCAATTTTAGCTGGGTAGAGCTCAAAGCTTAACTTTCTTCTTCATTCTTCTTGATTTCTTTTCTTGACCTCTTTCTTCTTTTAACCTCCGCTCTACCCAACTCCTCCCCCTCCTCCATCTTCATCCCCTTCTCCCCCTCTCGGGGCATGAAAAAGCAACCATGGCCCTCAACCCACCATCAAAACGACCGGCTCTCAACCCCAAAAACACCGGCTCCGCGGCCGCCCGCAAGCGCGCCAAAACCTTCGATGCGCGCACCCTGGCCGTGCAGTCTGCCGACGCCGCGCTCTCGGCCTCCGGCGAGCTCGACGCCGCCGCGTACGTGGGCTCCCGGGAATTCGAGATCCAGTCCCTGGAGACGGGCATGCAGCG
The DNA here is from genome assembly GCA_023627535.1 of Aspergillus sp. S1802E. Lineage (NCBI taxonomy): Eukaryota > Fungi > Ascomycota > Eurotiomycetes > Eurotiales > Aspergillaceae > Aspergillus > Aspergillus sp. S1802E. The sequence continues at coordinate 382,715 of JAMAHN010000025.1, forward strand.
CTCGAAGGCTGCTTTGACAAGTCGTGCGTTTCAGCAGGTGCCCAGGTCTATGAGACGGAGGACGGCGAGTCATAATGTGAAAAGGGTTCCGGGGAGGTTGAGGGCTAGGGCGAAGCGGGAGGTTTGTTGCTACTGCGGTGTTCTGCTACCTATGTGGACTAGCTGCTAACTCTTTTGTTTTGGGCTTGTTAGATGGCCGAAGATAATACCCCCACCGTTACAGCCCGACGAAGAAAGCCGACCGAGCAAATGCGAATCCGTCTCGAGACCGCGCGTCGTCTACAGAACCTGAACACCAAAACGAAGGCCAAGCGAGCCGCCGCGAAAGCGGAACGCGACCAGGAGACGCGGAAATCGTTAGAAGAGGCCGGATCCCATGCGTACAGCATCGCGCCGCGGGTCCCGAAGATCAAGAAGAATAAGCTCTCGCGTCCTCCGCCGCCGGAGTCGAGGTTCAGGAAGCGTCAGAGGTGCAAGACCTGGTTACCCACGCATATGTTCCATGCGAAGCGCGCAAAGATGACGACGTCGAAGGATCCGCTGTGGCGGTTTGCGGTGCCGCTGTCGCCGACGGAGAAAAGCTATAGGCCGACGCATAGGGCGAGAGGGGCCAGGGGCGCCGTGGCGTGGGATATGAGTTATATGGCTACGATTCAGCTGGAGGGGTCGGAGTCGGCGTTGGAAGGTGTGTTGAGGGCTGTTGGGGTGGATGGAGAGGAGGCGTGGGGGGTGAAGGGGAAGAAGTGGAGAGCTGGGACGAGAGGTCTACAGGCCTGGACTTTTGAGCATCAGGGTGAAAAGAGACCGATTGCGCCGGTCACTTTGATTCGGTGTGCTGAGGATAAATCTGAGGATGTGGAGATGGTGGATGCCGATGCGCACACGAAGGAGACGAAAGGCAAGAACAAGCAGAAGGAAAATTGGAAGAAGGTGTTTGTCAGGGTGCATCCGTCTGCCTTCTTGCAATTATGGACCGAGCTCCTTGAGGTGTCGAAACACCAGAACCCACCTGTCCTGGTTGAAGATCTTCGCTTCGAAATTGGCAGCATTGAAATCACTGGCCCGGGCTCTACGGAAGCGCTCATCGCTGCTTTGAAACCCTTGACGACCGAAGGAACAGAAGCACCGGCGAACAGCCCAGAGTCCACCTGGGGTAAGTTGCTGGGGGTGTCTAACCCATCCTCTCTGCCTCGGAACGCGCTTCTTGGCTTCTCTACATCCGATCCTCGTCTTCATTTCCCGCCCAAACCAACGAAACCTCCCTCCTCTGACGCCGACATGCAAAACTTGGCCATCTTGCTATCAACGTGGCCTGTTGACGGAACCCAATCCTCCCCTGCTATTTTCGACCGTCGCGCACGATTGGCTGCTACGCGCAAACTACCCAGCCAAAAGGCCATCAACCGACGCCGCACCGTGAATGGACCCGGGAAATACCCGAAGCCTCTTTCCACGGATCCGCAAATCCCAGTCCTTGTCCTTGCAACCAGACCCGGCTCGCAGTCCAAGAACAGCAATGCCCCAGGCAGCTGGACCGTCTTTCTTCCATGGAGCTGTGTCCTCCCGGTGTGGTATTCCTTGATGTACTACCCTCTCTCCAGCGGCGGGAACCCGAGATTCGGCGGACTGAAGGAACAGCAACAGCTTGCTTTCGAGGCCGGAGAGCCTTGGTTCCCGGGTGATTTCCCCGGGACTACAGCCGGCTGGGAATGGAATTTGCGTGAGCAAGCCAAGGCCAAGGAGGAATGGGAGCGACGACCCAAAGGCCGGAGAACGGAGTTTGAGAGCGTCGATCTTGGAAACGGTCAAAAGGGAGAAATTGGACGAGGCTGGGCCTGTGATTGGGAGAAGCTCGTGGACACACTTCCCAACCCTGCCACCAAAGCTGTCAAGGGGAAATCGGCCAAGGCGAAGACCAAAGCTAAAACCGCAGCTGAATCGGATGCAAACACTACTACGACGACTTCTGAAGCCGAAGCCGAAGCTTCACAGACTCCACCACTTGGTATCCGCCATCTGCACCCAACAGCGGCTACGCGTGCAATCAACGCCAACACCCCTAAACCCAACCCTCGCAGCAACCCTGAGCTCGCAACCGTTCGAATCTCCCTTCACCACCGAGGCACACCTACCCCGCGAGCCCGTATCTACCGCCTCCCCAGCACCAACCCCGACCTTCGCCAGAAATGGCTCTCCCTCGCATCCAACAAACCTAGCACCAGCACCACAGCTCCCAAACCTGCTGCCCCGTCAGCATCAGCACAGAAAGACCCCGCCAGCACCAAGGAGATCGCTCAATCGCACCTCGCTGCATCCCTAATCACACCCTCAGCCGACACACAGGTGCAACAAACGCATCTTCCCCTCCCGACAGAAGAAGATCTTATTGGTTTCGTGACGACGGGGAACTACAACCTCTCGGAGGGTAAAGGCACGGGTATTGGGTCTATTCTTGTGTCGAAGGCCGTGAGTCAGAATCTGGCTCAGCAGAAGAAAGGGAAGGCCAGGGAGCAGAATATGTGTATCATTCGCCCGGCTGGGGAGTTGGTGGGGAGATTGGGGTATTGGGATCTTGTTTAGTGTAGTTTGAGGTGGATGTGATTGATTATGTGGGATGTGATAAAAGATACCCCCCCGTCTAGAGATTCTGTTCAGATGATTAGCAGGTCATTGCTTAGCAGGTAATGAAAGATGTGTAGTTATATAGACATGATACTCTTCTTAGTGAAGTCTTGATGAAAAGAAGCCGATAGAAAGAGCAAGGAGCGGCAAAATCAAACATGAATGAAATGAAAAAGTACTAAGCTATACAGATACACATAAACACGCGAATCGGACCCAAAAAATCTATCATCTAGGAGCACAATCCGCTTTCTCCATCGCTTTTCCTTTTTGTCTTCTAGCCACCGGCACGGGTCACAGCTCAAACTGACCAGACCGACGAGACCGAACCTAGGTCATCATAATCGGAAACGAATAGATGGAATGGAGGGCGATCAAACACACAGAGGCAAAAAAAGAGATCAACCAACCACACGATCCACAAACGCCTCCTCCAACCTCGCAACCTCCTTCTTAAACCCCTCGACCTCCTTCCAGCAATCCAACGGCCTCCGATCATTCAGCCGCAAACAGCTCACCACATCCGCCTTGGCCTTCTCAACGCCCGAATCCAGCTCCGCCAACTTCCTCCGTCCCTCCAGTCTCGCCCGCAACTCCTCAATCTCCTCGTTCACCGACTCCCGCGAAATGTCCCGGTTGATCGGCTTCGCCTCGTCCGCGGCAACTGGTGGCACGGGGGCATATTCGCGGCCGGCGAACGGGATCCGAGGCGCGTCCAGGTTCAGGGAGCCGGGCGGGTAGCTGACGTTGGGGGTCGCGGGGGACAGGCCGGCAGAGGAGGACGAGGATCCGGTGTCTTTGACTTCGGAGAGGCGCTTTTCGATCTCGGCGAGAGTTTGTTGTTCGCGTTCGCGAAGGCGCTCGAGTTCTTGGGATACGCGGGCTTGAATTTGCAGTTCGAGGGATTTGGCGCGCGCGGAGTCGGTCTGTTTGTGGTTGGGGATTTGGTTAGGAATGGTGGTTTTCGAGGAGGTTAGGTGTGTATGTGTACGTACCTCGGTGTTGTTCTGGAGGGAGTCGACGACATTAGAGGAGAATTGGATAGGTGCGGCACTACAGTTGAGGAGAGTGTTAGCTTGCTGGTAGCTTCAATGTATGTCAAATCGAGCATCCACAACATCCATCCGTCATAACCAGCATCGACATGAACCTAGCCATCAACCAAAAATTCAATCACCCATTCCTCCTCATCTTCCAACACAGGCAACACACTTCAACTCAATGAGCCTCCCCCAGCACAAATAAACGCATCACCTACCCCTGGAAGATATGTTTCGAGTCCGCCGAAGCCTCGGGCTTGGAGCTACCGGAGCCCATGATGAACTGGTATATGTGCGGTGGTACGAGGGAAAAAAGACAAAAGCACCCGGAGGTCGTTCAAGGTCTCAGCCGGAGAGGATTGGCCGGCTTCGGGAGATCGCAATTGATGGGCGCGAGACGGGGTGGGATGAGGTGGTTGCTGATTTAGACCCGCGGGCAATTCTCCAGTTCCGGTCAGAGAGGGATTCGCATATCGTTTCTTCGCCTTGGAGTTCCTGCCGACTTCCGCCGGGATGGGTCACGTGAGTGACAGGTGCTTAGTCAGTCGATTCATGGATCTTGTTTGAGTGGGAGAGATGTTCTGTTTTTTTCTGTCGATCTTGAGGAGCGATTGAAAATTTAAGAGGGTTTATCTTTTACAACTAGTTATGTCTACTGCTATATGCTCTCTTTCGCTCTTTTGCTTGATTGTAAAGATCCTCTCAGTGCGGAAGGTTTGAATGTCTGAGGTTGCAAAATGCCAATCCTTTCGCCCTTTGCTCGCCCTTCATGCATGCAATGGGAAAGCCTCTTTTTTTTCTCAACAATAATTTCAATGATAATTTGTTTGTTGACCTCACTCGTTTCATGGTCTACAGTCTGTCGCTGCATCAATTCGCTCACTGTCGGTTGGTTGCACTGTATGCATTTATTACCTAGGCCGGGAATGTATTTTTTCGCACGGCATGTCTAGTCAGGTAGTATACAACAGCACCTGCACTACATGACATATAGGTAATAACACTACGCCAATTGAAAGATGCTTTTCGTATTCTACTTATTATTGAGGTCCATGGCAACAACTCAGTGGATTACCTAAGTCTCTGTGAAAGTGCTGCCTGCCTGGTGCTTCAGGCACTAACGAGTTCGCGGCCAGCCTTTTCAGGCATCAAATCAGAGACCGGTTGAATTTCCCGAGTCTCCCGAGTCCACCGACTACAATAATATAGTCTGCATACTAGTATTCTACCAATAACAAGGCCATTGGTTGCTCTGCACTCTAAATATACTAATTCCTCCCCGTCAATCTACTCCGTATGTACCTACGGACATTCCCCGCTCTTCATCGAGATTCGAATGCGGCATAGTTATACCACAACCACTCCCCCAGTACTACCCTGTCAGCAGCACAAGACACCAGACATGAGACAAAAGACAGGACAAGACAACCTGAATGGGACGCGCAACGCAATCCAAGCCTTCCACTCGCTTCGCTGCCCGCCTTTTGCCATGCAGTGGTAAACCAACTAACCATTGTCTCTCACCGGAGGCTCCCCACCAAGCGTTTCATGGCGTCATGGAAACCGCAGGCTGCCGCTAAGCCAGCGTCGCTAAGCCTAACAGTCCTGACAGGACTCGGAGAAAACAGGAGCGAGACGAAGCCGTCTGGAGAAAATCGTGGATTCCCCAAATCCCCGTTCTCCGGCGAACCCGGACTTCCCGTTGGTCTGTTGGAGTCCACAGCCTGACCTCATCGATTTCGTCGCTTTCTACTTTCTCTTCATGCCGGTTTCTGTTATTTAATTAGTTGACACTCCCAGCGTGAGATTTTTGATTATTTTATTTTAATTTTTTCTCCCCCTTATTTTCTCTCCTCTTCCGTACTCTGCCCAGTTTTCCACGTCCAATCCCTTCTCTTCCTTCTTACCCCTCCACACTTTTCTCTCTCCATATCTACCCCTCGACCCCTCCCTCGCCTTCGTCTTCTCCTCCCCCCGCCACTCTCTGTCCTCTCACTATTTCTCCCTGTCACCCCATCACTCTATTACACTTCTTCGACACTCTTCATTTCTCATCATGTCGTCTGCCTTGTTGGACGAAGCCACGCGGATTGCCCGCGAATTCGATTACCCCGCCGCGGAGGTCCAGCGCGGGGTGAAGGAATACATTCGCGAAATGGACGAGGGTCTCAGACAGGAGCATACCACCCTGAGTCAGATTCCTACCTTCGTGACTTCGGTCCCCAATGGCACTGAAAAGGTTAGTGGCCGACATTAGCTGAAAGACGCACCGTCCGCGTGACAACCCGGTGGGCTGACCTTGGCTTTTCCTATAGGGCCTCTACTTGGCCGTGGATTTGGGTGGCACGAATTTCCGCGTGTGCTCAATCGACCTCCATGGAGACACCACCTTCTCCCTGACGCAGTCCAAGATCATGATTCCTCGGGAATTGATGGCCTCGGGCTCGTCCAAGGATCTTTTCCTCTTCCTGGCCCGACAGATCGAGGCCTTCCTGCGCATCCACCACAACGAGCACTTCGAAGCTCACCTCCAACGTCGACGCGAGGGAAGCGGCGAGGAGGAGCTGTTCGACCTCGGTTTCACGTTCAGTTTCCCCGTGCGCCAGATGGGAATCAACAAGGGTACCCTCATTCGCTGGACGAAGGGTTTCAACATCCCCGATGCCGTTGGCCATGATGTCTGCGCCTTGCTGCAAAGTGCCATTGACGAGCTGGAGCTGCCTGTGCGCGTGGCCGCTCTGGTCAACGACACTGTGGGAACGCTGATGGCTCGTTCGTACACCTCGCCTGGTGAAACGAGTACCTTCCTGGGCGCCATCTTTGGCACGGGCACCAACGGTGCTTATGTGGAGAAGCTCGACAGAATCCCCAAGATGGACACGATTGAACATTCCGATTACGACAAGTCCACGGGAGAGATGATCATCAACGCCGAATGGGGCAGCTTCGACAACCACCTCAGCGTTTTGCCCAACACTGTGTACGACCAGCAGCTTGATGCCGATAGCAACAACCCCGGAATTCAGATGTTTGAGAAGCGTGTCTCGGGAATGTTCCTGGGTGAGATCCTGCGACGTGCGCTGCTTGACATGTACAACAACAAATCCGCCGGTCTCTTCAAGGCCAGCGAGTCTTCCGACGTTGTTGTTCCGGAGAACTCCATGATCTTCAGACAGTGGGGTCTCGACACCAGTCTCCTGAGCACGGTCGAAGCCGACAAGAGCCAGACTCTGGAGTCGACCAAGACCGCCCTAAAAGATCACTTGAAGATTGAACGGGCCAGCACCACCGACTGCAAGGCCGTTCAGACCCTTGTGCATGCCATTGGCAAGCGTGCTGCTCGCCTTAGTGCCGTTCCCCTGGCCGCCGTTCTGATCGCTACCGGTAAACTGCAGACCGATGACCTGATCGATGTTGGTGTTGACGGAAGTCTGGTCGAGTTCTATCCCAACTTCGAGGGATACATGCGCGATGCCCTGCGCGAGGTGCCGGAGGTCGGCCCTGCCGGCGATAAGAAGGTGCGCATTGGTATCTCCAAGGATGGTAGTGGGGTCGGAGCCGCCTTGATCGCCCTCGTGGCCAGCAAGGAGGAGGCGCGCATGAAGAAGGCCAAATAAAGGCTAGTCATTCGAAAAATACGCTGATACGATTTCATTTCTTTTACCTCATGGTATCATTTTTCTGCTTTTCTGCTTTCTTGAATTGGATTTTGTTGTCAGACACCTCTGGTACAAGGTCGATGAGATCAATCCAGTAGGGAGCGGCATTCGAGCATGGGTCTGGTGTTTGTCAGTGTCATGGGAGGAATTGAGGTGTATGAATATCTTCATGTTTTGATTTCCGGCGTTGCAAGTAGTTTCTCAATGAGATATCCGATGGCAGGAATTTAGCAAACTTTTTCTTGGATTTCAGTCCTCTTTTCTATTGCTTGATTTGCATCTTCTGAATGACCCTCGGGTCGGGCCCAAGCTAACTGCTTTTCTAGACGAAAGATGAAGTGGATTTCGCTAGCCTCAGTTACAATGCAAGGGGCTGCCAGAGTCGTGAATCGAATAATCAGTATCGAACATGTTTCGTGTTCGGATGCAACAGATGCCGTGATGGCCACAGATCAGCAGGGCCATTGATTCATAACTCGTCTTCTTAAGTATCCGGCATAAAGATCGGAAGTTATGGTGTGGTACCCGAGCATTCATTTGTAACTGGCTAATGCATGCCACATGCCATTAGTCGCGGGAATACACGTTATCATGGGCACGTTCGTTTCATTCTGGGCCGTTGGGAGGAAAAGAAACACGGTGCATGACGGCAGGTCGCAGAGCAGATGGTAAGTTAGCTCTTTTCCTTTGATGAAGGAACTCATCTGCTTAATTTAGGGGCTCTACGAGGGACAGTAGGCTAACGCCTGATCTGGGACGCTCTATCCCTTGGTCTGACCAGACATCTACAAACACGGCGCCTCATCCGTTGTCGCACAGAAGAGACTTTGCACGGGCACCGACGATGGCCTTTGCTGAGGTAACAGACATAAGCGGTACGACAACACGACAATTCGGGACAGACATGGTAGGGCAAAATTGACCCTGAGTTCCTTTGGACATTCCCTGTCGCCGCTATCCAGGGGACGTGGTTGGCCAAGAATGAATGGCCATGTAATCTACCATCCCTTGCTGGAAACCCTTCTGCCACTTTTATGCTCGATGCTGCACCCACTGCACCTGATGCTTCCTGCATACAGTGACTGCAGTCGGTCAATTAAACAATTTTTTGGTTTGATGTCTTAGTTGTGACACTCGATTCCGTGTTTGCGTGTTGTGGAACAGTTCCATATGTCCCGAGAATCCGAGTGCTCTTGTTGATCTTTTGAATTCTTGTCGATATTATCTGGCCCTATTCCTTAGAATCTGATCTTCGAAGTGGTCGCGACCCAGATCGAAGCTGTTGACAACTCCCGGCCTGTGCTCCATCTTTCAAGATGGTAGATACTACTCAACTCAACCGGTTCTCAAAAAATGCCGGCATCATTAGGCTACCCTCCGAGATCGGCCTGGCTGAGGGAACAGGGAACGGCAGAGCACATTCGATAGATAAGGAAAGCCTACAAATCAGGGCCTGTCCGGATGGCTCCCCGCCCACAGCTCCGCGCGAGTTCGAGAAGGACGACCAGAAACTGGTACATGGTTTAGAGTATAGTGAGATGGAAACGTACGACCCTCGGTCAGCGGGGAATAACTCAGGAAATGAACCCCCAAATATATGGAGGCTTGTTGCTGTCACAGCTGGTCTGGGACTTTCAGTCTTGTGTTTATCTTTGGTACGTGAGACGAACAGAGGAAATGATATCATGTTCTACCTAAGGACATACACTGATATGTAACCAGGACAATACCATCATCACCACCGCCATCCCTAGGATAACGGAACAATTCAATTCTCTGGGGGACGTTGGTTGGTACGGAAGTGCATACATGCTCACCACCTGCGCATTGACTCTGGCATTCGGCAAGATCTACACCTTCTACTCCACTAAATGGGTTTACCTAACCGCCTTGCTCATCTTCGAGCTCGGGTCCTTGATCTGTGGTGTTGCCCCTAGTTCAATCGGATTGATCCTCGGACGTGCCGTGGCTGGCATAGGAGCCGCCGGCCTTTACTCAGGAGCTATTCTAATCGTCACCCAGATGGTACCGCTGGAGAAACGACCGGTCTACCAAGGGATCCTGGGAGCGATGTTCGGCGTGGCCAGTGTGATCGGGCCATTGATGGGCGGTGCATTCACCGACAATCTCACATGGAGATGGTGCTTCTACATCAACCTTCCGTTCGGAGGCGTGACTGCTCTTATCATTCTGTTCCTATTCCAGGCTCCTAAGCCAGTCAAAGGGCGATCGGGAGCAAGGGATCAGATATCGCAGCTGGACCTGCCTAGCTTGGCTTTGTTCTTCCCGGCAATTGTCTGTCTGCTGCTTGCGCTGCAATGGGGTGGCAGTCGGTATGCATGGGGCAATGCCCGTATCATTGTCTTGTTCGTTCTCTTCGGTATTTTCATCATGGGCTTTGTCGCGATGCAGGGATACCGCGGTGATAGGGCTACCGTGCCTCCGCGGCTCCTGAAGAACCGCAATGTGTCGTGCGCTGCCTGCTTTGCTTTCTTTCTACTTGGGTCATTCTACACCATCATGTATTATGTATGTGACCCGACCCCTACCTTTACCCCAAAGCCCTCATGCTAACATCCCATCCTAGCTCCCGATCTGGTTCCAAGCCGTCAAAGGCGTCTCAGCCACCAAATCCGGCATCATGAGTTTCCCCATGGTAATCGGGCTCGTCGTCGCCGCCATGCTCGTCGGATTCCTCGTAACCACATTCGGCTACTACACGCCCTTCATGATCCTCGCGCCTATCCTCACCACCATCGGCGCAGGGCTCATCTCTACCTTCGACGTCTCCTCCGGCCACCCCGTGTGGATCGGCTACCAAGCGCTGCTTGGCATGGGCGTGGGCACCGGCATCCAGCAACACATGCTCGTCTACCAGACCGTGTTGGAACCCATCGACGTCCCCACGGCCACCGCCATCGGCATGTTCCTGCAGACTCTGGGCGGCGCGATATTCGTCTCCGTGGCGCAGAACGTGTTCAGTAACCAGCTGCGCTCCGGGCTGGCGAGTCTGGCGCCGAACGTGGACTCAGGGAAGGTCATTGCGGCGGGGGCGACTATGCTGAGGGAGGCGGTGGATAAGGCGGACTTGCCTGGTGTGTTGCAGGCATATAGTGATGCGATTACGCAGACGTTTTATATTTCGGTGGCGACGGCTGCGATTGCGTTTTTTGTGGCGTTGCCGGTGCAGTGGATTTCGGTGAAGGGAAGGAGAATGGAGGGGGGTGGGCATGCGTAGTCTATACTAGTGGCCATATGTGAGTCGAGTCTAGGGAGTGGTGGTATTGGACGTGCATTCTGGGATGGGTATGACGAGATGCAGTCCCTCGAGCATTGGATACTAATCAGTGGAATTGGGATAATACGATGAGAGGCTGCGATAGGGAAGGCAAAAGTACTGTTGATGTAGATAGCCAGCAATTCTCTTTTATAATCTAGGTACATAGGACGTCAACTATGAATGAAGAACCCAAGACATGACGATCTAGGTAGTATACCACCTTGTTCCGAGCCACTTATTAATCTTATACAAATACAACGTCAATATCGATATCAACATCTATGTGATTCCCAAGACAAAACGAAATAGTTTAAACACAAAAGGAATCACAGTGTAAAAGAGAGAGAGAGAGATAGAAATAAAGGAACGCAACGTCCGCAGACACCCAAGATATCAAAAGCTCCTTGATAAATCCAAAAAAGAACGTGTCGTCAAGGAAAGGAGAGACTCTTGAAGAAAGAACACTAAAAGTAAGATAGAAAGAAAAACAATAAATGAATGAACAACACCCAAGCTTAAACAGCCGCATACAAACTCAAATAAACCCCCCAGATGACTCCACACGCACTCCCAAACACGACTCGTCGCTCGACCGGCACAACGGTGTACATGAGGGTCGAGACGACGGGGCGATATTTGAGACGCGCGATCATAATGGGCATGAAGTCCTGCATGGACTAGTTGTTAGTATACCTTTTTCCTTCAAAGGCACCTGCTTTGCTTCACTCCAAGAACCCCATACATACAGGGCCACGAAAATGCAAAAAGACAAGAAAAAGAAGAAAGCAAAGAAAGGATAACTCGACTGACCTCACAAACCAACCCCCAAACAACCCCCCACTCCAACCCCTTAAGCAGATTAATCAACATCACAAAAAGCACAATATTCAACACTGACCCAACAGTCTGATCAAGCAGGAACTTCATTCCGAAGTTCCACGTCCCCGATCTCTTCTTCCTCGGCTGGAAGGGGCGCGTCGTCACCGTCGTCGCGGCCTTCTCTTTCACAGACGGTAAGATGTCGACGACCACGTCGAGATCGAGAGTTGGGTTGGGGGCTGGGCGTGCATCCGCCAGACCCCAGGACCAGCCTGTTGAAGAGCGGCGGAGGTGCGCGGGGCTCTGCCAGGTGGGAAATCCGGGGAAGGTGGATTCAAGCCAGTTCTGGAAGTAGAAGTTTATGGGGACGATGATGATGGCGTAGGTTATGAATTGGAGGAGTGCGGGGATGTTGAGTGTGAATGGGCCCTTTTCCATATTAATCAGGGTAGGGGAAGAGGTCGTGAGGGTATATAGAAGGGAAATTCGAAAGGAGAGCTGGACTTGGAGTTGGGATGTAGGTAGGTAACAAGGGATGATCGTAGAGTTGATCGAGTTGATTGTTGGCTTGGAGGGTATTTACAGGACGGCGGGGAGACAGTGACAAATAGACATGAAAACAGGTTCTACGTACATCTTTGTTGTACTGGTCAATCACTTGAGCCAGGATATTGGAGATCGCATTCAAGACGGTGGATTGAATAAGGATGGTGGTTAAGAGGGAACGGGGCATTCTTTTTCTTTCTTGCTTATTATGGTTCCTGAAGTTGGATTGGACTGGACTGTTGGACAGCAGGGAAGGTGGCTAGGACATGGTAAAACCAGAAATCAATGATCAATCGACACTGATGGAGTTCGTCAGGAGAGTAGAAGAGACCAGAAAGGGAATATTGTTTACTGATGGAGGCACGTGTGGGCACGTGTCCTCTTCATTAGTCTCTGCCTGAGGTTGCATTATTTCAGTAACTTTTGGTTATCCTCGGATGTTCCGAACTGCACGTTGACGATTGTTTGTTCATTGCGCTTTGCCAGGATGTATACTAACTGTGAATCTATCCTCCACCCTTTCACTATATCCAGTTATCCACCATATGACCTGTTCCCTATGCTACAGCCCGTTTGACCACCACGTTAGGCCCTCTCTTGGCACTCGTGAAATGATCCACCAGCGCCAAATGGCCACTCTCATCTTCACCCGTGCGATCGGCATACTCAATGTCAAACAGGAACATCATCCGCGCAATCGTCAACCGCATCTCCATGAATGCCATGCCCTTGCCAATACATCCGCGTGGTCCGATGCTAAATGGACAGAACGCCCTGCGCGCCGTCTCGACCTCCTCCTTGCTGACCGTCCAACTCGTCTGCTTGCCCGAAATCTGAGCCTGGCAGGTCGCCCCCTCGATCCATCGCTCGGGCAGATACGCCTGCGGCTCGCGGTAGTATTCCGCCTGGCGGTGGATGGCGTACGTCGGGGTTCCACAGTCCGTGCCGGCGGGTAGATAGACCCCGTCCACCGTGGCACCGCCGTCCATGACCTCGCGCGGGATGGCGCCCGGCACCGCGGGCGCTAGTCGCAGGGCCTCGTCCAGGCAGGCTTTCAGGTACACGAGCTCGTTGAGCCGGGCGCCTGTGACGATTTCCTCGACGGACGTGAAGGCCTCGCGGACCTCCTTCTTCAGGAGCGCCATGGCGCGCGGGTTCCGGACGAGGTAGAAGATGGCGGCGGCCAGCGTGGTCGAGGTGGTATCGCTGCCGGCGATCATGAGCACGTTGGCCTCGCCCCAGAGCTCGGGCGTCGTCAGGCCCTTGCCGGTCTCGGGGTCCTTGGCGTTGAGCAGGTAGTAGAAGAAGTCTTTCTTGGAGTCGTGGCCAGCCTGCGTGCGTTCCTTGGCGCGCTCGTTGGCTTCCACCCGCGAGTTCATGATAAAATTCCATCGGTCGTTGGTGAGTCGGTGGATCACTATCTGGTCGAGGTGCCAGCTATCCAGGGGCATCCACAGTCCACACTGATGAAATTGATCAGTCTCCCAATCCTGAGGAAGCGACAGAGGGGCCACTCACCACATAGTGTCGGTTCGCCGCACGATCAACCAATTCGATCAATTTATGCTTGCTACTCGACAGCAACATATCGAAGCTCTTCCCGAAGCACAACTCTCCCATCACATCATAAGTCAGGTAACTGAACCAGTTACTCATGTTGAACACAGCTCCGCCTTTCTCGGCGCCCGTCTTCTCGCTCTCCGCACCCAACGCCGTACAAAGCTGACGCACATGCAAGAGCATCACATCCTCCATGCTCTTCAACGCATGGTCCGAGAACGCCTGGCTGAGGACTCTCCTCTTGCGCCCGTGCATCGTCTTATCAATCGCATTGTGCGTATTATACACGCCCTTGATGGCGGGGAACGCATTGTAAAAATCCGCCTTCTTCAGCTTCTTGCCATGTCCGTAGATATCATGCAGTCCCTGGGCGGTATTCACGGAGACGAAATTCGGCGCTACGCGCACATGCGATCCGTACGTCTCGTGCAGCCGATAGAGCCATAGATGCCGGTCCCCTTTCAGTCCGTGGTAGAGCTGCACCCAGGGCGTTAGGCCTGCGAGTAGGGGACCAGGGATGCGTCGAAGGGGGTGGAACAGGTAGTTGTAGAGGACGTAGACCAGCGTCTGACGTTACATGCATTAGTACTCCCTGCATTCGGCACAATGGCTAGACGCGGAGTGAGCGAGACAGGATAGGATACGAACATACCAATCCTCCCGTGAAAATGCCCACCGCTGACAGAACCCCCGACACCGATACCGTCTCGCACAATTCCTGCAATAGCATTGTGACTGGATCCCCACCACTATGCAATATAAGCAGCTAGGATAGGATATGTGAGACAAGATCCACGTTCAACCGAACCGAGCGCCGGCCGAATGAACAATAAGACTTGTCCGTAGACTGTCGAGTTGGTAGGCAAAGCAAGGGTAAGTATGACGGAACCCTGCTTCACTCCGAATATAAGCGCCGTTACCCGAGCGCAGCCGAGCCCGCTTTCCCCGCAAAAATAACGATGAAACGAAGTAACAAACCCCGGATTAGATATCAAGGTCCTTGATTGGGGTTAACCGGTGTAGGTCTTATCGGGTCACGTAGGTCAAGGCCAAGCTTGCTGCGGTGGGAGTGTGTTGTCGTATTGTGAGGTGTTCACGCGAAGAATGTTAGAATCGGATATGATCTCATTCGGTATGGTATGTCTGAGTCTGACCGACTGTTTGTCTGTCTGTCTGTCTGTCTGACTCGCGTCGACTCAGCTTAACACAAAATCTCAACAAAAACTGTTGGAACGAAGACCGGCTCGACTTCGGTTTATATACACGTCCCAAAGCCCCATGCCTCGTATCTGACACGGACATGGCAAGCTCGGTTAGCTACGGCCGTTGTCCATTCTTTTCCCCGGGAGGGGGGGCTTGCATCATCTGTCCTATCTTTGTCTAAGCTGACGTAGAAAGAGGAGACGAGACTTGGGTAGCGGGTGAGTGGTAATATCCGTTTATTCGACGCTGGTCATGGCCATGTACCTAGGGTATGGAGCCGGTTGTTTGGATCTGTGATATCATACCCGCGAGGCGAAAGTGTTCAAGGACGATAGGTGATTGGTAATTGAGTTGTGCATTGTCACGACTCTTTTTATTCTGCGTACTTCAATCTTTATCGCCTATGTCAAGAATAGGCCGGGATGGTTATACAGAGATTATATTCCCTTCGTAATCTAGCTATCAGTTATCTCAATCTCTATAGTTACTGCCTTCGGTTCGGGTATGATCCTTATAGAGTAGGCTAGGAAACCAAGCAAGTAACACCGACCAAGCTATTATTATCTCCGAGCTCAGCAAAGCAGCGACCGGCACATGTAAAGAAGGCCAGACGCGGAAGATGGTTGGCTTCAACGTGCATGAGCGAGGGCGAGAAAGGTCGGTGTAACATTCCCGCCGATGTAGCTTGGAAGTAGTGAGTATTTGCCTTATCTGATTCGTGTTCTTGAATAACACGATTATGATTACACTGGGCTCCGAATTGCATATTCCCTGTAGGTAGTTAGCAAAACTATAAAATTGTCATCATTGTCTAGGACTGACTGGATCCAATACTAACCCCGTAATGTTCACCATTGTTTACTACATCGGACTCGGTATTTATTGTCTCTGACTCTAAACGGGCACTCTTGAACAACTCCGTGAGAAAAAATTCTGAATACGAGTCACTCACTGAAGACGTGTGTATGTACAGATAAAATCCATTTATTGATGTGGGTGGGAATTGTTAACAAAAGAATACATCACCCGCTCTGTGATTCGACCAGGATGTTAAGCAAAACGTTGATCGGCTTTATCAAGCCATCAGGCTATCAGGCAGCAAAACTGGGAACTTGATCTCACATACGATAGTGCGGTCTCTACCCGCACTGCGATGATGCTATACTCCATATGTTGATCTTCTAAGTACAACCTTGAGTTGATTCGTAATCCAGCCCTGTTTGAGAGCATCATTAGCTAAGTGTCAGAAGAAAGGGTGATTATGAATATAATCAACTTACAAACTGGACTTTCTGGCAGATAGTACCTCGAGCTGGCTTCCAGAACAACCTCAAATTCTCACCTGGCTTCCCTACGAAGAACCAGAATGGCCATGGCTTGTTGAAGTCGTAAGGGATTTCCGCAATGCAATAGATTGCATGAGTGCGTCAAATATTCTCTCAGATAGTCTGAAGGGACTTCATTAGCATATGGGCAAGTCAATATTTGACAATGCAGAAGTAGAACTTTGCGAATGCATCGAAGGAAACTATACTCACTGAACAACAAAGCGGGTGATATCTGCGACGCCAATGAATTTGTGTTGGTCTTCGGTGGTCACTTCGATTGTAGGGACTGGAGTTGTGATGGCTTTGTGATCTGGAAGTGTCTCATTCATAGTGGTCTACATCGGTTGCTAGACGACGACAGAAATATGGACCTTGTTATTGTGAGAAATTCAAGAAGTAGCAGTGGAAGGCTGCGACCGGACTATGCCATGTGTTTTATTAGTCTTGGCGTAATGCAGTGTGACTGCGCCAGCCTTATGGAACCAGGCTTGGGGAGAACAAGACTGTAGGTGGCCAGAAATGCATGAATATAACTATTTGGGAAAATCATAAAGATTTTTGTGTAAAATGAAAATGGTCTTCCTTTTTGTGGCGCACACCTGATTGTCACGGAAGGGTTGGCATGGCAGCTTGTACTTCAGCAACCTAGACTTTGAGCACCTATATGGGAAGGATCAGAGAAGGCTCCCCTATTCCATGGAAGGTCTGCTCGACGGTAATACACTAACAGAAAATACAAAACGACAAAATTCTGATTCATTCTCATTGCCGTAAGGGAAGACTTAACGCAGGAACACTTTATCTATGACCACGTAGGCTTTTGTTCCATGGCTCGACTATTCTATTCCATGACTGAACCCATGATTCACCTTTGGACTTGTCAAATTTCAATTCGTCTCTCGTTTCTCTTTTTAATGACTTTTTTGAGTTATCATCCAAAGACTCCCCGGGCTTAGGTGCTTGTTGTTTCTGTTTCTTGGCATGCTCCTTGCGGTTGGATGATAGGGGATTGAAACTCTGACCCTTAAGAAGAAGCACATATGAGGGGATCTGCATGGTAAACAAGTCGGAAAATGTGTACGGAACTTTCGTATAGAAGAGCTTCCAAAATCCATGGAGATCTTTAGAATCTTGGTAGATGTTTCGGCAACATCCTCGGAATCCATGCAGTACAAATTCTCGACAAACTCTTCGAAATTCCGAAGATCCTTCAAGTAAGAACGGCAGGATAGCAATAATGACCAGAATGGTGAAGAAGGCAACAACAGAGAAGATCACCATGTGTTGGAGAACATCTGTAGGCGGTGCAGCTTGCATGCTGTAAACACTGGCGGCAAAGCCCAGAGGCAAGAAGATCACGGTCGAGTAGGTGAAGTACTTAACATTGTCATTGTTACGGAAGTTGCGTTCGCTCATGTTGCGGTCATATTCATTTTTTGCCTCCTCACGACGGTAGTTCAATGTCTTTGAGAGGGAGCGAATTGTAGCTCTGTGGGCGAATAGTACGCGCTCAGCCCTCTGACACTCGAGAAGAGCTCGAGTGATGGCGTCTCGGTACTTTTTTTCATCGTTGTTTGTCCATCGAGGTTTCTCTGTCCGACGATCTTCCTCCCGTGAGTTCCAGCTTTTGACGTTATTCGAGATATTTTCCAGGTTGTCGCCTAGAAACTCAAGTATTTCATGTAATGCTGCCCACGCTTTTAAATCGTTGAAATATTCCTCGGAGTCGTACTGTGAAGGTTTTGGCGTCTTTATCCTCTCTTTGCCGTGTTGGTCCCAACTGAGTTCTTCCTGGATTGCTTTCATGATCTTCTGAACACTTTTGTTGATCTCCGATAAGATTAGATGGAATAGCAGCGTTTCAAGCACCTTCCTTTGTTGCCAAACGTACGCGCTGCTATCTTGGAAAAGTCTTTTGAGTTCCTCACCATTGCTACTCAGGTAATCGTTCATGTCTAACCTTGGCGGCTCTCCCAGATAACTCTCGACATAATGGCATGTCCAAAATCGATCGAAGAAGTCACCATGAAACCTGAAGCCCATTGACGCGGGTCTCAGCTCTTGGCCACCAAGGTCAGGCAGCGGTCGCATTGACGAATGCAGCATAGGCTCTGGGCGTCTTTCTTCCTTGTGCGATTTATTGAGGTTACTGCTTGCGTCTTCACTGTAAATGGATCGAGCGGGTTTCCCAAGCCGTACGAAGCTGCAGTGAAATTGGGTCTCCCATGTGTTGTAAACTCTATTTGCTTTATCATCAAAGTCTGTGACGCATTTGGCATGGCGATCAAAGAATAAGCGTAATGACGGCTGTTCATTTACTGGCGATGCAAGAAAACACATCAACGCGTATTCCCCCGGTGGGTTTCGACACCACAGGAACCTTTTCTTTGCACTGTGGGCTGTTCGGACTTGGAGTAACTTTTCCCATGAATTGACATATGTGTGGGTTCTGGACTCACGCTCGTCAGAGCTGGATGTCTTTCTCATTCGAGGTCTCTTTTTCCCAATATCGATCATCAAATGCCTATGGCCGTCCGGCCGGGTATCCAGTGGCTGATATTTTTCAGAATCTGGAACAATGGAACTCAAATCAACGGCATCAACCATGATGTCGTCGTCATCGTCACTCTCATCTTCACTCTTCCCGTTGTTTTCTTCGCTTGATGTTTGACCGCGTGCTTTCATCAACGCCATCATTGAACGATTCAAACGTTTCAAACGTTTCACCCCGAGGCCAAGCAAGCTCCAAAAAATGTGATTGCCATTCAAAGGACTCCAATCGAGGAAAGATGGAGAATTATAGAGCCACTCTTCTCTGATATCTATGATGCTTTTGATATCAATTTGGTCATTAAAGGGGATCGTGCCGTCCAGGATGCTGGTATGCTTGACAGGCCCTTCCTCATACAGCCTATTCTTCGTCAGACCTTCTTGAGTGGCTTGCTGAAATGGGCCCTCTTGAGGACGTGTTGCGTGAAGAATGTAGGGCATTTCAAAAGAGACATGTAACAAATAATCCTCGTGGTAGCTAACACGTTCGGATTCCCCCAAGCCTGTAATCTGCGCTGGAAAGAGACCATTGGTGAGCGTGGTTGTGATGAGTGCGCGTTTTGTTTCGAGGAAGTCAGTTCTCATAGTTGAATCCGTGGCCCAGGTATTTTCCATGAGCATCCCAAGCCCGTGCCGTAACAAATTGTCTGGATCAGTATCCTGAGTACGGGTGAATCTTTTTTGGAGTTTAATCAAGCCCAACCATCGCTCCTCCCCTTGACCAAGCATAGTATCCACAATCGGGTAAAATAATGCCGTGTCTCGCGAGTGAAACTCGAATCGTGTCTCTCGAGGGGACCGGGTAACCGCGAGAATTCGCTCTTTGGAGACGTCGTGTACAGTCGTAAAACGTTGTAAGATCTCTCGCTTCATCTTCTCAGGCTCATATCTTCGCATGAGATCGTTCCGCTGATATTGCCATGCATTCTTGTCCACTCTTTCTCGATTCTTGACATTTCCTTTAACCCTCGTGTCCCATCCAAGAATGAAGCTTATGGCTTTGATGGCATTCCAGATCCACACATGGTCATCCAATCGAAAATAGTTCATCCCAGCTCTGGTCGAGTGGGGCCAGGCAAAGGCATCTCGCTTGTTGGCCTTGTCTAAAGCGTTCACCCATTTCATTGCGATGTCACCGTTGTTTTCGTTCAAAAAGTTGCGTACCTCAGCCTTTTCAGCCTTTTCACTTTCACCGCCTGGCTCTATTGATTGATTCAGGCTCGTTTCCGCAGTCGGCTGCTTTGATTCAGCTGCGTTCGTCGCTCGTCGTGGAGTTGGATTTTTCATTGATATTCCTTGTCTCGTTGGCTGTTCTCCCCCGAAATGTTTATCTACTTCGCTGAATTGTTTTGCTGTAGCAGGACTTGTCGCACGAGCTAGTTGGGCTTGTTTAGCTAGATGCGATTCTTCAATTAATTCAGACTTATCCAGGGGGTTTTCTAAGAATTGAAAGAACTCATATGCCTTGAGAATCTGGAATGGGGTATCCGTAGGACCATCGGGTAGGAGATTGGATATGATCTCCCCATTTGCCCAGTAGTACCTGGCGAACCCCCCGGAGTCCTTTTGCTTGGCCCTTTCAAATACCCATCGAAGATGTGCGAGACAAGTTTTCTTTATTCGAGCTCTCAAAGGATGATCTTGCCTTAGGCTACGGCAAACCCCCAACAGGAATTTGAAGGCAAAACTAATTGCTGTTAGTCGAATTCTCCGAATCTTATGTCGCATTCGGGATAACTTACTAGCTGGCCGATGTGCAGATCCGATGACCTGCGATATCACCACATGTAAGAGCCACCATCGGCTCCTCGCCCTTTTGATTCGCCCCTTCATCTTCTCCATCGTTCTCAGCAGGAGCGCTAGTAATCGGTATAGCACAGACCGACAGGATATGCTCCAAATTGCGCCCAATGTAGAAATCCCTGTCGGACAAAAATGTGTCTCTTGGGATGCTGCCCTCGAGCTGGCTTTGACACAAGAAATAATCAATGTCCACGTCACTTTTTGTCAAAGTCAAAAGTTTCCAATCTTCCTTTTCCGTGGATAAAAGCACAAGCTTGTACCCAGTGACCAGACGTCGGTTTTCTCTAGCTTTGATAGTGAATTCACGTTGCTGAAAGAATTCCTCCTTCTTCAATGGGTTTCCGTTCTCGAATACACCTATAGCTGCTGCCACGGCATCCGCATTGAAGTCATTCCCATGACTCTCCAGGGTTGGCATGGTTTGTCCATCATTGCTCTGACCATTCTGTTGGAATCTATGCAACTTCACAAAGCCATAACCACCGGGTCCGGGGCCTTTTTCATATCTCGAGCACGTTTCACCATTGAATGAGTGAGATGAGTTGACGAAATCCAGTTCTCGTATCAGAATCTCAAGTGTGGTCCAGACGTCGACATATATGGTTTCGTTTTCGGTCAAGTTTTGCCACAGAAGATCATGAATGACAACATTATTCCAGACTACCCATTGAAACGTGAGTTCCCATTTGTCTTTTCTCTTGAATACCACGCGGGGCCATCGGTTACGGAGCCAGTAGGTTGTATGTTCCCATTCAGAGTCCGGAAGACCCGAATCGGTGCCAAATCCCTGGCATGTGTCAATCATATCGAGGAAACTCTGTCTTCTTTTGGTATACTGATTGGGCTCCGGGGTACGTGCGTGATCGATGGCGTAAATCCCCGACTCTCCATGGCCCAGATGACGACTGATCTGCATTTGCTGACCCCACTCAGTCACCGTTGCCGTTGTGCCTCCATCGCCAAAGGATAGGTAGGTAGGGTCGGTGCGTATTGTTTTTTGGGAGTCATGTGATATGAGTTCACAGTCCTTGGGCTGGTACAGCGGCGTATGTTCCAGCCTGTTTGAAAGAATCTGGTTTCATTATCAGCCTAGATCTTAAAAGCCGTAAAGTTTCACTGACATGATTCCGGGCTTCATCAGGCTCGGGTTTCGTAAGATAGCCAGGTAAAGGGGCGGCGTGTTCTGTCTCGGACCCAGTTTCATCCTGCCCATGAGCAGCATCCTCTTTAGTCTCCAGCTCTGCTTTGGACAAACTCGAAGTTTGGCTCATTACTTTATCTGTAGAAGAAACAGCAGAAAGCAAGCCGAAATTTGTTTCACGATGTTGGGATGCGATCTCAAAGCGCGCTTTGCGGATAGGGCTTTCTATATTTGGTGCTTACCTCCTGGGTTAAATCGCTTATGGTTGCTCGGAAAAAGAAATTAGACAAGGCTGTCTTATTATCACCCAAAGAGAAACATACCAAGCCAAGGGTTCGTGATTCATGCAAACTGCACGGCCATCACACACAACAACAAGGGTGAGCTTTCGAGTTCGTATGATCGATAAGCGACCCCGATAAATCGCTACCTCCACGTCCAGCAGCTGAACGTAAAGATGCATCTCATACTGAGCACCGCCTTCTCAAGGCAATCGAGCTGACGGAACGGGCCGGCTAATCCACTCACGATATGGAGTACACGTCGGGATGAACTCGGGGTCTATATCGGGGTTCAACAATCCTTGTTGATTTGTTGGTGTTGGCTGCAGTGTCGTGGTATCATTGGCTGACACTGAACCTTGTGATATCATAGATAATATTTTAGTTCATTCTAGCTATATATATACATGCAGCAGAAGACGAATAAGGAACTGTTGTCGATATTGCCCCGCAGATCTTTGAAATTCCCCGCCAGAGTGGAGACGATGTGCTAAACTTGAGCGCAGATTGCGATATACCTCGAAAGCACGACTCATGCTAAAAGATAGCATGTCAGCAGCATTGTGGGTGGGACGTGCTCTTCAGTAGGAACCGTAAAGGTGTTTGCTTCCTATTGTCCCGATCATGCTTTTAGTTCAATAAGGCTAAGTAAGTAATAGGTAATTTGGTTGAGCTTGCTCCAGACCTTACAAAATCGAGCAAACATCCATCGGAAATCTGGTGTTCGGCTTTAGTAGATCTAGGACAATGTCAGCTAGAACTTTCATGTTGGGCATCCATGCATATAAGCGCGCGCTCTGACATGCAAATGGCATTGGGCACTGGATCAGCCTCAGTTTCGACTTCGATTTACTCGAGCAAAAACAACTTGTTCTTACTCATGCTTCCCGTATATCCTTTGAACTACCACACCGTTCCTTCCGTCCAAGCAGTCTCCTAAACGGGGGTCCCTTGAGAATCAGATTGGGTATGCCTCGTCTTAATTAGAGCTCTATACGGGACAGGCTTAGCGCCAAATTCCACAGGCATCTCAGGTCTCGATCGGCGACCCCGAACCTCCATGAGGACCGCTTCACAGAGAACACAAATGCACAAGCTAGTGAAAAGCCCACCAGGACGAATTCTCTCGTGTCTCGCCGGAATGCATCCTTGCTGGGCTCATAGAGAACGTTGCAGCCAAACAGAGAACCCCCAACGGTGGAAGGCCTCGGACCCACCTCTCTCCAACCCAAAGATCCGAAACCTTCCCAGGACCTAACACCCCCCAAGGACACGAAGCCCTCCAAGGACCTCTGGGAAAGAACATCCCAACTATTCGACGACAAGAGATAGAAGTTGGGAGCGCTAGGATTTACCGAGCGAGCCCGGGTCGCCGGTGAGATCAGTGTGAAAGAGCTGATGGCAGTTGTAAACGACAGAAAAGAACTGTGCAAATAAAAAAGGTCAAAGGTGACCTTTGCCGGCAACAACTGCTTCGCGTTTGGGATATAGCTAGTAGCACGGTAGGTAAGATAACAAGAAACTGCGTCTTTAGTATGCGCTTTTATTTCAACCTGAACCCCCTGAATTTACTAGAACGGACATCTTTAAGTTGGAAGGTATGCTCCTTAGCGAAGTATAAGTCCCTACCCAGGCTTCCTTTTCGAGACAGGGACATAAGATTAGTTACTGTTTCTTGCTGATATTAACCTCGGAATCTCGAGCTGAGACTTTATGTTACTTGTGAATAAATACGATGACAACTAGATATGGTGATTAAATTAATTCGTACTTCCAACTAGATAGCCTCACGCACTTGTTGCTCGAACCCAGCCCCTTTCATGGCATCGCTCACCCATTACCAGGTTTCAAAGATACCGAAAATAAAACATGGCCATGAAGCTTATATAGACTGGGAGCAGCAATGAAAGGCCACGATATCCGAGAGGCTCAACCTTTTGACGTACGTTGTACTGTCGGACTCTCTCGGAAGGAAATACGGCACGGGCATCACTTGGATGAGACTCCATGGTATCTTCACGAGAGGGATAATGAGGCGGCCATATCACGCATAGAACGGGGACAATGTGACAAGAAATTGTGATATAGCACATAAAGAAAGCAGGCGGGCACAACAAGGTAGTCATTACACGTGTCTGCCAGCCAGACTCGCTCTCGATGGAATACATAGCGGAACGTATCATTCCGGCGAGGGCTCCAATGATGAACAGCACGTTAAACCCGACTCCAGAACCCAGTAGATCGCTTTTGAGTTGTGAAATTCGATTGGAGATCTTGTTTGGATTGTTCCAACTGTTCTGCGCGCTGCCAGTCACTAGAGCTCTACCAGCTTGGGATCCGAAAAAGTGGAACCGAATGACGGTGAGTAGTCGGTCTTGTGAAGCCGTCAGTTATTCGCATTGGAACGGTAGTATAAGCCACAAACCTACCTGCACACATCCATAGTTCATTCAAATGAGCGAACGTGGCCACTCGAAAGCCCGTTCCTGCAGACTTGAGCCATTCGTATAACCAAACGACCCCAAACGTGACCAGAGACAACGCAAGTTGGATTCTTGGAAAAATGCCCGGGAGAAGCGGTTGCCCTGATATCAAAGCAGGAGAAATTATGGCACATCCGACGCTCTGGTTTAGGAGTGACCAAAGCATCATAATGCCAAAGAAAAACAGGCGCAATCTAGACGCACGTGGAATAGAGTCCTTGGGCGCCGTCCAGGGTGTGAGAATCATCTGTGTCGCACTAGTTACCCATCTTCGTCTCTGTCTGACATGGCCTTCCAGAGAGGATGGCACGCGTCCAAATTGAAGCATTTCATCAAGGGCCAGCACACGCTGCCCATATGCTGGAACTATTACTGATAGAGTCATATCTTCGGCTTCATTTATTGTCGGAAACCCTCCCACCTTGACTGCTAGCTCGCGGCGCATAACAAATCCAGAGCCTGTCGCTAAACTCGATCCAAGTTCGTTCAATCGAGGCAGCACAACTTCCCGGTACATCTCTAAATTCTGAGATACTGGATCTCCCCGTGGTAAGTTATAAAAGTCTTGAAATGCACCGACTAGTCCAACACTATGATCTCCCAACAGATGGGGAAGTGTGGCACGTAGGAAGTTCGGAGCAGGGAGAAAGTCGGAATCGAATCCGACAATGAAATCAGGCGGGCTGCTCATTCTCCCCTGGATCTCAAATAAGGCGTAGTTCAAATTTCCAGCTTTGGAAAAGACCGTTTGGCTCGGCTTGGTTCCTCTGCTATAGTAGAGTAGATTCGGCCAGGTATGGTTCAGCTCTTCTACTGCCTGGCGCAGGTGAATAGAATTTCCATCGTCCAACACAAGAACTCGAAATGCGGATTGAGGGTAGTCCATGACGCAGGCGGAGCGTATTGTGTCGAGAATTATATCCAGCGACTCCCCACAACATGGCAACATGATGTCTACCGATGGCAGCGCACTGTCCCCCGTCAAATGAAGTCGTTTGGTAGTATGTCCGGGCTGCTTTGGAAGCACTATAGCGAGAGACTGGTCTATACAAGAAAATGCGGGGACATATTAGAGAGATACCACATCCTTGTCTTCAATGCGATCGAGAACCTACACGTCCAAAGGGCTTCAAAAATGAATATCACCCACATCCAAAAATTGGTCTCGGTTGCAAGTATCAAACATGATAAGCGTGCGATCACATTGATTGTGAAAAAGAACAACCCTGCAAGGCGGATTCGGCCTAGATTCGCCTGGGCGAAGCGTGTGATGTCGGTCTTCATGGCTGTAGATCCCTCGTAGATACCGTGCGAGCTTTGATAGCTAATGATAAGAGGAACACTGGGAATCGAGAAAGGAGAAGGGATTTCTTGCAGAGTTCTTCTTTAAAGCCTGAACATAAAATCCCAAACTCAATAACAGCACGTCCTCAAAGATACGTGGACATGGAATCCGGGGCCAGGAAGCTTCGCAGACAATGTATGCTGAATTTGTGCCAGAAGTAGTCCCTTGCTTCTATGGCCGTCTTTATGTGAAAGAACATAGCTATGGGTTCCCCTGAGAATTTACAATTTTCTATGTAGGCAAAATAGTACATATCATATTTGAGGCCTTATTAACTAACTATACCCGGATGAT
The DNA here is from genome assembly GCA_023627535.1 of Aspergillus sp. S1802E. Taxonomy (NCBI): domain Eukaryota; kingdom Fungi; phylum Ascomycota; class Eurotiomycetes; order Eurotiales; family Aspergillaceae; genus Aspergillus; species Aspergillus sp. S1802E. The sequence goes on from JAMAHN010000025.1 coordinate 408,669, forward strand.
ATGTCAGAAGTAGCCCCTTGCATACCGGGCTATTGTTATGCACGGAAAGACACTAGTTAATCTCTTGGTCAATAACATTGTGCAGCGCAGCATATGCGCGTGAGATCTGAAGGCATGGGTCTGAAATTTCTGTTGGTTAAATCAAAATTATTTTTGGATTCCACGGATAATAAACAATCACAGATGAAAAATGCGAGCGAAGACGTGGGATTCCAAAGAACAGCGGAGAAGACACAGTTCACTACCATCTCAGTATTTCTAAATAGTATCATATTCTTAGCAGCTCCTGTCCACGATTGCGGGCGAATTAACTATGTTCAACGAAGCATCTTTCCAAATTGACTATCCCGCAACCACCTTTAGGTAGACCTCTAACAGCTGATGAAGCTGTTAGCGCTGGGCTTAGAATGTACTGAAATAGAGTGTAGGAAGACACTAAATCCACTGCAAAAAAAGTGGAGATTTGGACAAATATAGGTATATCACTTAATGCGGCGTTGTATCAGTTCCGATACAAACTTGACGCCGCAATAAACAGAGGCTTTGCACCAGCGATTCTTCGAGAACTGGCTAGCTTTGGAAATGAGCAACTTGACCCGTTGACAAGTGTATTCGACGTATGTAGGTAGCTCTGACAGATCAAATCACCAATGAATAGGTTTATCCATGGCCTAACATTTCCGCGGGCGGGGCCAGGTCTTGGATACCCCTTGCTGTCTTTTTGTCAATGAACTGACCGCGACATACTTGAATCCAAGTTTTACTCTGACCGCTTGATGTGGGATAGGCACTTAAATTAACGATAGTCACGCTGGTCAGCATTGTCGAAGGCCATCATAGAGGACATTCCAGCATACATACGCACAAGCGGTGGAGGTAGATACATGCAGATTGGACAGAGCCCTGTGGGACGGCTCCTGCAATGGAGACACGAACCGAGAATCCAAACGAGTTTCAATTGCTTATCGTCAGATTATGTCGCCGGATAGCTCAATGGAGATCCACCCCCAACCCTCTGTCAATAGGAAAGATGTAATGATTTATCAACATACCTCCGACATACATAAAAGAACTAAAACCCCAGAGTGGAGACGCCTGATTATTAAAGCTAGAGGAAGCTTCTATACTTTCATCAGTGTGCTATTTAGTGCGAAATAAAGGGAGTTCAAGCACGTTGCCTAGAGTAGTAATTCTTTAATTAGATGAGATACGTAAACTCCCTAACCCACCTCAACCCTCAATTGACAATATGATGAGTACTTGGCGAACCTGATGCCATTAGCATTCTATAAGTTTGTTTCCTGCCATGCAGTATCTAGGGCTTCAATCATCTAGTGGCAGAGCCACTAAACCAAAAAAATTCAGCATGGTTGCAATTTCAGTAGTGGTATTCAGTCAATACCAGGGCACGAAGACACAGTGAACTATTTTGGTGGTTGTAGCAAGCTTTAAATTCATAACCAGACAGGTCTACAACATATGCAAGAACTAAACTCACAGCAGTACATCAAATTCGCCATAATATGACATAGCAATAAAGATAAGACGTTCCTCATGGTAACATGTCCTTGCAGGAGATGGTTGAGCATCTCCCGTTAGTAGGTATTGGTTGACTAGATACGATGCTCTCGAAACCTCTAATCCAGGGTCGGGCATGGAAAGTTCTTGATGTACATTCACGTTAGAAAAAGACAAGACTTTTTCTTAAACACAGAAGAATTCACATACACAGCAAGTCGAGCCGTAAAGCCCAGTACCACATTGATATGGATAGCTATTTCTAGTTAGCCCTTTCACGCCTTTTTCAATTAGCGGTGATGGTGCTTACTTAGGAGGGCAAACAAAACCCTTGAATGGCTGGTGATAGCATGAGTATTAGTTGCATAGATCGAAAGAGGAGATAGAGACACACCGCGCATTCTTTCTATTGATAGTCAGCTCTATGACCTAGAAAGGAATGATCATCCTGGACCTACTCCAACAGTTTCCGTCATGATCTGAATATGAATCGTTTTTCCATCAAGTTCCACAGGAACAGCGTATGCCACGGCGGCTAGGGCAAGAAGAGCACTAGCGAACTGCATGGTGGTAATTATGCGGAATGTAAGAAAAGAACAGATTAAGTTCTATGCTATGACCTTCAGATTTAAAATTCAAATGTGTTTGATCTATTGATTAAGAGGGAAACGTGGATGACTTTATACTTCATTCGTTAGAATTCAAGGACAGGTCTATGATAAAACTTAACGTCATTAATAGTCATCGCGACAGGACTTATGTGAGATGCTTATTTCTACTACATTGGTTCTGACATTGCATATACGAGAGGCATGATCGTTCGGTGAACAATGAACTAGGGCTGGTTGGAATAGATTGCAATTGGATTATTCATCAGTAGCTTGGGAGTCACTCGACTTTAACTGCAATGATACTACACTTTTAGGCATGCCAGTATGACATGCTATGCATTGGATAAGGGTCTGCCCCCTTGTCATATACTGTTATTTCTAGTATCCTTTTCAGATATGGATCAAAATATGTTGTGTGACTCACATTAGCAAATAGCATTGAAGAATGTTTTCTATACCTCAACTCTCCATCAAGCCCAATTTCTCCCCAATTCGCGAAAAGATCGACAGCGCATTCGTATTATGGATTTGGGCCATCTCCTCTGCACTGCACCCACCATTAGCCTGAATAGAAGCCAGGCCAGGTCTCGCTTGATTGGTAGGCACATACGGAACTGAGAATCAGAGAGTTAGCACATATCCTACAGCTTGACCACACACACTCTAAGGACGGAACTCACAATCTGTCCCCGTAACAATCCTGCCGACACCATTAAACGCCTTCAATGCCTGCAGTTGAATCGCAGAGTATGCAGACGCAGTATCAAAATAATACGACTTCAACTGAGAAATCATCTCCACGGGATTCAACACTCCGAGAGCATCAAGCGTAGTCACGCCTGCAATTCGACCCAGCAAGGTACGGCATTGCACCACCCCCATGAGGGAAGATCATAGTCACGTTGGGATACGTTGCTCATTGTCCTGTGAGGAGCATGTTTTCCATGGCGCGCATGCTGTCGAATGGGTACTCGGTGAGGGAGCCTGGATATCCCAAGGTGGCGTCTTGACATCGCGGCGTGGTGCCATGGACGAATGCGGTCGCGCGGCGGGTGTTCAAGGCTTGGAATATGGGGTCTAGCTTTCTATCTCCTAGATGGAGACCTGCGAAATTGGTGTAAAGACCTATCCCGTCGAAATGGAGAGTGTCGAGGCAGTACTGCATGCGGCGTTAGGGCCTTACTATGGTAAAAGCAATATAACCATGACATACCTCAATCTCTCATATCGCATCTTTGATATTTGGGAGTGACAACATGCACAACGCACCCAGACGGTCTGGATAAGCCTGCGTATACTTATACAGTTGATCATTCAGCGCACGCGCCAAACTCGTCATCTTTTTTGCCTTTAATGATAGAAAAGATACTCCTGGGGCAGTGATGCTCAAAGTCGAGTAGTTCAGCCCATAATCATTCATGCTAGCAATGTGGCCATCAAGGGTCCACTCTGGAACAGGAAATCCCTCGTTCAAACAGCGTCCCATTTATGACGGGATTCCCGGCTTCGATTCCCGACAGTCAGATAGGTATCATCGTTTCACACGTGATCTGGTGTCAGCCCTAATAGGCTTCATATAGACGTCCACATCTTAAGTAGGACTTGCTGAGACCCGAGATAAGGGAGTACATGATAGGAAGGATGAAAACACAGCAGAATGACACAAATGTGCACACAACATACCAAGTAAGAACCCCACTAACCCTGCCTCAACATCCAGTCCAGATGGATGGTAGTGAGAGGGGCCACTACCTGCCCTCGACAAGCTATGATGAGTCGAGTTCGAAGAGAGAGACCTTGCGGATTTATCGACTTCGTCTACCGAATCTGCGTCATTTAGTATCGGAAACTCATGTATACTTCATCTGTCTCACACCTACTGCCCGACCCGCTTCAAGGGAACTTGAGCTTCATACAATTTGCATGACTAGACTGTCTGCGATTGCGAAAGAATTTCCACAAAACAAGGACAGAAGAGGGTCCTGTAGCGACCAGTGTCACGACTGCGATAGTGGTATCGGTTGACCAAGTCATTTAGTTGATACCGAGCTTTGGGCTAATGAATCGTTAGGAAAGAAAGTGTGGCAAATGGATGGAGAACAAACTCTCCAAGCCTGTGGTTCCTGAGCTCCTTTAAATGCGAAGCTAAACTAGTGGGGCCTAAGTATCAGAACTCGATGGACCCTTATATCGATCCCTCTGACGTAGATGCCGCTTGGTATTTTCATTGGGTATGAATGAATCAAGCCAATCGACTAGGATGTGTATGCTTATTCTGACACGCGGTCAGAATGCATGTGCTCCCAACTACCCGGTACCCACTGGCAGTAGGCCAAAAGCATTATATCAGACTCACTAAGGTGGGCAGTGTAGAAAGCCAAGCAAATAAGATGTTCAGGTGGGACTCCAGAACGAAATCGAAAACGCTGTGAGAAAGAGCCATTTCCTAGTGGCTGACCAATCCAGGAGAAGCAAAGAGAAAAGCCCATACTTGGCACGGTACTATTAGCCAGTATAATCGAGCGTGCAGCCTATTCGTTGTTGACATCCGTTGTTATGACAATAATCACATACCTGGTTCTTGAGCCATTTTGGATTCTTGGTCAGTTGAATCAGTTTGAGATAATGCTTGGGCGGAGCCCTCTTAGCACAGTACATATGTCCGTTGACGGAAAGCATGACATTGTCCGAGGCCAGCCCAACGAAGCCGAGTGCTAGGGATTTTCGGATCCAAGACCAAGCTTCTATTCGACCATTCAACGTCTACATGGGACAGAGTCGGCGAGATCCGTATAGATGATTTTTTGTTGGGCAACAACTCTTGTAGGGATCATCGTATCCCTTTGGGAGGCTGAGCAGCAGAGACTCTTTCTCGCTCGCCTACTCACTCGCTAGGAGCAATGCTCTCGCTTCTGGGTCGAGGGGGAACAGGGAAGTTGCTGTCCTTCGGTCGGGTTCAATCAGTTACATTTGTCATCAAGAGTTGCTTGTGTAACGCCTAGAACAAGGGGTACAGATCGAAGTATAAGTCTCCCAAGGCAAAGATATGCAGACTAACTTATCGAGAATGAGGGGTAGATAAACGTCTGATTTCACGTGGAAAGGCTGCACACTGACATCAGAGTCTGCGTGATATAAAAGCAATTTGAGCAGATGTATGCACATAAGTCACGTCACAGTGCCTGTACATACTCTCGACATGGATTTGTCGAGTCATCGTGCACGGACCATCTCTTCTCCGGCCGACTTCCGTGGCGACGTCTCCCAACTTTCCCCAACATCTCAAACCCAAGTCTACTGGCGATTATTATCATTCCTCTCTTTGCTAGGTTAGTATTTATGCACAATGCGTGCAGCATGCTGGACATGCCGCAAACGCACCATCCAATGTGACCGAACCAGCGACCCTTGCGCCAAGTGCAAGAAAGCAGGGCTAGAATGTTTCGAAACCAGACCACTACGATGGGTCAAAGGCGTGGCAATCCGGGGTAAACTGCGTGGTCGTATCCTTGAAGAAGACCATAAAGTCGCCAATGGAAAACCATCCGGAAATCTTAAGCAAAAACCAGTTCTACTCTCGGCCGCAAAGCCTTTGGCACTCAAGAGTGCTCCCCCGTTAGCGTTGCAGGACCCTTGCACTCATGACCTCGATTGGTCATCGAGATTCTATCTTGATTATTGTGGGTATCTGGTGAGGTGGAGTTTCTCTCGTGGGTAGGCTAATGCCAGACAAGATAACGTCCGGATCGCCAAGTTATTCATCCTATATGACAGCGCGAGCAATCCGTTTCGGAATTTACTTGCATACGCGGTAGATGATTCAACTTTACGATTGGGTATAATCGCTGTTGCTGCGCGACACTTCGCCAACTCGGGGCGGCCATTCGATCTGACCGATGGTGCTTCGTCGCCTCGGTTTGTCAATGCTAATGTCGATGCGCTTCATTTCAAAAGTCAAGCTATCAAGGCTTTATTATCATCACTGTCCCACCCAAAACCTTCTCAGAAGGACGGAATAATGGCGACCATTCTTCTTCTAATCTTTCTCGATATCCTTGAGTCTGGCATCGACGGTTGGAAATATCACCTTCATGGTGCAGAAGGCCTTGTCAACATATCTCAATCGATGCTAGAGCCTGGTACCAGTCAACATGTCAACAGCGGCCCTGGAGAGACAGTAGAGGAAACAAGGCGATTTATCGCCCGGCAATTTTTGCTGTATGTTTCTTCGTCCCTTTCCACTGGTTTACACATTTTGCTTTGCCGCTGACAACAGCAGTGTCTCAACCATCGGAGGTGCGCTCTCAAGTTCAGAGTCCAGGTCTGAGCTGTGTATCGATTTTGAAGAAGGGAGGCATCAAGAGTCAATTATCCGAAGCTTTCTTGGATGCCCTGCATTCCTTCTGGAGGCTATCCGTTATTTTTCTCACCAAAGACACGTGATTGAGACTTTGAAAGTACATGACAACTCCTCGATTCGGGAGCATGTACGGAATACTGAGGCTATGCTCGAGCTGACGGCGAGCTTTGATTGTGTGGAATGGGCGTCAAGCTCCGTACAATCGAGAAACTCACCAACAGCGGAGATTCAGAAGCTGTCTTTACTATCGGAAGCATACAGAACTGCTGCCTTGCTTTATGGAAACCGAGTCCTTCGTGTTTTTGGAAAGTCAGCCGGGAAGACAGCGCCTGACAATGATAAACTGGTGTTGCGATTAATTGACGTAATTGAAACTCTCGAGGGCGACGACGCTCTGTTCAAGTGTTTACTGTGGCCGACCTTCATTGCCGGCCTCGAATGTGGGACTCATAGTGAACAACAACAGGTCGTACAATATCTAAGGATGCTTTGGGATTTGACCTGTTGTTTGAATATAATCAACGCTTCTAAAATTCTGCATGACCATTGGAGGCAAAAGCACTACAATAGCGACTTGGCCCTGGAGGAATCTCAACTTTATGCAATAGAACAAGGCTGGCTGCTTGTCTGAGCTATGTTATTGCTTCCACAGTCATCTCGCTATTGAGCTCTGATAACCTTGAACGCCTGAGCTTTCCGAATTCCTTGTGTCAATAGAAGCTCCCAGAACGAAGCTGCTAGGTGCTCAAACATCCTATTCTACGTGGATCGAGAAATCATACAGTAAGATCCACCTCAAAATCCTTTGACTCATTTAATAAGGCAAACACAGCCGAGAATTTCGCCTTCTATTTAGCATGCTCTTCGCGTGGACGCATCAAACCTCTTGTGCACCCCAGGGTATCTCTATCCAAACGGAATCAACCCCAACACTCTTCTCACGGATAGAAGATTCATGGAAAGAAGATCCACGGATAGAAGATGCACGTCGAAACAGCTCCCGCGTTTCACACAAAGGAATCGCAAAAGGAAATGTCTCTTGAAATAACCCATGTGCCAGAAGATAAAATCCAGACGACGCCGATACGGCTTCAAAGGCACCAGCCGCCGTCATTATAGACTCGCCTAAGGCCATTCTGCCATCTGCCAGCATGATGTTCGGGACGTTCCTTAAGAATGTTAGCACGTATCCTTGAAATCATGTGCTTACATTGGCAGAGAGGCGAGGAAGAACATGGAGTTCAGAAAGCACCAAACTTGAAATATGATGTCAGCCGGGGTAAGTAGACGGCGCGGTAGACATTGTGGGAACTCACTTAGCTGATAGAATGCGAAGGCACTATAACATACGGATGTTTTACCGCCGTATGAGGCTACAATGCCCAGCGAGGGCATCAGCATTACGCCATAGCCGCCATAATAAAATCCTACAATGCGTTAGAACTGCCATGTCAAAGCAAGATATATACGTGGCTTACCAAATGCGGCGAGGACGGTATACGCAAAAGTGTTCCCCTTCACCATCTCCCATTGCGCAGATACTAGGAGGCCTAATCCTGCCAGGAAGCAAAGGTTTCCAATAAATACAGTCTGGTTGGTAACGCCGCGGAAACCCATCATTGAAAGCGACAAGGTCATCAAGGTGGTTGCAAAGCCTCCAAATCCTAGGGGACTCTTCAAAACACAGTCAGTGCATCTGGTGCCAATATAGCAGACAGATTTTCGGCTGGGTACATGCTGGATTGGCGAAATGACTGTTATCCATTTTGGAGAAGACTTCTTTTGTGAGGCGGTGTCAATGAGCGGTGTTGTCGTGCTAAAGCTTCTCAGCTACAGTTGGTTGGCATAACGACTACAAAACGAGTATGACAAAAACCTCAACCCTAGTCTCATTCTTATTTGATTTCCTATCTGGATTGGTGATGCACGACATTGCAAAAACTTAGGTGCCTGAGCACCACATGCTATAACTTCCTGTACTGGCGACTGAAGCTTATTAATTTGGCCGATCGCTGACCTTCCGCGAGTTGTTCCATGGCAATGCAAGAAGAGCTGCATGTGTCACCGTGCATGCACAATATCTTAACGCAAGACTTTCGGGAGAACGGAGGCTGCAGCAGAACCATTCTTCAAGTCGCCGTCATAGACCCACCTGTGATAACTTCCTAATCGGGTAAGTCTGGTTCCACCCCGCGACTTCATCGACTTTACCAATCCCGCAAAATCCGAGAAATGTCCTGGATTTGTTTGTAAATCATTGCGGACCGGACGGTAATGTAACCCTTTGCATTGATCAGCAATGGTCGAGGTGACGGGTATATAAAGGCTTCACCCTGCCGTGTACCATGACTTTGGCTTTTTTTCAACAGACCTTTAACTACTACTCAAGTTGACTGCCTTCTCCGTCTACTCAGAACACTTCTACTCAAATCACATCTAATAAAAAGCTGCCTCGTTTGTCAAAACTTTCTACTCCAAGATGTGCCAACAGGAAACCGCTGCCAATGGCTGGACCAGCATGCCAGCCAACGCAGGCGCCATCTTCGGTGACCAGCCTTTCATCAACAAGCCGGAGTCTCTCCCTCTAAGCGAAATCAAGTTCCCCTTTGATGATCCCACAGTGGCGAAGGCTCTGGAGTATGCGAAGAAGACCCTCCATCCCGAGACCTTCAATCACTCCATGAGGGTTTACTTCTACGGTACGTTCGCATATCACACATGGCCCCCAAAACTCCCACCTCCATTTCTAATCTCCATCCAGGAATGGCCATCACCAAGCAACAGTTCCCCGATAAACATGCGGCCCTGAACCCAGCAACCTGGGCCTTGGCCTGTCTTCTCCACGACCTCGGCACTGCAGAGGAAAACCTGACCGCTACCCGCATGTCGTTTGACATTTACGGCGGCATCAAGGCCCTCACCGTGCTCAAGGACCTTGGCGCCACCACCGATCAGGCCGAGGCCGCTGCCGAGGCCATCATCCGCCACGAAGATATGGGCGTTGACGGAACCATCACGTACATTGGGCAGCTCATCCAGCTGGCCACCACCTACGACAACACCGGGGTTCACCCGCACGTTACGGATTTCGGGAGCATGATTCACGAGTCCACTCGTGCTGAGATCAATGAGGCTTATCCGCGTATGAAGTGGTGCACTTTCTTCTCTACTACTATCCGCAAGGAGGAGAGCATCAAGCCTTGGTGCCACTCAACTCATCTGGTCAACTTTGATAACGAGATCGAGGCCAACAAGTTGATGAAGAAATGGGAGTAAGCTCTCTCTCTTGATGTGGGGAGATCACCAAGCTCTAGTTGAGGCTTTGGGTTGTGGGGGGATGCGCCCGTCGAACAGAGATATGATTAAATGAGAGAAGATGACATGGATAGAACTTGATTCTGCGAAATTGTCACTTGTCTGCTTTTCTATAGATCTATATGTAAGGATAACCAAAGAAATCCATTGGTTTATAGATCAAATAGTACTACAATAAAATCTGCATAGAAAGACCAGAACTTGTACAATAATTGCCGAAGAAAGCTCAGACAAAGCAAGTAGGCCAATGAGGTACAAAAAGCAACACATCATATGCACGTGCATTTCGGTTCCTGTCATGTAATGTGTTTTAAGCCCAGTCCAATCAATTACTTCAAGTCTCCAAAGATCTCCAAACAGTCTCTATGCCGACGCGAATTCCCTTCGATTGTTAACTCCGCTAGTCCGCTGCAAAAATGTCTATGTCGATAGTTTAAAGCGACGGGAAAAGAAAAAAGCCCAAGAAAAAAGCTCAGGAAAAGAGAGAAATTAGAATTAGTTAAACTAAAAAGAAATGGTCGGAAAATAAGTCGAAGAAGGGGGAACATTAAAAGAAAAAAAGATTTTGTGATAGAGCGAATGTTACAATCTCTTGATATATTGAAAGCGCATTCCCGGAAGTAAAGAGAGGAGGGAAAATAATAATTACATACCAAATGAATGGCGGTCCGCCAACTTCGATCAACGAACCAGGATATTCACGACCATTCCTGGGCCAAGGGAGTTGGAGAGGTCTGAGGAGGTTCTGCAATGGCAGCGATGATCCTGGAACCAACAAAGGGAATTAGATTTGATTAATATATGACCATGTAAATTATAACTGAAGGAGGTTAAGAAAGTAAATCAGCCCTACCTTCTGTAGGTGGAGACCGTCGTTGTCGTCGACAATACTTCCATAATATAAGAACTGCAGAAGGCCCGGTAACTAGTAAAGTGGCTACCGCAATAGTGGCCTCGGTCGATAATGTCATTTTCCAGAGTGAATGCAGATGTTTACTTTGTGCAGGCTTGAGGGGTTTTTGATCAAGGGTTTCTGGGCATTTGAGATGATTAGAAAGTTGAAAATAACATCAGTCCTTACACAGCAGAGTACTCAGACTACCTTACCTAATTCCACACGCAAGTCGTCGACCAACTAGTAAGATGTGCGGACTTCATCGAGTCATAAGGAAGGACATAATTTAGCAACTTGCAGATTCTCTTTAGAACTCCAACGTCGTTCATCCTCCAAGGCTCTTTCAAAAGGCTAGGTTTCGGGTGTTCGATGGTGCAGATGATGTAGATTAAGGTTAACCATGCATCAGAATGAGTTCTACGAAGGGGCCTTTAGGACATATACTTCCGGGAATCCAAGCATACGTTACAGCAGCAAAGCAGTGAAAGCAATGTTATGGTTTCTGAAATTTCATCTAGGGGTCCTAAATACCCCATCATGTAGTTACATAGGTACTCCGGATTGTCAATCCCCCTAGCAAGCTGGGTCATTTCTATCCCTTTCTTTCCCTTCCCCCCTAATAACATCCAAGCACAGTTCGATTCGGCAACTCTAAAGTAGTCTCGAGCAGGTTGGCGGTCGACCAGCCTTTCTTTTGGGTTCACCATGCTTGGCTATCATGTGTGCTCTCCGAGATTGGCTATCGGAATAGCTTCTTTCACAGGATTGACATGGGAATGGCTTTTTGCTTGGCGACGTGGTTGAGCGGTCAGTAGACTTTGGTTGCAAAATCCTCTGAGAGCCCTGGGGTCTTTGTTGCACCTGTAGTGCAGGTGTTGAGAATTCCGGTTCTTCAAGCACGCCTCCTTGAACTCTGCCCCTGAATACGTTGTTAGTGTGCGACAATTTGTGGGAATTATGCCGAGTACTGACCGATTGCTGGTCTCACGGATGAAGGGACCAGGGCTCTGGTTGAGGCTCAGGCAGATCCTCTGATCTGCCAAACCTTGTTCGATTGGACTATATGGCGCGCTTGTCCGGACTTCTGGCGTATGAGCCGTAGTGGTGAAGAAGTGGGGCTTATTATGGGCGACGCCCGGTATGTGAGGATGATTTAACGCTGCATTCTCCAGCGTAGATGCATTGCGTACAGGAGGCGAATCGATTCCCTCGATAATCAGAAGTTGGTTAGGTTGTAATCGACCAATGGACCCATTATCTATCATACTACCCAGAAACAACATCAGCACTCAACCATCCTCCGCTGTTTAGTTTTCTCGGGCACCAAACGTCGTCAGGAGTGTCGATTCAACTCCTGCCGGGGAGAAGCATTTTCAGCTGAACATTACGAGCAGTAATGCAGCGGACAGGTGGGGATTTTGCATTCAATTGCGAGGCTTTATTTTGCGCGTGATATAATCACATATACTCGGAAAGACGATTTGCCCTGTCCATTATCCTATCCTTGGATTCCCTTTCGCTGTCTCCCCGTCCATTGCGCAAGCCTAATTGTCCTCTGCGACAGTGTTCATTCATGTCCACGTCTTTCCGAGCAGGACATTTACAGTGGATGTCAAGCACCATCACCGCCCCCTTCGGATATTTTTATAGCGGTCTGTGGGAATTTCTCTCTTCTGTCGCAGTCCGCTGACGTCTTGAGGTGCCTAGTGCAAGCTCTGTCAGCTGCTGCAATTTGCTAGAGAAACTCACACATTCGTATGCAAAAGACGGTTCAGGTCCGAGGAAACAACCACGATATTTGCGGAGCAATCATTGTCGGCAGATTGCCAACTGCCTGAAAATTGAGATTCGTGCATCTCGAAAGGGAGAGCGGCTTAAGATTGCGGAATGGAATTCCAAGATAGGTTATGATAGATAAAGGGTATGTGACTGAGGATCAAGGTGATTAGGACAGTAGAGAATCCTAAGTTTGCGAGAGACAGGTTGCGACTTTTATATCGTTGGACGGAGGGATCGATAGAAGACGCGTCTCGCGTCGATGCAACGCCAAGCAATGCATCGACAGTGGCGGAATAGCATCGACACGCGCTCCATGTCACTGCTGATGCCAAGCAAAGAAGCTGCGCCAATTACAGAAGTGAGAATCGAAGAATTCTATTGGTCGGGCATCAAAAGTGCAGCACCGCAGCGTCCTTTGGGCTTTCGCTGTCCAGCTGGTGACCCCAAGGACCTGCATGCATCACTCCCTAATGTACGAATTACAGCTTCTAGAATTGAGGGAGATGACGTGTGGGCGATTGCCTAGAGGAGCGCTTCGCCCGTCTCTGTACAGTGTGAAAATGCCTCATAGAGAGGACGGCAGAGAAGCCCCAAGGGTGAAGCATAAAAAGGCCCTCTGTCCTCCTCCATCCCCTCACCATCTCATCACTAGCCAAAGTCTTTCATCTCTCACTCACGCACCTACTACGCCTTGTCAGCCTGTGAGTTCGTATTCTTCCTACACACAACTTGGCCTGGGCTAGCCTAACCTACCACAGACTATATCTCACTTCGACAATGCCACAAGCAATCCCTCGGCTTTTCTCGCGCCCACCTCGATGCTCGGAGTGCCATGATAGAATGGCTTACTACCAGACCCGGCCTACTAACGGCAACTATAATATCAACCGATGGTACTATGCGTGCGAGGAGTGTCCCAAGGTGATGGTTTTTGACGATTGGGAGGGTGTCAGGGATGGGAACCCTTTGTGTGACTGTGAAGAGATTTCTCGTGGACAGAGGGAACGGGGTAGAGGCTTCGTTTACCGCTGTGCGAGACGGGAATGTGGATTTGAGATGGATCATGATGAATAGAATGAGTCTTGACTTGTGGACATCTTAACGTCAGGATAGTTCAGGAGCATGGAGGACTAGCATTCTGACAACAAATACTAGACGGCTCTGGCTGTGACATCTCAATGCTCCCATTGACTTCTCTCTACATAATCCTCCTCTACGTATAAGTGCTTGGGTAGATTAGTCGGTTCGTCATGTACGCAGTTGACTTCTCATCTGATGCTCCACTCGCTGAATGTACTCATGGCTATGTTGTCCTTCACTTAATTCTCGTGTAAAATTCCTGTAAACTTGGGGCAAATTTCAAGTAATGACAGGCAGTGGACAATCACACATGCAAACAGACAGAATAGAAGAGTATAAAAAGCAGGGTTAGAATATCTCTCGCAACATCACTGAATCCAGCACTCATGGTAGCGATAACAGCCACTTCCAAGGAAAGAGCCCATATTCACCTTTGCTTCGAGAGCCAGGCTATGGGTATAATCCATCGCTTGCAGAAGCCACCGAAGCAGGCGCATCCAAAAACACTACATTCTATAATCGGACTTGTCAGACAAATCTTCATCTTTGAGGATTGGCTATACCTAGGTCCATACGCACACCACGGGGTACCAGTAGTCATGTATTCACAAAACTATTATCGTAATCAGTATCAAGGATCTTCATAAATTCACAAATTTCACTAATATGCACTTACTCCAAAGACATCAGTGCGAGTGCGGCAACAGTGCTCAATCTGTTCGTTGGGCCGGAGCCAAGCAGGAGGATGAGATGTCTACTAACTATAATGTTAAAAATATCATGCACTATATCTCTTAAAATTAAGTCTAAACAAGGAAATCTTACTGTACTTTGTAATCTTACTTTCTAGAAGCTTTTCATAATATAAATCCATCTATCTTTGTTAATATACTATAGCAAAGATTCTTTATACACTTTGTCAGTTGTACGCTAAAAAGCCCTGCTAGTTTTAATTTTGTCAAATCCTTGTAGATTAACATATTCACTTAACAGACCAACATTAATCTATACTTTGTTTAGTGTCCTTATGTCCCATCCGATGCCCTTAACATGATGTATTGAACAACGTCCCGATCAAACTCGGGGCTGTGCATGTAGACCGCGGGAATCTTGGCAACCACTACCTGGTTGAAGCGACAGATGACTAGGGGGCAACGAGGTCTGATAGCAACAACATGACCGAGAGACCCAAAAGGTAACTAGAATCATAGTCACACAACAGAAATCCTTGGCGGCATCAGGTTTGGGGTGGTGACAATCTTCATAAGATAGAGATCACATGACTCAAGGCAGGATATATCTAGTCGTTATAGACGAGCATGTCAATAATTCGTACCTATCATCAGGGGAATCCAAAGCGAAACATTCCTCTGGGCTACATGGAACTATTTCAACACCGGAGTCGGCATTAATAGCCAACGTAAACGGGAGTTACAGATCAATAGTAAATCGCGTTACCACCTCTGGGCAGATTCATGCGAATGCTAGTCCAGTTGATCAGAAGATGCTTGTTTCGTCAATTACTTAGAGCTTCCTGGAAAAGGTCTCGTTTAATGGATTAACCTTCGTTCTTGGAAAGAAAGTTGATTATGATTAGTCCAGATGCTCTTCTCGTAGATATAAGGAGCCCGTACTTATCCAAATCTAGCCCGAGACCCCTGCTCAGTTAGCAGCACTATGACTGTGTATACGATCAAAAGCAAGGGATTAGTGTTCTTTGTGAAAGATTGACCATGTCTATGCCGGCTTTCCCTCAGCCGAGGACACCGTGGAATTGTTGATACTAAGATATGTCTATCATCCTGAATATCCATGCGCACCACCGTCTAGAATCCACTGCTCATTGTCATCATTGTCATCCTGAACCCGCCGCCACGTTTGCTTTCGGTCCTTGCGTGCTGTGCTCTCCGGCTGTTTCCCATCTGTTGTCTTCCAGACCGGCCGCACCAGTCCGCCAGCCGCAAGTAGAGGATTCCGACTGAATGCTTCACCGCTGCCCGTTCGCCCCGTATCATGACTGAGAGCCTCCTCCGCCAGCGTCTGCTCCTCCTGTTCCTCTGCAGACGGGCTCGACTCAGCCGGCCCAGCCGACTGGTACACCCTCGTGAGTCGGCCGCCCTTGATATCCAAGCTCATGACGGTCTGCTTCTTCTCCCATTCCGGACGTGCTCGCTCTTCCATCTCGCGCAGTACGCGTTGCTGCTTCTTCAACGCGAGTGCTCGTTGTGCGGGGCTCATCCATAACGTAGACGCAACATTCGGCGTCTCGAAGTCTGCCGCCTCGTCGACGACCTTGGTTCGTTTGGCGTTCTGAGCCTGGAACTGAAGCAGTCGGTCTCGATGCGCCTTCGCGGCATCTAGCTTATTCGATCCTCCTCCGCTGCTAGGTCCCTGCCCCGGTCCGCCTTCGCGGTGAACGCTCTCATTATGAGCACGCATCTTCTCCTGTCCTCGCTCGGCTCGCAGTTCCCGGATCATACCCTGGATCTCCTCGCTCGAGAGTAACGGCGTTCCGCAGAACGAGCAGGGCTGGAGACCCTCCAGCGAACAGATGATCTTCCCACAATTCAGACAGTTCGGTGCCGCATCGAACAACGGATGTAACGACGCGTAGCAATTGCATTTTTGACTCTCTCCGCCGAGCGTCGGATTCGTAGATACTTCCAACGCGGCAATCGCTGCTGTTAAATCCGAGATATTGCTCGTGGTGAGGGCTCCCTTCGACGATCCCCCTCCTCCTCCGCCCTGTCGCGACGACGACGGCTTCGCGGCCTTCGATTTCACATTCGGTAGGTAATCCGAGATCATAGGCCCTGACGCCGACGGTGGCGGCTTACTGCTGGTCGTAGCACCCGATTTCGTTCCCGGAGAGGGTGCCCGTGACGACGAAGCAGAGGATTCCTCACGCGACGACGGCGCCAGGAACTGTGCGCTGGGCCGCGACTCCGACGAGCCCGTATTTACCCCCGTCCCCGCGGCGGTGCCTTGCTTGATATCTTTCCCTTGTGCGCGACCACCCGAGAAAGCGGCCATGTAATCCTCCTCCTGATCGGCCTTGCGATACCCGCCCACGACATTCCCGAAGTTCTCGATCTGTCGGACAGGACCGGCGCTGTGAAGCGGTGGTTTGGACTTTTTGCCTTTCTTGGTGGGTTTCCCGGACCCTGCTGGACTGGAGGTTCGTGATGGCGGTCCAGAGTCGGTGGTTCGTGTGCGTTGAGAAGAAGCAGGTGGTTCACGGCGGGCACTGAAGGACGAGATGAATTCGAATGCGGCGGGGGAGTCGCCGAGGAGGTTTTTGAGATGCTCCGCACCTTCATCTTTCGAGAGGGAGGCGGCGTAGGAGAGGATCTGCTTGAGGGAGTCGTCGTCTAAGGGAAGGATCTGGGAGAGGCGGGGAACTCCCCATGTCAGGAGGGATGGGTCGGCCATGGGGTGTATCAATGGATAATAAAGCGATTGAAGGAGAGGTGAATCGGAGATGAAGATGAGATGCGGAAGTGGTTGGCGTTTGTCTTATCGGAATTGTGGAGAGCGTTGTGGCCTTTTTCTTCAGGCCACCATGACCTCATCAGTCATTATGAGTCAGGGAGCATCATGTTGACTACCTTAGGGAGTCTGTAGGGAACTAGCGCTCAGGACAACAATCTCGCTAAACAGTCAATGAAATTAACTGCAAATGTTCTTAATGCTGGTGCCGGTACCCGCCAAACTATTGTACATACAGTGCATATTGCACAACTTCTGCATCATCATCATCTATTCTTCAACAGAAGATAAAATAAAACCACATCGATCAGGTTCATGACAAAGGAAAAAGGCACAAAAATGAGAGAAAACGACGCCGAGCATGTCCCAGATTTTTCGACATGATTTGTGTACTAGAGCAAAGTCCCCGGTGACGCCTTTGATGCCGAGTATTTACGTCAATATCGTTAAAACAAATGAAAAAGAAAAGAAACAAGGAGACTATGTCCAGATCTCGTCCCCAATACAGAAACTGTCTGTATCTGTGAGAATAATGTGTCGACTCTTGAAAGAGAAATAAGGAAGACATAAGAACGAGCGAGAACTGTCAATCTCCGTTCACCTCACTTTTAATGTCGGCGTCTCCTGAAGCTGCTGCATCTGCTGCGGCCGCCATGTCAGGCGTGAGGCCGTTTTTTAATTTACTGCTAGGAGCAGGAGGTGGCTTTTTCCCCGACAGTTTCTTCGGAGCCCCTAATTTTTTCTTCTTCGTGAGAGCCGGCGACGGCGTATCATCCTCTAACGGCCGCTTCGGCGGAGCGGATGTGGGCGTGCTGGTGCCGTTCTCCATGGGTGTTTTGTTTCGACTAGTTTGCCGACCAGATAGACCCATACATCGATCCATGTGCTGCGCTACACGCGTCACGACGAAGTATCGCGGACATTGCGGGCACTTGACCGTCGGAAATGAAATTTTCTCCGGGGCCGCGTGTTTGAAGGAGCCATCGGGCGTCGTAGGAGGACTCGACGCCGGAGTATTAGATGAAGTAGTCTGCTTCTTCTTCTTGGGATTCAGTTTGTCGGTCGCGAACGGATTACCATGCACGTCATGGCCCGGCTTGTTAATCATCGGCGTCTCGGTGCAGTATTCTCGATATGGATCGGGCGGTTGTCGCGCCCCGACCCCAGTGGGCGGGTATAGCAGACGCTGTAGCCGGCAATCAGGACAGACGACGTCTTTGACCGTCTGAAGCGGATTTCCCTTGAGGTAGACTTTGCTGTCTTCGAAAATGGCCGCATCGGTTTCCACTCGAAGATCCTTGAATTCTTCAGAATCAGGATCGCCCGAGTTTAGCGGGTTGGTAGACTTGTTGCCAGATTCTTCGCGACGTCTGGCCGCTTCATCTTCGGCTTTCTGTCTCGCCGCGACGACGGCGGAGCGCATGCGGGCGACTTTCTCATCGCGATGGACCTTGGCAACAATATCGTAGACGATGTTGTAGAAGGTGTCATTCAGAATATCAGAGGTCTAAGTATGTCAGTAATGCGGCCTCGAGCAATGAGAAATCCGATATGCAACGCGTCGCGTATGCTAGACATACCAATTTTGCAATGGTACCCGAAGCATACGGGCCACCCTGCTCTCTTGATCCACTTGATTCGCCCATTTTATAAGTGTATGTAAGTGTGTGTGTCCTGTATGCGAGAGTGTTAGGAGCTAGCTAGCATCAAAGATAGAGAGTCCGAAAGCGACGAGAAGGAGGATAGAGATAGTTGACGAGTGGAAGAAGAAAAGGAGACCGACAGGCAGGTTGTCAGAGCGAGGGACCCTGGCTGCGACAGATGTCTATTGCCAACCAAACAATAGGAGCAATAAGAATCGCAACAATCGCCGAGGGTGTATTATCCCAAGCTCTCTAAATGCCGTCATGATGCGCAGCGCAAGAAGACTAACCTTATTCACGGTTTATAGACCCACTACCCAAGACAATGGCCAAAAACAAGCCCGCGCAATACCAAAGTTAATATCCCTGTGGTCAACAACACGACTCCATGTACTCGGGCGTGCGGTGTGAAGTCCAAGGATGGGATTCGATGAGCGGCGACGGGGCGGACAGTCGGAAGCCAGACAGGAGCGCGCGCGGAACAATCGATCGCGAAGACAGGACTCAGCAGAGTGGCCAGTAACACTTGCAGGTCCTCGAGTCCATCTGCCGGTCGATAGTGAATGGGGGAACTCTCCTGTCGGTGGCGGGAAACGCCTACGGTAGGGAGAATCAGCGGAGAACTCGTTTCTTCGCAGGGAGAGGACCGGCTTACCTGGTTCACATGAGAGAGAGATGGGTTCTATATATAGATACTGAAAGAAACTGATTCAAAAATTCAGGATCTAAACAGCATCCGGCAGTCCCACCGAGTCTTGTCCGTGGGGAAACAGGCAGATTGGGGTGGACTTGGGAGGGAAGACCGGCGAGGCTTTGCGCTGGCCTTTGCCTTTGCCTTTGCTGGCCGACCGGGCCATCTTATCTTATCTCATCTCCGCGTTTGTCGCTGTTTGCGTCGAGTGACTTCCCCTCCTGACTCTCTCCTCTCTTCTCTCGTGACAAGTGTTGTGTGAATCAAAAGGAAAGAGAGAGAGAGAAGTCCAACACTGGACCTCTCTGTCACCACCTTCCTCTGTACATACCCTATCTGCCCCCCTCCCCCACCATGGCATATCAGTTCTTCGCAAAGGCGCATCAATCCAAGCAGCCGCCCACTTCTCCACCACTCCCTCCTCCCTCATCCTCCTCCTCATCCCCATCCTCCAACACCCGACGCGCCAAATCCCCCATAAGTCCTCCATCGCTGAGCGCCTTCCAACAACAAAATGCCTCGCACGCCACCATCGCCGCGAAACTCAAGCCCCCGACAGGCTCCGGCGACGCCTCGACCTACCAGCCCGTCGCGTACCCTCACGCCATCGCGTCCGGATACCCAACTCCGCATCCCCACGTCACCATCGAACCGGTCAATACGGCTCACATCCCCTCCTTGTCCCGAATAACAGGTCTCCTGCTACCCATCCGCTACCCGAACTCCTTCTATACCGCCACCATCACCGACCCCGTCATCGCTTCCGTCTCGCGCGTCGCCATATACCATGATCACCCGGTAGCCGCGGCGCCGGCGACGTCCCCGGCCACGACGGCCTCTGCGGGGTCGGACAAAGTCATCGGGGGTATCCGTTGTCGCCTGGAGCCAGTTCCGCCTATGGCCGCGAAACGTCTCCCGGGTAAAACTCAACGAGACCCCGCGAACTTGTACATCCAGACGCTGCACCTGTTGTCTCCGTATCGGAGCTACGGTATCGCGGCGTCTCTGCTCAACTCATTACTCTTTTCTACACCGCCACCTGCCAAGTCGAAGTCGGAGGGTAAATCCGGTCTGCAGTCTGGGTATCGCGTTTCCTCACTTGCCAGACACTACAATATCCGCACGGTCACGGCACACGTCCACGAGGCGAACGACGAGGGCCTGAAATGGTATGTCTCGCGAGGGTTTACAGTAGAGACAGGAGTAGTCGAGAACTACTACCGGAAACTGAGGCCGTCGGGTGCCCGGATCGTGAAATTGACACTAGAATGGGATGAGGACGAGAACGACGGATCCGCGAACGCGAACGCGGATGCCTCCGAGCAAAAGAAACTCTCCGGCGACGAAGAACATTATGCGTCGGCAGAAGACGAAGCTGGTGACGATGATTGGGAGAAGGTCGAAGCTGATGATGAAGATGAAGACGACCATGGTGTGACGACGTTCTCGGACTCGAAATTGCTGGATGCTGACGATGCAGCGAGTCGGAAGCGGAAGGCAGATGATGAACCGCAAGCATAGTTTTTTTTTTTTTTTTTTTTTTTTTTTCTCAATTTATGGTATCTCGGGGTTATTTGGATTATGACACTTAGCTCCTTGTTTTCTTTTTGGTTGCATTCTGTTGTGTTTTGTTGTGTTTTCCCTCTCTTCATTGATACCGGATGTTCGCATGATATATATACCCTTGTCGATAAGTCGCATACTCAAGACCTACAGCTCACGCTATCCTGTCCCCATCTGCTTTGTTTCTTGACATATACAGACATGCATGTGTTAAGTTTAACAGTCTAGAGACATCCCTCATTTTATTTATAGATGCAAGGAATGGTACATGATTGAATATAATTGAACTTTATAGGGTTGCCAATATAAGAACATAATGTATCATCGGAATTATAATAGCGAGAAGGAAGCGGATAAATAGAAAAAAGATATAATGCTATTCCTATGTGCAAAGTAACCCCAAATATACATTCAAGCAAAACATTATCGTCAAGACCGAGAGCAAGCCCAATCTGGAAACAAACGGGGTATCGGGCATCATCATACATGAAACGTTTAAATAACCAAGTGAGAGTATTCATCAACAAATTTTCTTTATCAAAACTGAAAGAAATGGAAACAGCAAATGCAAGGTCAGATCATATCAAATACTGTAATTTTCTGCATGCAAGAAGATCTCATCCTTTGACGAGTCACTCATAACCTGTTGCTGAAGCCGCGCTGTCGTATGCGAGACCTCAACTCTCATGCTCGGAGGTCCGCAGACGAAAACACAAGTACGGCGACCGAAGCCACGCGAATATTCGGTCAGCAGGCGTGGGATATCAGGACGCACATAATCGATCCGCCAGCCGTTACGTCTCTGCTGCGGCAGGGTGGCATAGCGCGGAAGAGAGCGAGTAGACACAGCTGGGGAGTGAGAGAATCCAAAGTCGAATGGCAGGCTTTCATTGCTATCGGATGTTCCCGTGTAAGGAGAGGGGAACTGGTGATTATTCACCATGGGGCTATAGTGCCTGCTGGTGTTGATGTGAGGGAGGGTGTGCACGGGCGGCAGCGCAGTGATAGCGTCTTCATTCTCGCGACGAAGCTCCTTTTCGACTTCCGGGTCGCCGGCAGCTTCTTCGCGGATGAAGGCGGAGTTGCGCTTGTCGAACACCTGCAAGGTGTTGTAGATTTTCTCCTGCACGATGTCTTCGGACAGGCGGCCGTCGATGGTGTATTGGGGGGAGCCGGTGAGGAAGAAGTGGAAGTGGACGGAGTTGGGTGGTGCAAAGTCTCGGCAGATGCGGAGCTCTTCTTTGAACCATTCGATTGACTCGGGGTTTCTGAATGTCCAGATCACTCGGATGGATCTGGTGACTGCTTTGCGGTCCCGCATCTTCTTGATCAGATAGAGTAGCTGGCTGGCAATTGCGGTAATACCACTTCCACCGGCGAAAAAGACCACGTCGTCGAAGGCGGCCATTTCGCGACGCATGCCGCCGTAGGGGCCCTCCAGGAAGGCAGTCCATGTCTTGTACGGACCGTACTCGAAGGCTTTGAGGAACACTTGACGGGTGAAGCCGCCGAAAGGACGGAAGACGAGGGCCAAGTCACGATAGTTCTCGCCATATTCGGAGGGGAAGTCGTCACTACACAAGGAGGCTATGGTGAATGGGTGGCGCCCGAAAAGCGAGATACCGGGCATGCGCAGGTATACATATTGGCCCGGTTTCCATCGCATTCGGGTTGCGACTGTCACTTTGACGGTGTTCTGGGGAAGAATGGTTATCGCAGACTCCTCTCCAATCATAAATGATAGCCGGAATGGATTGGTCCAGTTGAGGTAGAAGAGTCGAACGATGAAAGACATCACCCAAATGGCAACCGTGGCCCATAGATAGTCCCATGATGTCAAGAAATTCTTGCAGTGCCAGAATAGCATGCCGAGGAAGATGATAGATACTGGCATGTGCACGGCCACGAATAGCTCATACATCCAGGATCGTAGTGTCGGCAAGGAATGCAGGCATAAGAAAGCCAGGGGAACAAATGCTGCAAAACCGGTTCCGTAAACGTAGATGTGATTCGGAAGAACTTGCTCGTAGTACACGAACGATTCGCTGTCCCAGATTGGCGTGACATAAAACGGAATCATATGGATCAAGCTAAGGAACAGGCACAGATAGCCTGCCCATCGATGAAGGACATTTAGTCTCTCGTGGCCGATGCCGGTCATCATGCTGATGAAATTGGCCCGGGTGCTGAGTGCAATTATCCAGGGGATCATGGCCACGGCAATCATGCCAGCACGGATGGCTAAAGGAGGTGATCCTAGAGCAATGGACGAAAAATAAAGCGGTTGAGGGAGGAAGGAATAGAGAGTAACAAAGATCAAGGCTGCAAGGATAACAGCGGAGGCCCCCAATGACGGAAGCACGACTCGGAACTTCCATACTTCTATCACTGGAAGTGGTCGATAGAAAACCCAACGTACAAATGCGATGGTATTGTTAATCGGTGCAATTGTAGACACCGACGACTGTTGTTTCGCGTTGGTGTTGTTGTTGCTCGGCAGAGGACCATGAGCCGGGAAGAACTGAGTAGTTGAACTGTCCGTAGCTGCACTAGGAAGCTCATATTCGTCTTGAGGAGACCCGGCGTACGGAGAAGCCGCAGTAGCATCCTCATTGTATAATGCGATCCGTATCTTGTCGCCCCATACATGGTAGAACTGAATGACCGTAGTGATGGCCAGTAGAATCACGGAGAAGAAGACCCATCCCAACGCATATTTGTCTGACTGGTCCCACGGGTCTCGTTGCTGTTCAGCGATGTCTGCCGGAGAGTTAGATGCAATGATCGGGATATTTATTCGCTTCGCAATTGAAGCAGCAGCATGCCAGATACCGGACATGGCGCTATATATTGCCGTGAGACCTCCAATATTTATCGTTCAAACGTCAACCAAAGCTGACTGTATTTCTCTTGACTTGCTTTTGTCGCCGCTTCCTTTCCAACAGGTCGACCTCTTCAAAAGGCCGGAACTACCATTGCAGCAGTAGTCAATCGGTGCAAAACTGTCTGTTACTTTTGATCGAAGAAGAAATGTATAACCAGCGATAGCAAGCAAGGAAGGATGGATGAGTTAAGAAAAGGCAAGATCACCCCGGTGCGAGCACAACTAGACGAGAGGGACGAGCACCGAAGATGAGGAGGGGAAGACGGACTAGCAAGGACATCGAGCTTAACATGGCGTCGACCAACGATGAGAGTGCGAGTAATGCAGGATGATAATTGCTCGAGGGTCTCGACGGCGAATGCGGGCGAAATCCCCGCTAATGCACGAGCGGCGGGCGCTGTCACCTGCTGCCCGTCAGGGGATCCTCGCATTGGCTGCCACTCGACTCGCCCGGCGGTAATTCTGCGCTCGTCACTCGCTTTGCGCAGAACTCGTCACCAACGGGGGCTAATGGTTCATGTCGATCGGTGAGTGAAGAATTCTCTGTCCCAGACCCAACTCTTGGTATATGCACGGTGCCTACCGGATGGGATGGATGCCGTGTTGCTCTTTCGTTCCATTGCGATACGCTAGCTTGTCCCACGCTAATGATGCAGTGTCAGTCACTAGGGGAGAAACCCTGGAAAGGACTGGTTTTTTCAATGCTTTTCACCTAGGAAACGGCCTCTTTGTGACCTTCACATACTCCCTTATCAGTATGAGGCACCTTCGGCTCCATCCGGATCTCCCAACATGGTTCGTCGCTATACGATGAGCGTACACCCTGGAAGGCTCATGCCTCCACCATTTCATAAATGACGCGAATTCCTTTGGTCCCTATTCGCTAGGTCTTACAACTTGGACCCGGACCGTGCTATGACGGTGATTGAGATGGCTGTGGCGCAGATTCGACGCAGGTTCCCTTACCAACATCCGGTCAAAGCGCTGTTAATACAATGCGAGTCAGAAAGCGAATCGCGAGTCGGAGAACTCGCTCAGTGGTGCGCTTGATAGCTTCCTTTCCAAGTATGTCATGTGGAATAACTCGTCCAATCGGTAGATGAAGCGCCTCTGATGTTGGAAACTGCTCGCCACCGACTATGGATGAAGTGAAACGCGTGCTCTGATTTGAGAAGAGCGTTGATCTCAATGTGACATCGAGGACAAATACAAATTAAACGTTCGTGGTTATTTTTCGGCATCATGCATTAGACCAGCTGCGCCGTAATAGAAATTTTGTTGCTATCGACATACAAAATTGCTCAGTGCGGAGATACCACGCAATCCACATCGAGATGCCTCCATTTCCAATCGATACCGCAGTCCCAACACCATTCATGCAAGCATGATTCGCCTAAAGTCCAACGGCGGTCAGTTTTGGTATAGGTAAGACAACCGAACAAGAGAAGACATACACCTAGTAAATTTACAACCACTCGGCCGTCCCATTGGAAATCTGCAGCTAGGACAAGGCCGTGTGATCCCCTCTAACGTCCCTATCCTTGTAAGTCCGTTGAGAGTAGAGCCCTGAGTGTCATTGCTCGGGCGATTACTGGACAGTTCCTGCTCCTCACTCTCGTGAAATCTCTCAATGTCTTCTTGGCTTTCTCTTGGGTTTATCATGTCTTCGTATTCCGTGCACTTCATGCCTTCATGCCAGGGTGTTTGCCGGTGAATGAAACATGTTTTCATGCCACAAGAGCCGCACACCACAATCGGATCCTCCAGTCCCCCGGCGTGTAATTGTCCATATCCACAGTTTTCCCGAATGCAGGGAACAAACTCGGCGTCTTCCTCCAGAAGCTGCCACGTTCGCATACGATCATAGTCTTGGAATGTCTGCCGACTAGCCCATCGATAGACATCTTCATCGGAAAGCTGTTCATAACAGAGAGGACATGCTAGCGGGCTGGTGTCCTGAGAAGAGAACTGGGTGTCAAGACACCGACGAAGACAGCCCAAACAGATATGTGTGCCAGCTATAGAGGTATGATCACAGCCGGCTGTGATTGGTGTGCTTGGGAAATAGTCATCCCTGTACGTCTCGAAGCAGACAACGCAGGTCAGAAGCGGCGTGTTCTGTAGGATGATATCGTTGTGGGCTATTGGACGCGGCAAAGGAGTCAAAGGCTCCCTTTGAAGTAAAGAGAGCACTGCCCTGGCTGTGAATTCGTCGCTCCAGAAGTTTGTTGACTCCTCGTCTGGCACAATGTTGGATGTCGTGAGATGTCCGAGACTGTCGTCCGTCGGTAAATGAGTCTGCTGGGCTCTGTCCGTGAAGCCGTTATTTGCTTGAATATTGTGAGAAGGCTCATGAAGAGAGTATTGGGGTGGTGGAGAGATGCCCCGAGGGTTGATAGTTTGGCAGGTTTCGTCTAGATATGTTGCGTTCATCTTTCCCTCCACAGAATACCGTGTCTGATATAAAAACGCTCAACGATAATGATCCAGAGTCAATGAATTTGAGAGAGAGTATATGGAATTTCATACTGCCAGCAACAGTATATATGCCTTGAAGCATATACTTACCCATGCACAGATCTCGCACGAACACAACACAAGAGCATCATCCCTTTTTAGAAGAGGACCCACTAATGCCTATAGAGGGCGATTTCCATGGGACACTAGAACCAAGAAGGTATCATCTTGCAAGAAATACGAGTCCCAAGTATTCAAAGCGCCACCTGCCTGGGGCTTCATGGCGTTTGGATTAAACGATCATCGGGAATAGACAACAACATGGCCCGAGGAAGGGTCAGGGAAAGTTCGGGCAGCTTGTTACGGGGAAACTTTGGAAGGTACACGGAAATAGTCCATTTCTCCACGGATACAGCGGAGAGATGAAGGAAAATTTTAAGATCGACGGGGATGTTGTATTGGGAGAACCATGCTGCTGAGAAACGGGCCAATGTCTAGTTTGAACGGTCGATGACGGCAAACCACATTAATCACGAGTGAAAGATCAAAAGAATTCCCTTCTGATTCCTGATTTCAAATCATCATGTCATAAAGGACTTGCATAAGTCTCCGCGTTATGTAGTTATTTGGCATCATTTAGCGGGCCAAACTCAGATGGCTCCCGAGATCTCGTGTTTATATTTAGACGAAGCGACGATCCCGCGACAACTAATAAGCGAGCCGTGGGTTGATCTGGAGAAATATGCCTAAGATAGGGAGTTTAGACGAGTCCAGAATCAATTTCCCTATGATATCACAATTGCTGCTTGATAGTATACGCTGCTATTGGAGTCATTTGAATGAGCTCACTGGACAACGGATCTCGGCGTTATTGCACAAGTTGTGGAACATGATTAGCTATATTGGATAGCTGTTCCATAAATAGCATATTCTCTCATGAGCAAACCAGCATCTCAAGGGGTTTCAACGAAATGCTGGTGTCAAACTTGGAGTATCAGGCAGTGCCTTGATCACCGGATACCAATGTTTAAAAACGAATGGGTTGTATTTTTCTCAATTATTATGAGATACATTCATATCCTGTGGCCTAATAAGTCACTGGATGAAGACAGATGCAATAGAGCGCAACAATCTACGGAGTAGTAGTAATTGTCAAGGAAAGAGAGGCATCGTCAACCTGCGTCACTCTCACTCTCACCGCCTTAGATATGGCAACTATTCTGCCGCCGAAAAATAAGTTGCTGCTTCTTTTCCCTCCGCCGAACAAAGAGCGACAGTCTACCGTCTCAATCCACGATCTACGCCTTCAATTTCGTTCAATAATTTACCAAGCTCTGTCTGCTACGACGAATTAAGATCATGGCCTCCGCAGCAGGAACCGCTGCCCAACAAACCCCTCCATCTCTCTCTCTACCCCCCTCCCAGTTCGCCCGGCTGCAACCTCACGCCTATCTTCTCGCCCACTTATCGCCTCCCTCGTCAAGCAACCACCCCTCCATCCGCGCCAACGGCCGAGCTCCCTCGCAATTTCGCATTACCTCCGCAAACACCGGCTCCCTGACGCACACCAATGGCAGCGCGGTGGTGCGAGTCGGCGACACGACGGCCGTCTGCGGCGTGCGCGCAGAGATCCTGCACACAGACGACATCGCCTCGTGGAGCGTATCGCGGTCCGCGCCCTCATCAACAGAGGGAGCCAACAAGCGCCGAAAAGTGAATGAGACCTCCACCGACGACTCCGACATCGACGAATCCCAAATCGAAGACCTCAACCTTCTGGTCCCCAACCTTTCCTTGAGCACCGGATGCGCTCCAGGCTTCGTCCCCGGCGCACCTCCCTCGTCGCTGGCGCAGTCTCTCTCCCACCAGATTCTCACTTTGCTGCATAGCTCGCGACTTGTGCGGGCCGACGACTTGCGGATCTGGTACCAGGCGCCGAACCTAGGCGGCGAGGAGCTGGAACGGCATAACGAGAGCGAGCAGATGGATGTGGATGCCGAGTCCGAGCAGCACGAAAAAGAGATCAAGGCGTTCTGGGTGCTCTACATTGACGTCATGATCATTTCGTTGGCAGGGAACCCGTTCGACGCGGCGTGGGCGTCTGTGCTTGCGGCGTTGCGGGACACGAAGCTTCCGCGTGCGTGGTGGGACGTGGACAACGAGGCGGTGGTGTGTTCGGATGCGGTCTCGGAGGCCCAGAAGTTGACGTTGCGTGGAATGCCGGTTGCGAGCTCGTTTGCTGTCTTTGAAGCCGATGCGGCGAGTGGGTGGAGGGCTGTCGTTATCCCTGATGCGGAGGAAGAAAAGAAGATTACGGAGAGTCGGAGACAGGGGATTCAGCGGAGATGGGTTCTCGCTGATCCTGATGGTTATGAGGAGGGTTTGAGTCAGGAGCGGGTATGCATTGTGGTGGATAAGGAGCAGGGAGGCAAGGGGAAGACTACGATTTTGAAGATGGAGAAGAATGGTGGTATGGCGGTGGATAGCAGTGAGTTGAAGGAGCTGATTGATGTGTCTGCGCAGCGATGGGATGATGTGAAGCGCATCTTGGAACAATGTTGAAAGATGGCCTTGGAGACCTTACATAACTATGATTACTGTTGATGATACCAACTAGATTTTGAAAAAAGTCCTTCAGAACATGATGTATTGATATATCTCGCAAGGGCAGCAGCCGTTGTAAACCTGGACCGCTGGAATATGAAACAGAACAAGAAAGGCATCGATTCCGCCCAAACGCCTCTACCCATGCCTATTTTCATCAAGAATGCAAAGAGTGTAACAATTTTTAGAGAGACTCAGTAGTGGCTTTTGCTGAATTCCGAGGGCTTCTGCGTTGTCTTTTGGTAGGAGGTTCATTAGCATTATCAGGCGTCGAACCACTAATGACAGCCCAATTCTCGTCTTCCACGGGAGAGCCAGTACGGGTCGACGAACTTTTTGAATCGTCACTGGCCTCGTCGGTCTCAGTAGACTTAGCTGCCGACTTTGCCGACTTTGCCGACTTGCTCTTGCGGGGGATGTAGAATGAGAAAGAAAACAGATCCAAATCCTCGTCGGCTTTGCCATCTTGATCGGAGTTCTTGCCCCCAGCTTTATCGTTCTTTTCATCGGCGGACTTTTTGGAAGCTTCTTCCGACTTTTGTGCCTTGTCGGCTAATTTCTGTGATTTATTGAAGAGTTTGCTGAAGAAACCAACATTCTTGTCCTCTTCTTGATGCTCCTTTTCTTTATCACCAGAGTCGGTCTCTTCGTCTTCCTCCTCGTCTTCGCTGTCACTGAAGTTCCACATGTGATGGATTTCGCCTTTGACGAAAGCGGTACCCCAAAGAGAAATAAGAACGCCGGGAACCAGATACAGAAGCGCGGGCTGAGGATGGTTGAAACATTGCATGACCACAAGAGTTGCGACCATTCCAGCCAGATACCCAACGACACTAGCCTTGAAGTAGGTCTTGGGAAAGAGTCGAGCATCTTGATAAGGGGGTTCCAGCTCAGCCTCTTGCGGTTTTATGGGCTTCGTCCAGAAACGTTCGCCCCAACCCCCTCTAGCGGACTGGTAGATAGGCTTGACCGGCTCTTCCTCGTTACCCTCAGTTTTCGCTTTCTGGTATCCCTTCCGCAGGTAATAAAGATAAAGATCGAAGCGAAGTGCGTGGCCGACCATCATACCGGGAATGACGATGTCGCCCAAACCCAACATGGCCAAAGAAACGGTGTCGGGCGGCTGGTCTGGGCCTGCAGGGCGAGGGAAGAGGAGCTTGATTGGCACATCCAGTGATTTCGCAACTGTGACCATCAAGGGCGTGAAATAGACGAAGTATATGTCGTAGAAGAAGAGCGAGCCGAGGATGAGGGATCCAGTGAGGAAGGTGGACGGCGACATAAACTGCAGAACCCCGTAGCAGAAGCTGAATCCGAGGAAGTTGGTTAGCCACCACGGCTTTTCAACGAAAGCGAAGTATCCCACAGCCGGCAGGGCCAGCAAGATACTGAACAAGTCCAGCATGTCCACTGAAATTTCGGCCTTGCAGATGCGGTGGATGTTGATCTTGACTTTAGCCTTCTGATAGATCGCATTGCGATAAGTCCAGAGCAGGTCGATCGTGGAGTCTGGCAATGGGAAGGAACCAAAGATGCCTGGAAGGGGAGAGCGTCGGACCCGTGAAGGAGCAGTTTCGCCAGAAGCTGTGAAAATACGCTCCAACTGCTGCACCTTCCAGAGCCCACCATCATATGTATATGTCCGTGGGAAGGCAAATGACCGGAAAACCGAGAGAACATCCCGCAAGAAGGCTATGGCGAAGAACACGCCCATCTGAGAGAAATAAAAGCCCAGAATCTTGTTCAGAAGCTCAGCACCCATGTATTTTATCACCAAGTATAGTCCACCAAGAGTCAGACCGGCAGTCAAAGGAAACATTATTGCATCACTAGGCTCTAGTGACTCCATCTTCCCCTTGCTCTCTCCCTCCTCTTCGTCGTCTTCATCTTCGTCGTCGGACTCG
Organism: Aspergillus sp. S1802E; assembly: GCA_023627535.1. NCBI lineage: Eukaryota > Fungi > Ascomycota > Eurotiomycetes > Eurotiales > Aspergillaceae > Aspergillus > Aspergillus sp. S1802E. The sequence continues at coordinate 439,462 of JAMAHN010000025.1, forward strand.
TCATCGCTAGTCTTCTTGGGGCGTTTCGTGGCAGAGTTTGGTCTTGAAAGCGAAGCATGGGCACCGATGTAAATAGGGAATAAAGCGGAAACAAGGAGATGCGCGTAGGTCGGAATGAGAGGTTTGACAGCTGTGATGTGGTAGATCGCCTGGCCCAGGAATTCAGCAAACGGGCTGACCTCGTCCATCCTGACGGTTGCGATGAAGTTTGAGATCGTTCAAAGGTAGGAATAGTACAAAAATCAATTTTTCATAGTTGATGATAAATTGAGGTTATCGTGACTGCGAAGCCATTAAATCATGGCTCCGTGAGGGGTGTTTATATGGGAGAAAAACAATCGACAGGTTGCATCAGTGATGACATGCAGCGCATGCCAAGACCGGCATTTCCCCGCCGCCTACAGTTCCAGAGAAACTCCGTTGATCAACTTCCGGTTCCTTGCGATTCAACTGGCACTTTCCCTTCCATATCCAAATTCACAATGGCGACAGACGTGGCTTTTGATACGAGCATGGTGAGACTCCGTGTGATATTTTCATATCTCGATTAATCGCTCATTTCCTACAGGGCTCGTTCACCGTGGAGCTCTACAATGAGCATGCGCCCAAGGTCAGTATTCATGTCTGCAATTCAAAGTGGATAAGTCTAATCCTATTGTGAGTATTAGACGTGCAAAAACTTTGCGACCCTTGCTCAGAGAGGCTACTACAACAACGTCGTCTTCCATCGTATCATCCCCAACTTCATGGTACAAACTGGCGATCCTACCGGCACCGGTCGAGGAGGAAGCTCGATCTACGGCGAGAAATTCGAGGACGAGATCCATGCCGGCCTCAAGCACACCGGCGCCGGCATCTTGAGTATGGCGAACAGCGGACCCAATACCAACGGCAGTCAATTCTTCGTCACCCTTGCGCCAACCCCGTGGCTGGATGGAAAACATACTATTTTCGGTCGCGTGAAGAGCGGAATGCGAGTGATCCAGCGCATGGGACTGGTAAAAACAAATGGCGAGGACAGACCGGTAGACGAGGTCAAGATCATTCGCGCTAGAGTTGTGGAAGAGGGAGGAGAAGAGTGAGCTGGCCGCTGGGATACGCCTCCAATCTGACCGGCCTTTATTTTCAAAATTCAGCCAACCCAGCGGCCGTTCCTCGCCAGCAGGCATGTTGTTCAAGATCATCATACTGGTGCAGACAGAAGTTAGTCATTGGGACAAACCCCAAGGTGCCGCTTCGCTGCACGCCGAGAGATGACCGACGTCTGACTATTGGATGTCACACAATCGCCCAGCACACTGCGAAGGAAACACAGCTCTGGTAGTCGAGTATACTGATTTACAAATATGTCAATATCACTTAGACAGAGCATAGGCTCAGGATTGACAAGAGAAGAATTATGGTAATATAATGTATCACTACAAAACGAACTGCTTCTATCAGATGTTTCCAATCTAGAGCAGCAGATACAGAGTGATAGGTTCTCTCTACCACTCCTGTAGACGACAAGACCAGTGAAGGCTTGTACGAAAGAGACAAACTACCACGGTGAGATGGTAGCATGCCCATGCAGAGCACCAGGAGTGGCATGAAGAGGAAAGGAAGCAAAGTTGAGCGGACGCGCAAATTTCAACTCGCGCGGATGACCGAGTCTAGCCCCTTTGGGAATGGCTCATGACTCTTCTGCCTTAGGCACTGAGATACCGTAAAGGAAGCACGAAGTATGGATTCCAGATACCACGCGAGCTTGCAGGGGGTGTCTATTGCTGGCTTTTGGCTGGTATATCAAATAGCTAGGTCTATTTCTAACTTGATTTTGTATTTTGAGCTTGTGCTCCGAGACAGTTTCACTGGAGAGCTTTGGCAAGTCAATGGCAACCCTTCTCCGCACAGTAAAATGTAGGTATATGGAGTTCAAGATGACATCCTTTCACATAGAACTTGACATATCTAATACCACGACATGGCAGAGAAGTGCCTAATCAGCATACCCATAGCACCCATGATGATAATGTGCTATCTGCCATAAAAACAAGGCCAACCTGATGACCCCACCGACGGAGCTTCCAAACACGTGACGCACGAGAGCGGGTCCCGCAGTATTTCTGCGCGTGTCCTTCGTCTTCTTTTCTCCCTCGAAAAATACTTTCGTTCTCGGAACGAATGATCCTCTACGCACCACTCATGGGCTGGAAGGTCCTGCTGCAGAGGCATTCAACAGCGTGTCACCCGACGTGATGATAGCCGGGCACACCCTTGTAAATACAATAACTTGACTGATTTCCAGCTATCATCGGCCCTAACACCAGAATGGAGTCGCTTTCTGAGACGCCATGGGATGTAACAATCTCTGGCACCGGTCTGGCCCAGTCACTTTTGGCACTGTGAGTTGTATTTCTACAATTCTCAACGTTCAATCGCTAATTTGTTCAAATAGTGCCCTTTCTCGGTCAGGAAAGAAGGTACTTCATGTTGACCGGAACCCTTATTATGGGGGATCGGAGGCAGCGTTTAGTCTGCAGGAAGCCCAGGAATGGGCTACCAAAGTAAATGAAGGTGAGTGTCGGCATTGATCAAACAGTTAAGTATGTTGTTAACGTTGTTTTACAAGCTAGAGCCCGAACACTTCCCTTTCGAAGATGCAGCTGTCCACTGCCCGGAGGATAATACCCGGTTGTCGGCTTCCAGGGCCTATACCCTGTCACTCTCGCCGCAACTCATTTATTCACGATCTCGATTGTTGCCTACCTTGGTTTCCTCAAAGGTTTACCGCCAGCTGGAGTTTCAAGCGGTCGGAAGCTGGTGGATTCACCGAACCTCGTCCGGTGATGACAACGGCAGCGGGTCTTTGTACCGAGTACCAAGCAGTCGGGAAGACATTTTTGCGGATGACTTGATCACGGTCAAGTCTAAGCGGACTTTGATGAGGTTTCTCCGTCATATCGGAAAGCCTGAAGAAGATGAGGCAGGTTCCGAGGAGGAAGATCTCTCGTCTTCTCTCCCGGAGTACCTCAACTCGAAGTTTCACGTACCCGCTGAACTTCACGATCCCTTGCTCTCTCTTGCATTGTCACAAGCTGCTCCTCAGCAAACATCTGCTGAATTTGCGGTGCCCCGCATCAAGCGACACCTTGCATCCATTGGCGTGTTCGGTCCTGGATTCGGCGGCTTGTTGGCAAAATGGGGCGGTGGTGCCGAGCTATCCCAGGTCGGTTGCCGCGCCCTTGCTGTCGGTGGTGGAGTCTATGTCTTGAATGCTGGCATCAAGTCTATGAAACCCTCCACTGAAACGGGTGATGGAGTCGCGCGTGCTGAAGTGCACCTGTCTAACGACGAGACGATCAACACAAAATTAGTGCTTGGTTCTCAGTGGGACCTTCCTAACCAGGAACGTCCTACTTGTGACAAAGTAGCTAAATCAATTACGATTGTTTCATCTCCACTCGAGAACCTTTTCCCAGTCACAGCTGAAGGTGCCCCCGTCCCTGCTGGAGCTGTGGTGGTATTCCCAGCGAGCTCCTTGGGGCGGGCAGATGACTCGCCCCCGGTCTATATTTTGGCACATTCGAGCGAGACTGGGGAATGCCCGTCAGGACAAAGTAAGTTCTTATCAATATCATTCCCTCGCCACTGGCCTTCTCGTTGCCCCTACCCCCCTGCTCATATGATGACTCTTTCTTAAATTTACTTATCTACATTGCCTGAAACGCTATGTTGAAAATTTATAATCTGATCATGAGCATCTTCATTTAACAAACTTGCCACGCTGCATGGTCTTGCATCAATGCTAACTAACTGTGTTAGGTGTTTTGTATGGCAGCATTGCCTCTCCCGGTGCCGAGGGTCAGGCCTTGATTGAACACGCGATCCATAAGCTTGTTGAATCAACTGCCGATCCGGATGCAGCTGTTTTGTGGTCCATGCGTTATACGCAGTTGGGTCACGACAGCACACAAGCTGGAGCACCAGCCCCCTCTCTCACGCGCCTTTCCAAGGATACGTTTTGCTTACCGCCTCCCAACCTCGATCTTGCTTTTGATGATAGCATGATCGACGTGGTGAAAGATGCATGGAGGCTAGTGATGGGTGCCCAGGCAAACGAAAGCGAATTCATGGAGTTTGAGGACCGTGAAGGTGCCTACGAAGAGGAATGATCCGCTATTCTGTATATACTTCTATATAGCTGTCCTCATACTTTCATAGAATCTAACACAATCCATCTATCTCTTTGGAACAATTGTTTTCTGTAAGCTTCCATTTTTCGTACTCCATCATCTTGGTTAAATGGTAAATTCAATGCCCTCCAGATCCAATAATCTCCCAGCTTCTTCCGATCAACCATGCTCATAGCCTTAATGCACACCGCTTTATTCCCCTTGTACTCGCATGAAACAGGAACATGAACAAGCACATGACGACCGCAATAACGCCAACTGCCATCCTGTTCGCTATTTACGTTTGAATTACGGTCAAGTGGTGAATCTAGGGAGGAGGTCCAAACTTAAAGTGTCTTATTCATTCCAGTCATCTAAGAGGATGCCTCACGTCCTCTGCCAGAACCTTGCAGGTACGAACAGGATAGAAACCAGGCTTTTTCGTGGTCGAATCGATACATAACTCGACTACTTCTTTCCCAGAAAGGGCGCAATTTTTCTTCGGTAGCTATATCAATAGCTTTCTCGAGGTCTTTGCGGTGCTTTTTGAAGGACGACTCTAAGACGATATCCTCCCAATCAAGGGAGCATTGGGCAAACGGCCACTCGAGCATTATCAACGGTGAACGAAAGTACTGAGGCCAGGTCTCGTAACAGAGCTAGTCTGCCTATTAATGACGCCTGCCAAGGACAATGAATTGCAAGATATTTTGAAGGTATTCCGTTACCGCGAGGGGCCAACACGTTCCAGCTATGTAGGGAAATGCACGACTCAGATTAGAAATATAGTTGTAAGTGTTTCTTTCTTGCGTCCGGCATAGAGCTTGGCCATTTCGTTTTCCTGTGCGTCATTAGTTAGTCAATCTAATGATCAAAGACATTGGAAGTATCACATGAGTGTGTTTCATGCGCAACATCATAAAGTGCTCATCCCTTTTTTCTGTCTTTCTTGTGACAAGTGGACGACGATTGCTTGCCTAGACAATAGCAGCAGCGGAGTGGCCCCAGCGACCACATCCGAGATGACGACCGACGACCATCTATCTCCCCCTTGACCCGAGGGCCCAAACCGCGGCAGCGCCGCCATCATCCCCATCTTTGTCCCACATGGCTCCAACAGGGTGCCTGAGCCACTCCATCAGAGCGCTTACAGTAAACAATGTAAAACCATGTCAGGCTCTCGGGACGGGGGGGAGTATCATGCCTGCAACGATTCGGACTTCTCCACGGGAAGCAACGAGGTGGGCAGTTATGTATGAAGAATGGTCGTTCTTTATCTGTGCACGACAATTTAGCCTCAGGTAGTCTCACTCTTACGGGTGTGCAGGAATATCCACTTACCTGTTTGGCATGCAAATCCTCTTGCTTTTCAGTTCCTGAAGAGCACAAGGTCTATATCCTTCAAACTAGGTAAATATGCTGGTGCTTCTGGAATTCCAATACTGGCATGACTGATCCCTGCCAGTCTAGGAAAGTCTCTAAACATTTTTTGCGCTGTATTTGACCAATGGCATATAAGAACAGTCGGAATGTCTGGTATTCTTCAAAATATCTCCCACTTGTCCCGAGACTTGGTCAAGTTCGTATATGTATGCATTTGTTTCAGGCCTTCCCTTTTTGGCCAGATATCTCCGAGCATTGCGAATTGTTTCTCTAGAGCCTAGCTCCATATTCTTGAATCTATGAATGGGCTATCCAACCAGCTCTCCGTTCCTAAGTAGTTGGCGCCATTCTTCGACTCTTGCGTGATCAAGAATTGGCATTGAACGAGGGTCACACTTCTGGGTTGTTGACCCAATGAAATCCGCTTTCCCGGTCATACCGTACATGATTTTCCTTTTCACAATGAACACAAACAAGGCTAATGGTCCTCAGAAAGCAAACGGCTTTTCGTATCTCAGATCGAATGTGTGTCTTCTCGGTACTCGAAAGTCTGTCTGATATCAGAGCTGATGGCTCTCCCATTACCTTGGTGGGAAACCACCTGGTAAGAAGGAGGAGCAGAAAATCTGCCGCGTTGGTCTGTAGCAAAATAACTGTAGCATCGTAGACTTTTTTCCGGCGAGCTTCTCATATGTTCTTGATCCATGGGCGTACATTTGATAGAAGGACGGTGCCAAACGTTTTGCTATAGCTGGCCGGTCATTGCATGTCACAAGATCCGAGTAACCGGCTGCTACTGTCGCTTCCGTCTCTTCAAAATCCCACCAGGCACCACCACAGGGGGTCCACGCGGCATTCGAGTTCTGCGGACAGTCCTGTTCTGGGCCAGGCTCATTTACCACCATTTACCGCAGTCGTCACAATTGGTCAACTGCCGAGTGCAGAGCAGACACGCGACTTGCTGGTCGCTAAGGTATACGTACTTCGATGATAGACCACTCTCGTATGGCGTGCCGCCACCATATGGTTAGGTACTTTGGTCTTTGGGAACGATTTGCAGTTCTGGGCGTCCACGGGGCCAACGCGACATCGTACCTCTTTCGCTCCTTTCTGCAGAGATGATTCTAACTGTCAGCTGGTGTCGGGGTTTCTGATTTGCGATTCAGTTGCCGATCTGGGCCAGCGTAAGCCGAAAGCTCTCATGGCTCTGTTTCCGAACACCGTTGCTATAGTGATTTGTCGTATTCATCCCGATAGTCACGGCTAGCATGAGTGCCTTGGTAAGTCTTCTCACCTTCCCAGGTTCCTTAAACAAAGGACAGGAGAGCACCGCAATAATGCGACGCCAATCTATGTATGATAGAGACAAGACCTGGCCGGTCACAGTTGAGAAAATGAATAGCCGCGGAATATTGTTCGGAGAGGTATACGACATAGCCGAACCGGAAGCCATATAGTAGGCTGATAAGGATGCCGTTCTATATAGACCACTTAGAGAACCCATCAAGGAGCCTTTCTGCGGGATCCGGCATACTGCATGAGGTTAGATTTCAGAACTGCCATGTCACTGGGGAGGGCGAAACTTACTATGTCTGGTTCAATGTCTTTCAGAGCTAATAACCAAGCCAGAGATCAAGCTTATAAGTGTGGAGATATGTGTCCAAACTTCGATATGGATGATTGCCATATCATACAGCTGCCTGTTTTGGCTCTGTCTTGAGTCAACAAGGTTTCAAGAAGTAGAAGAAAATAGTTACAGGAGAAGAGTTCTACTATGAAGGGACAACGTCGACAGATCATTCATAAGTAGGCACTCGATTCACTCGCTAATTGTATTCACTACTTGGTTCAAATGCGAAGCTTGCATTAACCGGGCATGTTGGAATAGTATTAGAACATTGAAATACCTGGAGTTAATGGCTACGCGCAACCTAAAAATTTCTTTGAACACTTCAAAGGGGTTCTTGGAGAAGATCTGCCAGCACTTCTGACAGTCATCGACCTTGTCATTAAAATGATAATTAATCCTATGCCTTGAGTCGTCCACTAGTGACAAAACACCAAAATCAGCAGCAAAAGCAAAGACACCAAGATCATGTTTCTATCCAGTCCGGTAGCTCAAATCGAAGATAGCCGAATTCCCCCATTCTCGCGTTAGCATCCAACACGTAGTTTTGCCGACGGCGTCTTTCGAGTACAAAGATACCCACAAAGGGATATTATTGGTTTATGTGCATCCATTCAGAGAATATAACCGCGGGCTGATCTTCGGAAGAGTATGTGTCGATGAACCCAAGCTCCTGATTTCCGAAAATATCGTTAGACGAAGCTCGCAGGTCCGTGGGGGTGACTATTCCTGGGAAAGATGGGGAAGTTTCAAGTTCTTTTATCGCAAGATCCTGTGCCCCATGGTGCCCTCTGATAATAGTAGATGAGCATATCTGGTTGAGAAATACGAGAAGTTAACGCGATAACGTGTCGTCGCTGAGCGACAGCTGCGCAAGAATATCTCGAGTCTCTTCGACATCCCGCTGCCAAGTTATCGAATCCGGCACGGAGGGGTCCACCCTCAAGTAAATAACCGGGACCAGGATCGCATGGAAGAGAGCGTATCTACGAAGAGTTAGCAAAACCGAGGATTCAGACCGCCTGCACAGTAGATGGGTCTTCTTACAGGATAAATAAAAGTGTTATCTTCGAGAATCGACCTTCACTGATCAAGTTCGCCACGATTTTGGTCGTGGTCCGAGCAGTATGAAGGGCGTTGGCTCGGCACTGCCGTTCACCAAGCCCTCCATCCTCGGCGACCCCCTCCATAGATGTAGAGATACACCTTTTATCGAGCAGGACCAGCAGCGCTGAGCGATGAATGAGGAGTCGAAGGCTTTGATCACATAGGAGCTGTCAATCACTGGCTAATATAACACATTCTCGAAGCTGTTTCGAGTTGAATGGCAAGCTATACCTGGATGAATTGGTGTGCCAATTGTCTATCATGTTTTCTAGAACTTCATCCCCTGTGCGCTAATTTGGTCGACAGAAAGTAGTCGACGGTAGATACGGTTCGCCAGCCGATGATAGCTGGACTGTGAATCAAACCAGTATATATAGTAAGACCTTCGGTCTCTGGTGGACACGTCTTCGTTTGTAGAGTAAAAGCCTGTATCCAGTTAGTTGAAGCACTGTGACCAAATTCAGGGAGCTCAAACAGCCTTGCCTCGTCAGAAATGATAAGGATCCTCCGAGCCGTGATCAGTCTGTCCTCCGGAAGTAGCAGCGGTAAACCATGGATCTTGGAGGAACAGCTGTCAGTGCAATAAACATTCCACCAAACTCTTCTTTGGATCTCTTTATCCAGCAGACTTTGGCTAGAGCTCGTGTATGTAGATTCTCTATAGAGTCTAAGGCCGATGCTCATTCGAACTGCAAGTCCCAAAAAGTCCCAGCTTTCTTTCGGGTTACCGCGTTTCTTGTTATACGCGCTCAGCAACAAGAGAGCCTGCAATAGTGTAACATGCCCTGGTCCAAGACCGAGATCTGCTTTAGGCAGGCCTTTGCCCTTTCGAAATAAATCATGTCTATGTCGCAAGTGTCCTCCCCTGTAGACCATGCCGCAATCGACACAACCATGTTCGAAAGAATTGGCCATGCAGTGCGATGGGTTACCGAGCTGATGCCCCGATATTGGGAGATGAAAGATTCCTCGTGAACAAAGGGATAAAGAAGATGATAAGTGCTGAAATATACCCGGATGTAGGCTTCTTCGTCCGAAGCTGAACTTGGATTACTCGGTAGACTAGAGGTTAGATGGCTAATGGGGGATATTGAATTCGAATTCATGATAAATTCTTCCTCGGGGAGAAACGGATCTGGGAGGTCGGGGATATCGAGGTTTCCATCATCCTGGAGTACGCCTCCCATCGCAGGATCGATTTGCTGCATGGCAGCCGCAGGGGCATTCTAAGCAACAGAGTCCACTGATAATTCCGTAGCTGGAGAACTCGTCAACAACGAACGGATAATTGCTTCCATCTGACCATCCGGAAACACTTTTGCATTGCCGTCTCCAGAGTGCTTAGACGCTCTTCGACCGCAGTCAGGTGTCTATAGATGTTAGGATTCCTGTCTAGCCCACGAGAGTGGAGAATTGGCCAGAGAGAACTAACTCTCGTGTTAAAGGCGGCCTAGACGGCTTGGGTGGGTAAACACATGCTTTGTTCAGCGATCGACAGTGGTAGCATGAGGGACGCTCTTTCGAGCACTGTCTGACATTTAGTGTCACCCACGAGCCTCAGTTGGGGGTTTAGACAGCTCACTTTGGCCTTTCTGGCACGGCATTCTATGCACTATTAGGGAAGGAATTAACTTCGAGCCTGATTTCGGAGTCGAGGGTTTCAACTCATGTTCACACACTGCCGGGATATGCGATTTGCGGCTGAAGAAGGCTCTCGGCTGAGCCCAGTATTCCTGGGATCCAACCATGACAGAAGGCACGTGAACAATAATGAAAAAAGGCATTATTGCAGATGCTGGGGTCAGTCTGATAACCATCTGATAGTTGTGTAAGAGCAGAGGCAAGACATCAGATGGCGTGGACACATGAGGTCATCGATGTGCTGCTGATTAATTATATCTTTAAGTACTACTATACCCAAGTGGCAGTCATGGAGAAAGAATAGCATACAAGTCAGCAATATAGCTCGTAAGAGAGACAAAAATATCAGTTGCTTCAATATAGAGCATATTGGCGTTTTGCAGAACGAGTATCTGGGATGGCTGGGGGGTTATGCTAAACATCATTCTTAGTCTAAGTTAAATCCGTTAACTATAAGAGCAGAAATTCAGCCACGTTTTTAACATTCAATCTACAATGCTCGATTTGTACGTCCTCGTCTCGGAAAAGTCCATTTACCCATGTATTGGTTGGCCTTTCTACTCCAATCTACGCAAAGGTTTGCACACGAATTCAATTAATAACACAAAAGACTACCGTCGTCAATAGTTTTATGTTTAGGTCAATTCGAGGCTCGGTTCATAGTACTCCGCGGATGGCACATACTCGACCTATTGCTGACATGTAGCACTGACAAAGATCTGTAGGACGTCTCTGGTCTAATTATGATGGTGTTAGACTGTACTCCGGATCGAGGCGTGGGTCCCAGACTTCAGTCAACCGTGTATATGATTGGGCCGAGCCGCTTGATGATAGCAGATTGGCACATCAACTACTAGATGGCCATGGGGATATTTTCAGCTCTTGTGTTTTGCATGATGCCATGATAACGCCTTCAGAAACGGTATAAATACCCAGAAAGTCACAGCTGAGTTGACCGTATATTGCCCACAATTTCTCTCAATCATATATTCCGCCACCACCTTCCTCATTATATTCACCATGACAATTACCGTCAGCGTTGCCGGAATCACAGGAAAGTTTGCCCGTCTGATTGTGAAAAACCTTTGTGGCTATCCAGATGTCAAAATTCGTGGTTTTTGTCGCAATCCCTCCAAATTGCCTGAGCACTTCCGCTCCTCATCAAACGTCACCATAGTTCAGGAAGAGGCAGACGACATTGAGGCTCTCCGGAAATTTGTTCGGGGTAGTGATGTGATCATCTGTTGCTATCTAGGGGATAACACATTTATGACCGAGGGCCAGAAGCTTCTCGTGGATGCGTGTGAATTGGAGAATGTCCCACGCTATATTGCCAGCGACTACTGTTTGGATTTTACCAAACTGGAGTATGGCCAGCACCCAGCTAAAGATCCCATGAAGGAGGTTAAGGAGTACACCAAGAAGAAGGTCCAGGGTGTTCATGTGCTGATCGGAGCTTTTATGGAAACGTTTTGGAGTGGATACTTCGGGGTTTGAGATCCGAGTAACTTCAAACTGACTTATTACAGCAACGGGGACGAAGTCTGGGAGTCGACTACCTATGGGACGTCCGGCTGCTGAGTATGTGGGGGCGTTGCTTTGGATTCAAATGCAAATGGCATGCAACATTATGAGTCTCATAAGCTTTGCCGGCTCAATTCTCTTTCAGAATCAGATTTGGCTAATCGAACCTCCGTTGTCAAAACAGTTCTTGGTGATAGGAAAAGCATTCGGCAAATCGCTGATGAATTCGCTGAGGTGCATGGCAGGCGGCCTACGCTAGAACGGCTCGGCTCCATCGAGGACCTCTACAACAAGATGAAAGCAACCTACAAGAAGGATCCAGCAAATATCTTCGCCTACCTCGCCCTGTAAGATTAATCCTTCAGTGTCCAAAGTGCTGGTAGCTAACGACGATCATCAGGTTCTATCAGTACTACTGCATCAACGGACAGACATACTTGAAACCGGATCTGGACAACTCTCGATACCCGCAGGTTAAGCCTGTCACTTTCAGGGGATTCCTCGAAATTTATCCAGTGGATCAATTGAATGATGCGTATCAGAGTGCCGGATCAGATGTGTGATGGATGATTTACGGCTCTATAAAGCCGATCAGGCTGCGGGGTATTCGTCGGGGATGTGCCACTAAGCTAGATAAAATCATCTGTGTTCTGAACTCTCTTACATCTGTATCCGTGATTTCATACAATCTTTCACCTAACAGGCCAGCTCAAGGGAACATGCCAGTCATTTTGGACCTAGTCGCAAAATCAATATTCAGACCCGCGTTCTTCGTCCTCTACGGCTTGTTATTTCGGATTTGACGTTACATTAAAGGCTTACAAGCCTTTGCAAAGAATACGAAAAAGCAGCATTATAATAAGTAGCTACAAGTTTCTTATCTCTTCATCTCACATAATCTCATCATCAGAAGTGGACTCAAGGTCCAGCCCTGATGTCAAAGTAGCTTAACCTGAAATAGAAAACTGACTTGGGACATCGCTTCGGGGTCATCTTGTTAAATGACGATATCTAAGGATGATGTGCTGTTCGTAGAACAGCAAACGGTTAGTTAGTTACCAGTGGATAGACCCGTTGATCTACAAATTCATACGTATTTCATTCAGTCCTTTTTCCGCATCAGGTAGACAAACACCTATCTACCATATCTAATCCGGGTGTCTTGGAGACCAATGGGCGGCTTATATCAATTGAAATGATGAGATTCTTCGTGAACTAGTCAATACTAGGCGTCTCTGTGGATGATTAGTCTGTGAGGGTATGTGGGAAGGAGAGTACTAGGAGAAGTTAAGAACAAACATATAGCAATCTGGGGTACCTAAAAGGTTTACGATTGCCTTAACTCGTGAGTGCAGGTAACCAAGACACCAGTTTCAAGAATGAATACACAGATACTTAGTAAATCAAGGTTTGTGAAAGCTAAAGTATAGACAAAACAAATATCATAACTACGTCCTCTCGCTTCCCCAGCAGGCGTTCGAGCACATCGACAATCAATTACAAGGCTAATCCATGTCGGTTTGCAAAGGGAAGCTCTTACAAGATGTTGTCCAATGCGGGTGGCTAGGTGTCGGGCGCCAGATCGAGTGAAGCAATCGAGTGATTCGTCTAGGCACTCGGAAAGGTTGCGCATGCCCATACTCGTCCGGCGCTGCGATGACTTCCATGTCGGCCTCGTTTTCCTCTTTTCCGATCTCCACCACATCCATGCCTCGCGTGACGAGAAACGACCGAGCTAGATGCAATAGCACGTACCGCTCTTCCAGTTCGTAGATTCCATATCCCCATGGAGAAATGCGGAGCCGAAGCAACCTCCGGGATGGCTGGTGAGAAACGATCTCCGTCCAGATAGCGGTGGCTAGTGCTTGATCTGTGGCGAAATTGACTAAAGCATCTTCGAGACTGACGTGCGGAATGTCAGACCCTCCCACGTTATCATTCGTGAAAACCCCCTGTTCAACCGATAGCACAGGTCGTGGGTTGCCGTACAGGTCTAGAATCAGGTTTTGAAGGCAGGGGAAACTACCCAAGGCACGATAAGTGCGAACCTCCACATGGTCACCCCTTGATCGACGGATCGGGACGCGAAGATCTTTCAGTTTAGGGCAGTGCCGGGCGATTCTCTGCAAATGGGTGTCGTCTATGAAAGGATAGACATCCCCCATATATTGAGGATTCTGAGGGGTCGAGGCCAGCCTGCGGCCAGGTGGTAACATCAGACCAACCAAGGAAGGGCCATGCCGCTCCAGTATATCGTGAAGAAACCCAATGTCCTCCAGCCCCTGGATAGAAAGATACTTCAATGGTCTGAGGCGTCGAAAGATAGAATGTAGCTCCTCCGAAAAGACATCCTTCCCGTTTCTTCCAGGATCAGTCCCTATCCACAAACGTTCTAGGTCTAATAGTCCCGACGCTGCGTGTTTGAAATGAGAGGGGCAATCAATCCTGGGAATGTGCAGGTTCCTGAGGGTTGACAATTCCATTACCCTGGTCCATTGGGACAGAGCCAGGTCCTCACGAAGATACGGTTGCAGACAAAATGAGTCCAAGCTCACAAGCGGGGACAGATCACTGCTAATCTCAGGAATATTTTCGAAGGTATCCCTGAATTCATTTCCCCATCCGCATTTCAAATGCAAGTAAATATGCTTGAGAGCAGGGGTCTGGATGACGTATGGAATGATCGCACTTATATCGCGGTTCTCCCGTAGGCCACGAGAGACAGGATAATCCAATTTAATTGCGCGAAGACAGGGAGAGCGGAGAATCTCTACGTTCACTTGTTCATCAGTGACGTACAGCGAATCACCCACTGGTACCTTATTATATATTGGACCTAGACCCGGGATCTTCAGGCGAGGGGTTTGGGGGCTCCAGATGTGGATTCCGCAGGTCGGATGATGCTGGTGCACGGCATCAAGTAGGGGCTGCGGAAAGGAATTGGAGATGGCATAGTGCATGCTTTTCAACTTGGTCAGCCGCGAGATCAGCAAAACCAGTGGTTGCCACTCTTTCTCGGCGTAATATCCAGGGTACTCTCTCCCCCACCGGCGCTCATAACCTGGTAGATCGAATTCACACATGAATCGTTCCATGAATGACCCGACACCATAAGGAGTGAAACTTTCAATCGTAGCAGTTCTGTCCGGCGATTTGAAATAATGTTGGCCCGAGCCGCCTCCAATTTGACGTACTTGCTCGGGTAGAGCTACAAGATCTAGTCTTGTAGCATGGGTTAGGAACGGTCTCCCAAGGCCAGCCTCGGCATATTCAGCTACTATGTTCTGGAGATCAAAGACATCAACAAAGCGAATAGACAATGTGCTATAAAGCAGCGGCGTGGTCAATTTGTACAACCTGGTATTAACACGGCTGAAGGCACTGAGAGTCTCGAACCCGTCGTCCTTGAGCTAAACATTGAGTTTAACATTGGCCATTGCATGCAACAGGGTGAAGGTGGTCCGCATACAAAGAGAGCTATTTGCCCAGTTAGTTCCAAAGGTAAAGTATCCATCATGAGTTGTGGACTGAGGTTGGTAACAGAATAAACGGGCGCTGCCGGGATTTAAAAAGAGAACCCCAGGGGCTAGTTAGGGTCTGAACTAGTAATTAATTGCTGCATTAGGGGTAATTTAATAATACAACCAATACACCAATTTAACTTGTATGGAAACCAGTCCTTGCTGGATACTATAAACTTAAATGCGTCAGGATTCTAAATGAGAGGTGGCTGTTGCTATGAGTTGATTGATGTTGAATAGGGGTGCAAGAGCTATACTATGATGTTGCTAATATACAAGAGAGTGGTATGGAGGGGTTGACGAAAGAGAAAGTACTTGGCAGCTTGCACCTCAGTCACCTCGAATGACTGTACACTGCGTTAAACTAGTAATTGTGAAGCTGTAAAGACTATACCTTTTTGCTGCTGATTCCCGGGCTTGGTAGCCTCCGGTATCTGGGTGGTTTTATGTGACTTTTGTTCAATGAACCTTGGTTTGGGTTGATTTGATCAACAGCTTTGTGATACCTTACAATTTCCTTAAATCTATAGCTTGTTTCTATGGCCTGCTGTTTCCTGCATAGGATTGAATGAGATCTGCGGGTTTGAAGGACACATGCGTGATATGATGAAACCGCTTGAGAAGACAGGATTGTAGTAAATTGAGTAGCGCGCGATTTGACTAAACCGCTGAATGGTAAGATAGCTTCACAGCTGCTCCAAAGCGAGGACATCACAGGATTCGGGCATCACAACTTGTAGGCGCAAGAGGCTAAGGATTTCTTAGAAGATGAACAAAACGACCACATAAAATAACCAGATAACTGATTGTGTAGGATGACCAAATGAAATGCTAAGATGCAGGACGCCTAAACTATGTACCACCACCGCTCGTTCACTTGAATGTTGCCGTGGATGCGTCGTAATGCACATGAGCTTTCATTCCTTGAGTCAAGCTAGCCAGATGGCCGAGGATCAAATCTCGTTGGTTAGACTGGGGCAATGCCACCCACACCGAGATCATCATATTGATGTTACTTTCAATCCAGTCGTATGACCTCTCGACCTGGAATTCCAACATATCACGGAACCACTTGTCCCATGCATCGTCCAAATCGAAACGTACGCCATAAACCGCATCGCATTGGTCATCGACGGTTTCGAAAGCCTGCTTCACTTTGGTGAATATCTTCCCAAAAGATGCTTTCACGTCGTCATCGTTGAGATACGACCAGACTCCGATTGCCGTCTAAAGCTCTTTCAGCGCCATCCATGGATTTTTAGTATCGGCCAGAAAACCTTTCGTTTTGTTAGCTTCAACAAGACTCGCGCCCGAAAAAACCTATGATCAGCAAGGAAGGTTAAATTAGCCTTTGCAACGCCCGCGAAGCACTCTTGGAAAATAACTTACTATCTTTTTCATTCCGTTGACTTCCCATTGTAAAAGGTAAAAGTTCTCCCTGTTCATATTAAACCCTACAGCATCCATGATCCATGTTGCAGGAAGGTCTTTGTTTTTACGTTTAGGATACTTGTACGAGCTTCCTTTCATGATGGCGGAGTTAAGCATGTCGATGCCATTGACATTTCTCCCCGTGTCAAGGAATACGGAACAGTCGACTGATCTGAAAGTTGCGGACTTTCTAGAAACGAATGTGCCCTCTGTCAAATGTTGTATAAACAAAGGGATAAGTTGAACTTCGAGAATATGCTCCGCTAAATAAAACACAATCAATCTCTGTCAGTTGATTTCAAGCCCTTAATTTGAAGATGCCATTCGAATACTGGGGAAGGACTTACTGTTAAAGTCGTTGCCAAGCCAACCTTCATCTGCGCTTTGATGTTTGGATTACCGCAGTCATTAGGGTCCTCCCATGTTCGGGCAGCTTTATACTGCTGTGTGGATGCTTTCCAATACCCCTGAGACGGATAGTCGAAAGACAAGATCTCGAGATTCTCCTCCCAGGAGCTCGTTGAAGAGCACCATACCTTGAATTTCTTCTTTTCACTTCGCTTCTCAAGTAGTCTTCTTACAAGACCGGGTTCAGAATTGTCATCTTCGTCCTCGTCTCGTTCTGGATCAGGCACACAGAGAGTGGGATCAACTTCTTTTGCACACACATCGTCGGCCACTTGTGCTCTTTCATGGGCACTTCGCATCATAGATTCTAGTTCCATCTATTCCATGGGATCTGGTAGGCCCCTGCACGCTTACCCTCTGTCGGTGTAAATCAAGTTTCAGTAACGCTAACTTATACCAGGTATGTACAGTTGGTTTTCGAACTAGAAACAGGACTGTCTGGACATGGAGAACTGCCAACAACGAGGTGTTGAGATCACGCAGAGCACAGATGTCTGGCTCTATAATGTCGTAACCAAGGCGATAGTTGAGATGATCAGTCCCGCTAACGAGAAGCCAACCTTAAGTGCCAAAAATATGAATGGTTTCATGGCATCCATCCTGGCCTGGGTCCGAGAACAAGACAAAGTGATTGGAGAAGTGACGTTCCCCGGATTTCAAGTCTATGATCTGGACAACCTCAACAACGTCGACGGTCTGACCGCTACATGCAAAACGGCTCTTTCTCAAACAATCAGGTGTTCCCCTTTCTTGGAGACCTTCCGTTTTCCAAACGTTGGCAAGTACATTGACAATTCAACCGAAGCCGACATGGTCTGCGCCCCCAGCTGTGGAGCCAGCTTAAAGAGCTGGTTCGACAATGTCTCCGGCAGCTGCACCAACCAGACTCTCGGGTTTTCGGATCCATCTAGATATGGTGGGTATATATATGCTGCGTACAATCAGACCTGCCTTAAAGATCCCAAAACGGGACAGTACTGTCAGAGCATCGTCAACGAGTACCCTGCTGTCGCCAATATCAGGTCCATGCCGTTGGCAGAAATGTGTTCCTACTGCTTCAAACATAAATACGTCATGAGGCAGGCAAGTGCATATACTGTCTACGATGTACGGACGCAGGAGAATCTGGAAACCATCAACGCGTATTGTGGACTCAGTGGGCCAACCGAAATGCCAGAGCCTCTGGTCAATATTCCTCCCACGCCGAAACCGATGTGCTTGTCGGAGTTGACCTACACAATACAGGAAAACGACACGTGCGATAAAATCGCCCTCAAGTACAATGTCGCATCGGCCGCCATCATAGATGGAAATTCAGATCTTATCTATGGCTGTTCCCTTTTGATCGCTGGCCGAGAAATATGTATCCCGTTGAGCTGCGGGAAAATATACACTCTGCAGGACAATGACACATGCTTTTCCATCGAAGGTGAATCAGGCCTGAACGTCGAGTACGGCGGTGTGCGCAAGTACAACCCCTGGGTCGACGCCAACTGCTTCAATCTCTAATCCACCAGACCGTCCATCGGCAGCGTCATCTGTCTTTCTCCCCAAGGGGGCACATACAACGACAACTTCGTCAGCAATTCGACCTCATCCGGCCCCTCTGAGAGTACAGGCTATACTTCAGAGCCTATTGGCCCGCCGGAAAATGCCACTGTCGCCGAGGGGTCCGCCTGGTTCTGCGGACTATACCACACAGTTACTGAGGGAGAGACGTGCACTAGTATATGTATGGAAGATGGCATCCCAGCAGATCTTTTCTTGGACGCTAATCCTTCGCTTTCATCGGATGACTGCGATGGAAGTCTCGTAAAGGGTCTGACGTATTGTACGGGGCCGGATGAGTATTGGGATGATGCGCGTTTCTGGGGAAAGAGCTCTGGCCCGGAAGCCCTTGGGGACCTGTCTCGTCGTCCTCGTCTTTGCCCCCTTCCGCTCCTACCGACTCTCCTTAGATAGGTTATTTCATTTTCGATGTTCTTGGCAAGACAGCAAGCTAGAGTGCCGATTTCGGCAAGGTGGACATATTTTATACTTGATGAAGCAGGTTGAGTTTAAATGCCATGTATGCCCATAAAATCGCGGGCAGTCGCGTAATTGGCCATTGTAATTCCTTTAAAGAAGATACACTTCATTTCCATTTCATTTAAACAATAACACAATTTTGAAGATCTATCTCCTCCGACGCCACCGTACTCATCTCCGGGCTATCTCCGACTTTGACCCACACTCTTCTCTTGCTGTTCGGGCTTTATCAATCAACCAAATCAATCGGGTTTCTATTGGGGTGATCTAAATCATTATTACGGAGTTTACAGTTATCAGATTGATACATGACTCGAATATGTCTTGACCTTCAAGTGTATTATAAAAACCTATAGAAGCCACAGTATTCTCAAACGGCAGAACCGCTCAATGAAAGGGCTGTTACTGGTATTCACATATCTATATATTGCTCTAGGGCTCCAATATTGTGCTCATCAAACTTCCTTGCTTTAGTTTGATTTCCTTTGGGGGAAAATCATTCATAACACTACTAGCAGGGTCAGTACGATCATATGATATGCCAAACCGGCTTGCTTGTCCGGAATACAGGGAGGCATTCCACGATGGCTTGAGACCAACACGTCGACTTCGCCTTACCCTGCTTGTTCATGCCATGCCAGAATGAGCTGAAGAGGATCCCTGAGGTTCGATGCGTCTAACAGAAAAGACGGGTCTGGAGGTCCCTATCAACATATTTCAAGTCTCGTTTTACCTCATGGCGCACGTTCTGTTTACAGTCATCCCTAAAGATTTAATTCCTGTCTATCTACTGGCCCTCGTCCCTTACAAAAATGGAGTTTTTACTTTCTCATCCAAACCGGGCCCCCAATTCCGAGTTCATGACCTTTAGCCCATGTTTTCTGGGGGGCCTGGCAATGGAACATTTTGGTACACTCCGACCGTATTTCCGATCATCCGATTTCTCCGGGCTCAACCCCGATACTGATGTCAAGTAGAACGTAACAGAACGCGAACAGCGGAGCATCCTCAATCAGATAGCCTGTTCTCTAACCAGAACAAGGTATACATCCGTCCAGTGGATAGCTAAGTGAGGGGTTTCGAGGCGTTGGGGCAATTCCTTTAGCAATGGAACCGTCATTTCATCATCTTCTTTATTTCTAGTGTTAGGGCTGGTAGTCACCAATAATTTACTCCGAAGTAGTTCAAATATTCTCCAAGTAGTAGATTGGTTATTTTTCTTTCTCTTTTCTTTCTCTTTTCTTTGCAGTGTTAGGTCTCGTTTCGAGTTGTCGTATTAGTTTATCTGATCAAACGTTTGAGCTGGCAATCTTCAGATGAGACAGCCATTGGAGAGTAGGGCCACTTTTCATCATTCTATCAACATGAGGAACATAGTAATATTTCGGAGTAGAGCCCAATCTAATCGACTTGCTCCTTCGGGACACAGGCCGGAAAAGACTTTTCTGGTGGATACTTTCTGGCATCCATGCCCCTGTCGGAGAAATCTGTCAAATCGGATATAAAAGTCTCAATCAATCTTATCTGATCAAACTTTCTTTCTTGAACCTATTTCTTCAAGTTTCAGAACAGTAATCCCATCAGCATGGATACGAAAACAGGCATAGCAGCCAAAAGAGAACCTGGTTCGCTACCTCATACCTTCCCTCCCTCTCTTGCAGGAGTTCTCCGCTCAGAATTCTAACAACCCACATACCAGGTCCAGAAGATGATTACGAAGAAGAACTTGCCGCTGCCCATATCGACAGTAACGAGGACGAAGCTGGTCAATATGAGCTGACTCTCAGAATGTGGGTCATTGGTATCGTTTTCTCCATCGTTGGCTGCGGTTTAAATACAATCTTCGAGCTCCGAAACCCGTCCATTAGTATTGCCAAGTCAACAGCCCAGCTACTGGCTTTCCCAGTTGGTCGTCTCTGGGACTCTTGTGTCCCGGATTATACTGTCAAAATTGGAAAATGGAGCATCCCTCTCAACCCTCATCCGTTCAACAAGAAGGTTTGATTGCTGTTTGCTCTAGAGTCGGACCTAAGCTAACTCTGACGCCACAATAGGAACACACGCTCATATTCATCATGGCTAATATCAGTTTCTATTCTCGGTTGACGGTTGATCTACTCATAGAGCAAAAGCAGTTCTTCAAGAAGGAAACCGACTGGGGGTTCGAGATCATGATCATTCTTTCACTGTTCCTCATCGGTTTTGCTTTTTCAGGGTTTACGAGATCAGCTCTTGTCAAGCCCAAGAACATTTTCTGGCCTGGACTTCTCAGTACGACCGCACTGACAAGTGTTTTGCATCGGCATGGAGGGCTGGAAAAGTCGAGGTCTGTTTTAAGCAAGCCGGCCTAGGCCTAGTCAACGTGGTTGTGCTAACCTAACAGTTATACAGCTCATCCACTTGGAAAATCTCAGGCTTCGCGTTCTTTTGCGTTGTGTTCGTGGGATCATTCTTCTGGTACTGGCTACCTGACTTCCTGTTTCCGGCATTGGGCTACTTTAGCTTCCCTTGTTGGATCAATCCTTCCAATCGCGTGGTCAATCAGGTTTTCGGGGTTTCTTCCGGTATGGGACTTCTGCCACTCACTCTCGACTGTAAGTATCCCTCCTCTTCTCTATAGCAATCTATATTGATAATGACAACTTTGTATCTCAGGGAGTCAGGTTGCATATGTCTCGTCCCCGCTGCTTGTACCGTCCTGGGCAATTGCAAATGTCGCCGTGGCACTGGTCTTCTGGGTGTACATAGTCGCCACGGCGTGCTACTACATGAATGTGTGGAACACAGGATATTTGCCATTTCAAAGCTCCGATAGTATGTTTCACGGACCGCTCGAGTCACCAAGTATTGTATTGACAATCGTGCTAGTTTATGATAACACGGGAGCTGTCTATAATGTGTCGAGGATCCTGGATGAGGGAACGGGCTTCCAATTAGACGTTGCGAAGTACGAGAACTATTCACCTGTAAGAAAGAAACTTCCTGGCATTTGCTTTGGGATTTTGCAAGCACCGTTCACTGATGTCGTTATCCCAAATTAGGTCTATATGCCTATCACATACGCCCTGAATACCTGTGCATTGGCAATTGCAACCTTGGCTTCGCTCATTGTTTGGGTAGGTCTCGAACATAACGATGTGCTTTCAGCGGCAGTACGGAGTGCTTGGGAATACAGCCGTGCGATGTTCGTGAAGGAAAGGGATTCCACGAAGGAGAGAGTGCAGAACCCCGACGACGTCCCCATGTGGTGGTATGTTGTGGCTCTTGCCTTGGGACTTTTCTTCGCTATCTTTTCGATCGAGTTCTATAATCTAGACTTGCGTTGGTATGGGGTCTTGTTCGCTTTGCTGGTCGGCGCCATCTTCTTCTATCCGGTACGTCGAGCGCTTTTCTATTTCTATCGCCTCCTTAAATAGAGATTGTAATGCTAATAAGCTACAGGTGACTCTGATTTATGCCACTGCCAACGTCAAAATTGGGGTTGAAATCTTTTGTCGTATTGTGGCTGGGTTCGCTTGGGAGGGTAAACCTCTCGCGAATAATTGGTTTGTTGGACTCGGGTATACTACAATTGCCAATGGGCTTTCATTTTCGCAGGATATGAAGCTCTGTAGCTTCTATGATGTGAGTGAATCGCATTAACCGTATATCCACCACAATAATTCTTTGATTTCTAACGATATCAGATACCTCCCGGCCCCGTCTTCCTAACCCAATGTGTCGGCATCATCATCGGAACCATATGCCAAGTTGCGGTGATAAACTGGGCCCTGGGCCACATCAAAGGCATCTGCACCACGGATGCCATCAACGGCTTTTCATGGCCCTTCGCCCGCACCGACTTCAACACCAGCATCATCTGGGGCGCAATCGGGCCTCGACGCTTCTTCTCCGGTAGTTCCGGGTACAGAAGCCTCTTCTACATCCTGATCCTAGGCGGCGCTCTTCCCATCCTCGTCTTTCTCCTCAAACGCCGTTACCCGAAGTCCATGTGGCGATACGTTAACGTGCCTTTGTTCTTGGGAGGATTGAACTACATCCCTCCAGCGACGGGCATGAACTACGGGAGTTGGGCCATCGTTGGTCTTTTCTTTGGGGTGTTTGTTCGTCGCAAACATAATGGATGGTGGCGTAGTTATAATTACGTCCTTGGTAGTGCGCTTGATTCGTCGGTCTCGTTGGCGGGGTTGATTATTTTCTTTACTGTGTTTTATACAGGGGCAGCTGATAGGTTTAGTTGGTGGGGGACGGAGGTTTATAAGGTTGGTAGATTATGCTCTCTCGCCTCTCTCTCTCTCTCTCCCTCACTCTCTTGCATGAGCACTAATTTCGAGTCGCAGAACACTTGTGACTACCAGGGATGTCCGAATCTATCCATTTCACCAAATTAGGTCATCTGAGGGGGAACAAGAAGGTGATCAATGCGGGAAAGTAAAGAACTTGATTCAATTATAGCAGTTATGCCTTCCTAGGGGGGGGGTTGTATATAGGTTGGGCACGGATTCAATCATTGATTAACTATACCATATCATATCACAGCAGCCAGTCTAGTTACTTTCTAGCGTGACAATCGAAACTGTCTTCGTCTCATCTACTCAGAAACTAAGTTTAGAGCATTTCTTTATCTAGTCTTTTGAAGTTTACCTGCCTGGTCGATTCCGCCAATCTGCTAAGCGACACCTAACCCTGAGACAAGACAATACCTCATGGCCTGCACTCGCTACCTTATACTGTGCTGCACGAATACGTATACTATGCATCTATCCGCAGCTAAGCACTGTATCTAGGTCTTGGTAGATACATATGTAGTCTCCTCTAAATCCCTGAACAACAGCAGTTACCGGTAGAATGCGTATATGTGTAACCACCTTATGCAAGTATCCATATCCAGACCTGAATTGAATTATATTGAGTTAAATCAGACCCATTTGTTGTAGCACAACACAACTCAACACAACAGGATATGCCACAGCAAAGCATAATACAGAAGAGAAGAAAAGCACACAACATGCCATAACATATCACGAGATTAAAAGCATGGGCGCTTAGATACTGCCGAGGATGAACTGCCTAGGATACGGAGGATGGGTGAGCAAGTCGATAGGACGGTGCAGACATCGATTATTAGGCTTCCGGAGACATGTGTCGTGGATGATCCTTAAACTAGTCAATTTGTGGATGCAATGTGATCCGACTGCTGAGTGTGTTGAATCTCGATTTAGTGATTGAGATTGAGTAGGCTGGCGTTTAGCCAGGCCACTGAAGTTCAGAATGATAAGGCATGTAAAATCCCACTCAGGACATCCTCCTGTCGCTAATGTAGATGGTATCTCGCTTGCCATTAAATCGACACCGGACGGTAGTGATAATAAATATAAATTATCCTTCTATTTAAATCCGAATTCCCAACCTGGCTTAATCCCGCACGTCCATATTGACTACTCCCCTCTCTGAACGAAGTACTCTGTACTCCGACGGAGTACACGTTCACATCTTAATTGAACTCCATACTCAGACTAACCACTAACCACAACAGGCAGGCTCCGTCTTGAAAAGGACACGCAATGAGCCTAGCACAAAAACCTACTATCTACGGAGTAGGTAAGGTAGTCTAGACTACACCGTACTGTGTCCGAAAATCCCGTTGTACACCCATCCCTGCCCACCCCGCAATCCATGACGCGGAGGATATCTGCATAAAACCGTGATTGTCTCAGGTGTCGACTGAATCCAGCTCTGGCCCACAAGGCTAGGCTACGCTCCACAAACGGATGTATCTAGTATCTACGTGGTAACTACTCCGTAAATCAGGCTACCATGTTGCAGTCACTGTATACGGAGACATGGGGTATGTGAGCAATCCGTACACCTAGGACGGGGTAGAAGTTAGGTGACAACTAAGCACTCTGACTGCATAAGTTCATAGGACGGTTCAGACGAATGACGTGGTCCATGTTTGAATGTAAGCACGTAAACGCCTGATGAAGTTAGGACAGATAAGAGTCTACGGGACATTCAATATATTAAACAGAATCATCGACAACTTAATCCCATACGTAACCCACAGATTGAAGGCGGGGATCGTCCCGACGGACAAGAACGAGCCTCGAATGGAAATGACTTAGGGTTAATGTCGGAGTAGAGTTGTACAGGGAGTCAAGCTATCTTGGCCTTGGCCGAGCCCTACCTAACCTAACCTTAGTGACCAATCTTTTTTGTGTTGACGAAAAGTCTAACTGTGTTATGTTTCGCAAGTGTCGGAGGTAAACAGACCTGCAAGCCTCCAAGCCCAACCTCTTGTTTGATGATTATCTTCCGTCTTCCGTCTTCTAGACCGGATTTCGTATAGCGTGCCAGATGAAGTAATGATAAACAGATCGGAGAAAAAAAAAAAAAAAAAAAGAGAACTAGAAAAAAACCGGTTACGCGTTGAAATTAACCAGTCCAGTACACCGTACTAGTAGATTGTAAAGTTGGACCCTGAAGCGGATCCCCGGACCCTTTGGGTCTTTGTCCTTTGAGGGGCTGATGGCGGTTACATCGTTTCTTCTTGGGTCGGGACAACCAACAGTAGGGATTCCCTTCCCGACGGGGGATTGTTGGTCCTTGGCATGGGAGTTAAGGCGTGACTCTGAAGATACTCAGACGGATAGGTAAGGGAATAGCGAATCGGATCTCTACGCCGTTCGCTTTCTGAAGAGGAGTGTCCTCAGCTTTGCAGATCAGGGGCAGTCGCTGGGATAGTTATGAGAGATTGTGCAAGTAGAATGATCCTTTGCCATCCACTCCCGGACTGACGTAACGGCGCCAAATTCCGACAGGTGATTTGAGGTATCGGCCATCGGCGCTTTCAATCAAGTCTTTCCAAATGAAGAGAAGAAAAAAGGGATGGTCTTGGGGACTCGTATATTCGTGACAGCTGCCAAGGCCGGCGTTCAAGCTTAAATGCTCGGCAGTCACCTTAGTGTCTCTGGTTAATGTTATCCGTTACCTGATGGGCACTTTTCCCTTCCCCTTCCAGCCTCGTTCTGTAGGAGTAATTATTCGGTGAAAATACTCTGGCAGATCAGTGTAGAGAACTACACAGAGAAGCCCGTCGTGTCGATCCTCATCCCGTGAAGATTCAATTGACTTGTTTTCGCAACCCGACCATCGGACTAAGTAGACGGACTACCTTGGTCGAGCAGATAGTCCGCATCACCAGCCACCAGCACCAGTAGTCGGAGCAGCATCGGATGTTGCCATCGTCTCCATCGCCATCGCCATCGTGATATCTCAACCAGGCACATCATCATACCGGCGGGCGAATGGGAGAACTGACCGTAAGCCTTGCACAGTTGCGCGCAACTTCCCAGCGAGAGACCGGGTTCCTCGTCTTTGCCACGCGTCCTCTGAGCAAGTGTCTGCTTCCTGCAACCGACGTGATTGGATTGCCGAGATGGCAAGTACGTACGTAGGATGGTTCAACCCGTTGATCCCGGTCCACCCAGCGCTTAGTGAACAGGTACCGTCCGTTCCTAGTGTCGGGGCTAGTCCAGTCGTTCAGTCGCCGTACTTAGTCAGGTTGAATAATGAATATCATTTCCAAGCAGCTCATTTGCCAGTCATGAGGCTTCAAGGTGGCCATGTCCTGGTGGCAAAGAGGGCTGCCGAGGAATCGGGGATATTATCTAAAATCTTCAGCTCTGGCAGTCAGGGATCAAGTTCAGACAAAAAAAAAAGTAGCGGGCGGTGCAGACAGACAGACCTGTTAATGAGAACTTGTTAACCTTGGGACCCGAGGGACGGTTACGGGGGGGGGGGGGGCTGGGAGGATGCGTGTCCCGTACCTTACCAGTTACCAGTCACCCGTCACCAGTCCGGGGAGGTCATCCCACGGTTCATCGTTTTTCCCAGGGCTGGTCTGGCCTGGTCTAAGCGTTAGATGCAGATTGCCAGATACGCCGTACGGATACTTAACTACAATAGTATAAATACAG
Organism: Aspergillus sp. S1802E; assembly: GCA_023627535.1. Taxonomy (NCBI): domain Eukaryota; kingdom Fungi; phylum Ascomycota; class Eurotiomycetes; order Eurotiales; family Aspergillaceae; genus Aspergillus; species Aspergillus sp. S1802E. Next base: position 466,265 of record JAMAHN010000025.1, read on the forward strand.
TATGTACAAATTGTCAAATCGTGGGAGGGAGGAACAGATAGCCCGGTGAGGCTACTCGGGCTAGTGAGCGGCCTTCAGAGATACGGAGTCCGCAAAATGTCATTTCAGACGTCCGAAACAGAGGCCGAAGGAGGCGAAACCACAGCAATCATCGTCAGGGAAGAAGATGAAAAAGGAGATGGAGGGAGCGAAAGGGACACGCGGCCCGTGGGGCTCCCTGCGAATGTGGCCGGTCTGACTGGTCGGCCTGACGGGAAGCCGCGCCGATCGAACTTTGGGGGGGTTTTTTGGTTTGATTTTATTTTCACATTTTATTATCTGTTTCTTTTGCAAGTATCCCTGGCTCGATTGGGAATTCTACTCTATCAGAATAGTTTGGATGCTGTAGGTACTCAGTGTAAGTAGAGTCAATCTGCTGACTCCATATAGACAACCAGACTGTCGACTCTCGTACTCTGAGACATCAGAGACATGCACTCGGTCTAGCCTTCCCAACGGCTGCCACCACTGACTGAACGATGAACGCCGCTTGCGACTATTCCCAACAGAGTACTACAATGGGCGGATTGTCCGCCCGACCACCGGGTCCGGCTCAACCCACTTTCTCTCTCTCTCTCTCTGGTCGAAGCGAAAGAATAGAAACATCTCCACTTCCGGGCTCCTCCCTTCTAGACTATCCATCCCAGCCATCGTCCTCTGCTAGTAGTTCATCAGAACAGAGTCGATGCGTCTTCACTATTCAGGCACTATCGGACGCTACTTGCCCGTCGTGACGACGGACATCCGAAGGCTACACCCGACGGGATAACCTGTAACATCTTGTGTCGTTTGAGATTGATCACGAACAACGGTGATCGGCCGTTTGGGACAGATGGTACCCGACAAGACCCTGACTATACAGTATACACCGTACAAGAGTTAAAATAGTAAAAGAAAACCCCCGAAGTACGCAATCGGCACCACGCAAGAAATCAGGCGGTTGGTCTTCTCACGGGTGGAAAATATTCCCTGTGTATGCACCTCGATGGATTCTTCCTCTGAATCTTAACCTTCTTTTGAATTTTGATTTTGGTTTGTTCTTTGTTTTGGTCGTGCTCCGTGTTCTCTTCGGTCAGCCGATAGGATATGTGATCTAAAGATATCCTCTTGCATGCCGCCTGCTGCGTACTTATGCACTCCGGACATCGTACACAGTACGGAGTACGTAGTCAGAGATCGAGGCTGGGGAAATGACTTTGAGATCGGTGACTCGTCCGAGACTGTTCTATCGCGGACTGCTAGTCTGTGCCATGACGTCCGTCGTACAGAAAAATTTGATGGTTTACACACGAGAAGCGAAAGAATGAGGATGATCGCAAGGGTCCGGGAGATTGGAGAAGTGAAAAATACAGGACCGGTGGAGAGGAAGAAGGAAGATCCATCGTCTGGTTGTCCCTTTGGTTAGTGATCTGCACTTTAAAACGTCTGCGTACGCAGTAAAACTGTAAATGGACTGTCGTTATAATAACAAAATAATAAGATAAGAGGGAAGTGCCAGAAAATGCGGGAGGCGTGGAAGATTCGCGTAGATAAATCCATCCATCTTCTTCTATCTTTCAATTCATTTCCTTCAAATCGTCTTAACTTCTTAAGGGTCTTAATTCTGACCAACATCGATTCATCTGAGAATCCCCTCTGTCAGATCAGCCCCCAAAATCAGATCCTTCTTTATTTTATTTTATTTTTATTTTTGGTTTTCTTTTTCTGCCCTGTGAATCCGCTGTCCAAATTGAACGCCACCAACTATCAAAAACCAAAAGGCGACTAAAATTAAATTATCTCCGGGTAAAACAGAAAAAGGGAATCGAAATTAAAAAATCGCAGGCAGAGCGAACCATAGCGTGACGGGTGAGCTTAATACGCTGCAGATTAAATTACCCAGTGGGAGGAGCTCAGGCCCCAAGCCAACCCGTGGACCAGCAAGTCGGCATTCCCACTTGGATCGCTTTCTGTCTCCTGTCTTTTTTTTTTTTTTTTTGGTCTCTTTTTTTTTTGCCCTCCGATTACCACGTACTCTCCCGTACATCTCTTGGTCTCACTCCCCTCCTCTTCCTTTTTCTTCTTCACTCCCCCTTTCTCCCTCTCTTCTCTTCAACCTTTCAAGCTTCAAACATCGCTCCATCTCCATTCCTCTTCCTCCTCTCCCCCTCCCCCTCCAGCCTGATCTTCTTCTAAGGCCCCCTGGACACGGCGTCCAGTTGTGCTCGCTATCTTTCTCGTGTCTAATTTTCCCCTTTTCTCCTATTGGCTTGGAGTTGTGCTGTCCTGCGACTGGGATTTCTTATATTCTTTCACCGGCCAACCCCCTTTCGTGACCGTGTCGCAGGTCTCGACGCTGCCAGCCTCTCGTTGACAGGCCATTCGGTAACTCTGAGTTATTTTCGTGACTCGGTTGCCAATTCCACTCTTTTGCTTCATTTCCGTCGATTTTCTCGGTTCCTTTCGGTAACGGCTGTGCGATAACGGACACCATTTCCTCCCGGTAACAACGAACGACAACCATTTTTTTTCCAGATACTTCTCAACACTTAATATCCTATTATCTCCTACGTGGAAGAAAGAAAACGGAAATCTTTTTTTGATGTTGAAACACGGGACCCTTAATACACCCACCAAAATGCCGATGTTTCGCCTCAAGACTATTTTCCCCCTCGTGGCCCTCTTTTCGATAGGGTTCTTTTTCTGGGCCATCGAACGCTTCGATCGGGCGGCTTTCATGCGCTTCAAGCACCCGATCGATCGCGTCTCTAACTCCGGTGCCTCCCAGATTCAGCTGCAGTCTCCGCCTCAGCCTGTGCAGTGTGACGCGGATCCCGGTGCTGTGGCTCCTCTGCCTTTCACGGAATGGCTCCCTCGCAAGAACTACACTCGTGCCTACTTCCGCCCTCGTCATGTTGACGCTGACGCCGAATTCAACTCCCTCGAGGACATCGACGTCCCCGTCCTCCCTCCGATGACTGTTCTCGAGCGTGGCATGATCATCTCGCCGGAGAACAAGCAGAACTTGGAATCGACCTGCCCTCCGATCATCGACGTCGACGTGGCTGCGGATGACGACGTGGAAGAGACGGACAAGATCCTGCTCGGTCTGGCCACCACCGCCGATCGTCTCGACCGCTTGCTTCCTTCGCTCCTCTACTCGTACGGAAACACCAAGGCCAGCATCGTCGTTCTGGTACCCATGTCGGATGACGATATCCCCAAGCAGGAGACTTACTTCCGCAACCGTGGATTGGATGTCACTCTGATCCAGTCTCCTCTCGACTTCACTGCCCGTTACTTCGGCATGGTGGAAGCGTTCGCTAACCACATCCGCACCAAGCGCCCTCAGACCCAGTGGCTCGGCTTCATGGACGATGACACTTTCTTCCTGTCCCTCCCCACCATTGCCAAGGAACTCAAGCTCTTCGATGTTAACAAGAAGCACTACATCGGAGCCCTGTCTGAAGCCAGCTGGCAGGTTGACACTTTCGGCCACATCGCTTTCGGTGGTGCCGGTGTCTTCGTCTCGAAGCCTCTCCTCGATGTCCTGGAGCAGTACTACGATGAATGCCAGGCCTGGGGTGAACAGCCCGGTGATCAGAAACTTGGCCAGTGTATCCAGCGATTCGGTGACACGGATCTGACTCTCTGGCCTTCTCTGTACCAGATGGACATGAAGGGTGAGGTCGACGGTGTCTACGAGTCGGGCCGCAAGATCGAGTCCCTGCACCACTGGAACAGTTGGTACTCCAAGGACGTTGTCAAGATGACCACCGTGGCAGCCGCCGCCGGTCGCAAGTCTGTCCTTCGTCGCTGGGTCTTTGACCAGGAGGAATTCATCAACAACTCGACCGGACGCTCCACCCGCACTTTCTGGGTCTTCACCAACGGATACTCGCTCGTCAAGTACACCTATGATGAGAACACTCCCGACGATGCCATCAACTTCGACCACGCCGAGAAGACGTGGGAGGAGGATCCCCGCGGTTACGAGAGCCGTCTCGGACCTCTCCGTCTTCGCGATCAGGAGGGTATCCTCAAGGACCGCTGGTTGTTGAGAGAAGCCTTCGTTGTGGGTGACAATGTCCACCAGTGGTACGTTCGCGAGGAAGATGAAGGCCACAGCGTCATCGAGATTGTCTGGCTCGGACCCAAGGGCGGTGGTGGTGCCGGTGTTCGGGATTACGCTGCTCGTCCCACCCGGATGCACTAAATCTGCTTTCGAAAATTGTATGGACGGGAAATGAGAAAAAACCACACACCCAACCGATGCTGAGGCTGGCCCTTGGGATCTGTGAATTGCTTTTTACTTTTATATTTCTTTTGCTTTCGATTCTTGCACATTATTTACATTCCTTTCTATTCTTTTCTTCAAGTTTTATCTGCACCTATACCAATCAAGCCTCGATTTCTCCCGGATTCGTTTCGGGACAGAGAACTGCCAATATCGACAGATGAAAAGAAGAAAAGGATGTGTCGTGCATGGACGGATTCTTTGATTTATTTTCGACTGTGGAAACACCTTCGATCCATATATTTGAATTGTTCATTTGCCGGCGTTGAATTGGCGGAGTCTACGAACGGCGCAGTCGAAGATCGGCAAACGGTGGTTTCCAGGAGCATCAGTCAACCCGGTGCTCTCCACGAACTTGATTCACGAGTCGTCAATTCCTTTTCCTTTTTCTTATTTTTTTTTTTTTCTTTTTTCTTTTCCACTTGCTCCTATATCTCCCGTGTTTGCTCTACGCGGCGAGTCTTTGCTTGCGATGCATTTGTAAAAATAGAATTCCCGGCCTGGTGCTCAGGTCAGTCTGTCTTGCTTTTGGAGATTAGCGCATTTGCCATTATGCCAGAAATATTATGAAGTTAAGTCCTAGATCTAGATTCTTAATCTATTCTCGATTGATATGATTTGCGATCACGCCATGCGATAGTGCAATTGCCATCATGGGGATGAATGAGATGGAGTCGTTGGCACGGATGGTGTACGCGGTCGGCTCCACGGAGCGGACGGGAAACCTAGAACTTCTGACTCGATGTTTCGGATTTCCGTTTCATGTTGACAGCCGTGTGCTCGTTTAATCTTGTTCTTAATCTTAATTGTTCTGCCTGGCCTTGTCGACTCGATTAATTTAATTTAATTTGGGTTGACTGTTGACTGTTGAATTTGGCTGTTAGTGTTGAGTTGAGAAGGTCCAGGATGTCCGGTTCATGTTCCATCGAAAGTCGTCGGCCGTTCTTCAAGAAATGCTATACTAAATAATCCCTTCCCATCCTTCTTCTTACTCTGGGTTTCCTGAGTAGTTAGGGGGACTCGGTTCTACCTGCCAGTTAGTATTGCACATGACTTGTGTACTCGAATCGTGGGTGAGATGAATCTATGACTTCATGGTTATGTATGTTTAAACGTTATCCTGTTTGAGTTTTTTTTCCTTGTTGGCTGCCTCCATACGTACACGGAGTACGGTTTACTGAACTTTGGCGGATGAATGAGTTACCTATAATGTCGCTATATAGGTAGGACATTTCATGTCTGAAGTACCAGCTAAATATACACACTGTAAGTTCACGGCTACTTTAAACATCAGTAGTAACTAACTAGTGACTACCGCATAACATATCCCACAACCAACTACTACGTAACTACCCTATGGTAGATAGATATTGATACAGGTAATCCCAAATCAGGACACCATATAAAGGTTCTATCTGGTAGGTCGCTCTGATCTCGTACTATGCAGCCGTGGGTACAATCTCCTGTCCGTTCGGGTTCAACAACGAGGAGCTTGATCGGACTTGGCCTTTTCTTTTCTTTCTTTTCCCCTGTTTGATTTTTGGGCATGTTTATGTATAACATATATCCCTATCGAAGGGTATGCTTATTCTTGTGCTTTTTTGAAGGCAGGATATTGTCTAGATTCGCATCTTATTTTCATTTGATGGTTCGGCAGGTAGTTGTTTGTATATATTGAGATAATCGGGTATGGTCAAGTTAGTGCTTCGGTACTTGAGATCCGTGAGGGGAAGATATAAATATAGAACAATACCCTTCCTTACCCTGATCTTGCCTATATCCAGTAACTTAGTATCTAAATTATCGGACCCATTCCGTGGAGATCATAATATGGATTTCGATTTTACTTGCACAAACGGGGTTAACTATGGGGATGGATAGCTAGGTAGGTGGGTGGGTTGATAGTTTGATACATCTAACTACGATCGACAGGGCAGCACGAGGGAGGGAGAGAAGGATCAAGTGCTTGTTGACACACACACACTCTCTCTCTTACAATCTCTCTCATTCTCTCACCCAGTAACTAAAAGAGAGAAATAAAGAGACAGAGGAAAGGGCAGACAGAGCGCTCGCAAAACCACTCAGCAGGGGCAAGCAACTACTCGGTAAAAAACCAAGTGAGAGCCCAAAGAGGGGAAAGAAGGGGACAGACAACCAAGGAGAGAGTCTCGTGGGCATTAAAATAGAACGTTGACCGGGGCAAGTACATCTCTAGCTGCAGGGCCGGCAGCGATTATTGGCGGGGTTGGCTAGGCTTGGTAGGGAATTATTGGTTTGACTATTTTCTTTTTTTTTTATAATACCGCCAACTATGTAGGATGTCTGTATGTACTATATCTTAGGTGCTGGTGACTATTGAGGAGGAGGTACAGTAATTAGTACAGTAGTAGTATGGTAGGGAGGGGGGATGTTCTACTGTATATCCGGAGTAGTTTGTATGCAGAGGATTCTGCGGTCAGTAAGAAGAGGTTTCTTCTGCATAACGTGGACAAAGGAATGATTGTGCCCTTCAGGTCCCTTCAGGGTTGAGCTAGAAATTAGGGTATTTAGGGTAGGCCGCCCCCGTCGGTCTTCCCCTATCGCCTGAAAGTCCCTCTAAAGTCTGACTACAGTAGTTGGGGGCGAGGACAGCGTACGAGCCGGTAAGGATACGGCCAAGTGGGGCGGATTGAGTTGGCCGTCGCGTCGAATCTCCAATGCTTGCAGGCGGCTGCTCCAATTACGGAGACTGCCAAGGCCGAGGATCTCCATCGCTGGGTCTGGACAAACCTGGGATGATACCGGTATGGTCAGTGGGCAGAGGGCCGGACGAGGGGAGAACCGGATGGTGTAGGAGGGAAGTGAAAGTAGGAGAAGGAGGGGGAAATGAAGGATGCCTGAGGTATTGATGAGGAATAATAGTAGTTACCTCCGGTATAGGTGGACTGTAGGTGGTTACCTGGAAGTTCCCTGGAGATTCCAACTTGACTTTGAAAGTGAGAATGAGACTCCACCACCACGTGACTCACCGCCTGCCCAGGTGACTACCGCGCCATGCCCTCTTCGAACACTTTCTCCTTCCCCCGAATTACTTTCCCTCTTTCCTCCTCTCGTCCTGAACCCAAACCCTGCGAAGCAAACGCGTTACTCGATTTGGTCATTCTCCCTCCCCCCTCAAAAGCATCATTCCTCTTTGGGCATCTTCACTCTTCCCCCCAGACTTCGGCCTTCCTCGATTCCATCTTCTTGCCTGGTCTTGACCTGCCTCGTCAAGTCCCCTTTCCCCCCCCGTTCCTCCCTTTCGCCCTCCCTTCGCCCGTCCCGCTACCATCATGGCCGACATCACTGCCGTCGGTGAGGAGAACCCGTCTCCCACCCAGGATGACCTGCAGCAGGCCGCCGGTAACGGCGCCGCTGACAACCGCGGTCCCAAGCGTTCTCGCATGAGCGCCGACGACGACGACGATGATGATGACAAGCCCGGTCGCGAGCGCAGAAAGATTGAGATCAAGTTCATCCAGGATAAGTCGCGTCGCCACATCACCTTCTCCAAGCGGAAGGCGGGTATCATGAAGAAGGTACGTGCTTCTTTTCGCGTTTCGTCTCAACCACCATTCCTTTTTCTTCTTGGATTGAGCAAAGTCGCTTTGCATCTTCTCTTTTCACATCTCTGTCGCCGTCTCTTCCATGAGATCGCCGTCCCATTGATCCCCTCGTCGGGGCTGCATCTTCGCTCGGTCGCGTCCAATGGTTCTCTCAGCTAACCACTCCAATGCGGTCGCATTCTAGGCCTACGAGCTTTCCGTCCTTACAGGTACCCAGGTCCTGCTGCTGGTCGTATCGGAAACCGGTCTCGTCTATACCTTCACGACTCCCAAGCTTCAACCATTGGTGACCAAGGCCGAGGGCAAGAACCTCATCCAGGTGAGTCAAAGAGACCTCTCTCCCGTCCTTGCCACTGCAAGCGATCCGAGGCGCGCAAAGCTCAACTGTTCGAATCTGATCTCGACTGACTTGTCATCAATCTCTAGGCTTGCCTCAACGCTCCCGATCCTACCACCAACGAGAACGGCGTCGATGCCCCTGAGGTGGCCGCCGAGGCGCCCGAGGACGTCGCTCACAGCAATGTCAGCGCTCAGCAGTCGAACATGCCTCGTCCCGCAGGGATTCACCCTGGCTACATGACCAACGAACAACAGCAGCAGATGGCCTACTACCAGAACCTGCAGCAGCAACAGCAGGCGAGCGGGCAGTACCCCGGTATGCCTGTAGGCAACCGCATGCCCCCTCAGCATCAACCCACCGCGTAGGTGTGTAGTGGCGCTCTATCTAATCTCTTTTTGCCCGCTTCTACGCATGATTCGTTCTCCAGGAAGCTTTCCGAGGGGGGTCCCAGATTCAATCTGTGATCGCATCCTTGTTTCATCTTCAACAAGTTGCAACTCCGCTTATTTTCCGGGCCTCTCTTTTGATACCCACAACCCTATCACCTTTGCCAAACAATCGAATACTCTCTTAACCCTCCGAAAAGAAAAAAAGAAGCAAGAAGCGGTCTTGATCGTATATCATCTGAGAACCATTTGAACGAGGACGAGAAAGAAGTTGATCCCTTTTCTTTTGTAACCCGATGTATATCACGAGCCATTGGTTCGAGAAAGAAAACCTTGGAAAAATGTCACTAAAAAAAAAACCGAAGCCCCAGAATCTGCACGAGTCTAAGTTGTGGTCTTAGTTGTTTGCGTGTCTCCTGTGCTGTTTGAACCGTTGACATGTGAGAGTTTGATATGAAAGGGAGTCAAGAAAAGAGAAACAAAACAAGCAAAAAAAGTGCCCCCGAATAAGAAAAAGCATTGAGCAGAGAAGAAAAAGAAAACCCGAAAAAACAAAAAAAAAAGCAGGGAAGCAGCTTCAAATTGACGATGAACCACGATGGATGCGAGCGTATTCATTCTATTCTGGACCTCCCTCGAAGGCTAGGGCTTCTAATTGTTCTTGCTTTCTGTTCATCTCATTATCTCCTAATTCATCGGCTAGACGAACAGGGGAAGTGGCGGTGTTTCTGGTGCTTTTTCTTTGTCTCTTCTGTTATTTCTGCTGGCGAAGTGGTTCTCTGTTTTTGTTCTTATCTTTAACCTCTTATGTTTATTTCATAATTTGTTCCTATTCTGCATTTTGACTAATTTCCCACCTAGTTTTCATTTGATCTGAAATCTCGACTCTGAGTCTTTCTGTTTTCTCTCCTGTCTCGTCTCGTTTCGATTTCGATCTGAGTTCTTGCGTGATGGTGATTGTGGTTTCCGATGCCGCAACAATGACATCAGCCCTCGATTGTAGGAGACTCGAGGCAGTGACCTACATCGGGATCGGGCGGGAGGTATTCAGAACTCCTAGGGGATGTTGATGCTCGTAACTTTTATATTATCTGAGATATGCTTGGGATGGGATGGCTGGATGGATTTGATTTCTGCGTTCCGTACTTCAGTTGCCATTGTACTTCGTCGTTTAGTTCAGTATATGTATGGTATGGAGAAATTGGAGATTTTCTTTTTCTTTCTTTCCTTTTTGTTTTTTTCTTTTCTTTTCTAATCTTGAATGCATGTATTTCTTACTTTACCTTCGTCGATGTTTTATTGCATTCGGTTCGTGCATTCGGTTCTGTTATTGTATCTTTCTTCGGTAGGTCTTGTCTTGTTTCTTCTGTTTCTGGTGGCTGGTTTGATTTCATCATATATTGGCATCTTATTGAGTAGTAGTAGACGTGTTTCTTTTCTGTGTATCACCCATATCATATCATCTTATGTGATGCGCACAAAGTACATCGACCACCTACATTGCTTTCGTATACCGGGTTATCTACACTGTCTACCTATTTCCATCTAGATCTATTTATGTCTAAGGTAGCGAGAGGCTTATGGGTGTAGGAAGAACCCATGTCCAGTGTAAGGTGGGTGGGAGGGAAGGTCAAATACTCTTTTCTTGCGATCTATATATAAAATAACGACATGATGATGAGAAGAATCGAAACCATAGTATACTATACTGTACAGTGCAAACATACATACAGGAAATCTTATCAGATCAATCAGTTGGCAACGAGTGTGACAGATCAAGTTTGAGAATGGAAATGTGAATGAATGGTTTCTGGCTTGCTTGTTTATTCTATCTTGTGAGATGATGGGATCATGGATGGATGGTAGGGAGGTAGATAGGTAGGTAGGTGGAGTGAATGTAAGGGGACGAAAAATGGGAAAGAAAAAAGGGAGAGAGGGAGGAGAACGAATGATTAAAGCCCGTGACTATCCTCATTTCGAGATTCAAGAGCCTCGGGATCCTCGGAGGGCCGTCGTCGTCCGTATCCCGTCCACCGGGCGAGACTTCTCCAAGCATTGTTGAGGACGCTCCTCGGGCCTGCGAGGGGGCGGAGTCGAGATTGAGATTGAGAATGGCTGTGGGTATTTGAGGTATGTGTGGGATTCGGGGATGATGTGTGGCGGGTGTGACTATGACTGTGTCTATGATGGGTGTGGCTAGATGAGAAGACGTGGTCGGACCGGTCATCTTGCGTACCGTATCCCCGGGCCAGGGGATGGACGGTCTTCGATTCAAGATGCCGTCTTTGGGGTTTGCGGATTTCGGCAGCCGGGGCGGAAGTTCTTCGCTCGGAAAGGGACAGTCGATGGGGGCGCAGAGGATGGTGTCGGGAGGCACGCAGGGAGCCGTCTCGGCCGGTCTTGCTCCGTGGTCGGGTTTGTAATGGGTCGGCCCGGTTGAGTAATGGGGATTGGACGTCGGTGTCGGCATATTCGTAGTCGGAATCGTCAAGCTCGGCCCAGATCGAAGCTGGGTCAACGTCGGTGGAGCTCCGTTGGTGTGACGGGGAGAGAAGAGGGAGACTGGGGGTGCGTCGGTGAGGAAGTCCACGGGGTGGAGGAGCGGCTCGCAGAAGTGGTTCGCGTTCGCCAGTCTGGTTTTCTTCGTCTTCCTCCGGCTCCAGGCCGATGGGAGAATGGGGATGTTCGTCGACAACAGCCATTCCCGGTCCCAGTGCGGTCTGGGTGGGCGCGGGAACGGTCACGGCTGCGTGGCTATCGACCACTTCCAAGCGCCACGACAGACAGAGAACACCGCTTAGGAGCACGATGGTGCCGAGCGCGATCAGTCCAGCATGAAAACCTGTCAGCTGCGACATCTGACGGAAGTAGATGAGTCCGTCCAGGATGGCGATGATGTTGTAGATGCAGAAGACGAACGGGTAGAGAACGCTGGTGCTGCACTGTTTCAGGCCGCGGTGAAGATAGAAAAGTTGCGTCAGGGCAAGAGAGATCATGGCGATCAGGATAACCCATGACTGCCACCGATTAAACTGGTTGACGCGGTCCACGACGGTCCGCACGAGCAGCTCAACGGCGGATTTGGCCAACAGAAGCGAGTGTGCCGATAGAATCCCACTGACCAGCCCGTAAGACAACCCGCGGATCAGCCGAACTCGGCTCGGAGGCAATTGAAGACAAGGGCTACACGGATGGCGATGGCTGGAATGTTTGGCGCGCGACGACGTGAAATATTTCAAAGATTTGGAACCTAGTAAGATGGCCAGCACCAGTACCGCCGTTCCTATCATCCATAGAATAAACCCTCGTCGCTGCAATAGTGCTAGAAGTTGATCGAGTGTATGCGCGGGTTCCCCGATGGCGCCGAAGATCGCAATCAAGAGTGCGCCGATGCAGACAAGGACGGTGCCGATGAGGGAGTATTTAGTGAAGGATTCGCCTAAGATCAGGGTGGCGAAGATAGTGTTGAAAACCAGACCCGACTATTTGCCTCTTATCAGCAAGGGCGTATGGCTGAAGCAAGAAAGAAGTATACTGACCGCTTGGAGAGTCGAGAGTACCGGGAGCGGAAGTGTCGTAATCTGGATCGTACTTCCCACGATGTTGGAAACGACGAACATCAGCATTCCCAGCTGTAGGTGGTCAGTCAAAACCCATCTCATGGATCACATCCTGTGTATCGCGCACCTGCCATCTTCGACGTTTATACGGAGGCCTTCGTAGATCGTAATCGTGCTTTTCGTCTTCGAGGATATGCGACTTGCGCTGTAGGGTCAAGCCAATGGCCTGGAGACTAGTCGAGATCAAGCCGACAACCACCCCAACCTGAGATCACCAATCCAGTCAGTTCGATTGCACATTCAACCGCGAGTAAAGATCGAAGCATACCGCGACACTCCCTTGGGGCGACAGGTCACCTAGATTGCCCATCTCGAGTATCCTCGTGCATTGGTCGCAACGTGGCGGACAAGAACCAGACGCGGGAGGGCATTAGAGGAGCCGAGAAACAAGCCAGAGTACAGTCGCCATGTTTTCAAGTTGCGGAAAGGAGACAAGCAGAGTAGTTATATAGACGAGGGTGGAGGGGAAATGAAAGCAGGGGAGGGAGATAAGTTGAAACGGAGTGGGTGACCTGCGGAAGGCGGGTGGTGACCCGATCGTCAGCAGATCCGCTTTGCTGGTCGTCACGCTCGACGTTGCTCTGTAACCTTCCCTCTCTCTTGCTCTCTCCTCTCTCTTTCTCCCTCTTCCTCTCTCCCTCACTTGCATCACCCCCCTCCGATCTTTCCCCAGAAAATCCCCGTACGGTACAGGTGAGCATTCCATTCGATTCTGTTCCCCTTATTCAACGCCCTCCATTCTCCCCAAATGGCCACGGGGTGAACCTCTGGACCTCCCCTCATCTCCTCCCCTGCTGCTACATCGCGAGCTATGCTAATCCATGTCTGCTGCCATTCTCCGGTCCAGACACCTCCAACTCCGCATTCTGGGAAGCTCGACTCTTTGCGCCACTTGTCTCCCACTCCCCACTCCCATCCGACATACTCTCGACTCAGACAATTATCCTAGACGTCATAACACCCGCCCGTCAAGATGTCGCAAACCCATGCACTTTCCGATGACCAGGTACGCTCCCAGCACCCCCGCGCCCGATCACAATCCCCAAACCCAGCACCATCTCCCACAAGATCATGGGACAAAACATAACCGGTTGGCAACCCCAATAAACAGGTCGCGGGCGAGCTCCGCAAAATGACCGCCTTCATCCGCCAAGAGGCTCTCGAGAAAGCCCGTGAAATCCAACTGAAAGCCGACGAGGAGTTCGCGATCGAGAAATCCAAACTCGTCCGCCAGGAGACCGCCGCCATCGACACCCTGTACGAGAAGAAGTTCAAGCAGGCCGCCATGTCCCAGCAAATCACGCGCTCCACGCTGGCCAACAAGACCCGTTTGCGTGTCCTCTCCGCCCGCCAGGAACTGCTGGACGAGCTGTTCCAGCAGGCGCGGGAGAAGATCTCCGGCGTCGCGGCCGAGGATGCCGCTAAGTATCAGACCGTGCTGAAGGGGTTGATTCTGGAGGGCCTGTACTCGCTGAATGAGGAGACGGTGGGTGTGGAGGCGCGCAAGAAGGACTTCGATGCGGTTAAGAAGGCGATTGAGGAGGCGGAGAAGGAGTTCAAGGAGGTCGTTGGCAAGGAGGTGAAGGTTGAGTTGGATGAGGAGGAGCCGTTGCCCGAGGGATTGTACGTTGCCTTGTTCTGTGTCGTTTTGCGTTTACTCCAGGCTATTACTGACTTTCTTCTCTTCTCGTTTAGGGCCGGCGGTGTCGTCATCCTGGGTTGTCAGGGTAAGATCGAGATCAACAACACTTTTGAGGAACGTCTGCGGCTGCTCGAGATCGAAGCTCTCCCCGCCGTCAGGGAGACGCTATTTGGCAAGAACGTCAACCGGAGATTCTACGATTAAATTCAGGATAATGCGCGCCTCGTGATTCCCTTTGAACCGCCTTTTTTCTTTCTCTTCAGATCTTCTTTTGTTGCGGCTTTCTTGTATTTATCTACTAACTGCTCCTTTTTCTGAGCTTTTACCTTGCGGAGAATTAGCATAGCCTTGTATACAGTTACAGTTATTTCTCGTCTTGATCTCGGAAGAGACAGTTCAATGAATGACAAGAAGGGGATGCAGCGCTGGTCGCCTGGGTGCACAACGATTTGAGACTAGTCGATCTGCCATAAGATATACAACCGTCTATTGATCTATACCAGGAAAAAGCCACCAGATGACATGTGACGAAAAGAAACAAACTGTAGCTATCAATCATATACCATTATTCAACCGAAATAATCAGACATAGCTATAAGACACATCTCTAGCCCTCGACGAACCGATTGATCAAGACTGCACCTCCTGAGACCCCCGTATCGGGATCCCCTCCTCCCCCTGCCTCTTCCTGCCCTTCCAAATCTGCGTCATCTTCTTCTGCTCCCGACTCTGGCCCGTATCGATACTCTCAAACAACGTCCTCTTCGGCGGCGGCTTCGTCCTCACCGAATAAACCACCCGATAATGCAACGCCTCTAGCGCGCCCTTCGTCAACGTGCGTTTCAAATGCGACGCCCCGGTGTCTTCGATCGCCGTGAAGATTTTCTTAATTCGGTCGGCTAACACGTCTACTTCTGCGTTGAATGCTCGTTTTGCGTCACGATCGGGGAAGGCGAGGCCGGACCAGCCGGAGTCGAGGATTATGTTGAGTTGGTAGGTGATGGCTGCGAGGTCGTTGTAGTCGTATTCTCCTCCGTGGTGATATCGATTCTTTGATGCCGCTGCTGTTGCTCCTTTGTGTTGTTTGATGTTGAAGCGGGGGTTCTTGAGAGCGGTGATGATTCGTCGGAGGGTGTGCATGACATCAGGGTCTTCGGAGAGGGGTGTTGCGGAGTCGATGATGAAGGAGAGGGCGAGTCGGGATCGCCAGTTCGCGATGTGGCTGGTCGATGGGAGCATGTGTTTCAGGAGGCGGGTTTGGAGGATAGTGTCTTTGATGGTGGTGTGGAGGGTGGTGCAGAGGCGGAGTTCCTGGTTTGAAGTCAGGGAACGGGGTGGCCTATGATAAGGTGGGGGAAGGGGAGGTCTTACTAGGTCATCGTCGGCTTCTTCAGGGATGCCTTGGAATAGGTCGTGGATTGTTCTTTCGAGCGCTGAGGAGATCTCAGGGTCGTTGGTGAGAGAGACGTCGAGGGTTAGGCGGAAGAGGAGGAGGAGGGTGTGTTCGCGGGTGTCATCTGAGAGTCTGCATGGGTTAGTGATTGGGTGCTTGGAGGCAGGCAGATAGGTAGGTATAGTGAGCGATACAGTGGTGCTATGCCGGAGAGCAGCTCTAAAACAGAAAGTAAGGAAGTCTGATGCTGGACAGTCGTTGTTGGAAGATTGGCTGTGTTTTACTAGTTAGATAGGCCTTCGAATGAGATGCACAGATTCTGACAGACCTTTGGGAAGCGTGTGGGGAACAATAGGGTCAGAAACTGCCAGCGCTTTCTCGGTGGCTCCCAGTCGCTCGAAGAGAACGTCAATGGTATCAGGCCGTATAAGGGATTCTACGCGTTCTTTGTTGGAGTGCTGCGATTGTTAGCATCGGCAACCAAGCAACATGAATGGACAGAGAGATTACCTTAAATGCCCGGCAATAAGCATGTCTCAGGCCTTCCCGAGGCTCTGAGGGTACTGAAGCAAGGTGAGCATAGTAATATCGACGGAATCATGGTACACGAACCAGAGTGAAATATCCATAGAAGTATATCATCCGTGAGAAATCCCCTCGACAGCGCAAAGTCAAGTATGCCCGAGTGAAACGCTCGTTCCCGCGAGTCGGGTTCTGTAAGAATGATCAGAAAGAACCATCTGAAGAAACGCAGAGACATAGACTCACCTCTCAGTGTACTCATAAATGTCCCCGGCTTGACCGAATCTCGAGGAAACTCCAGCACCGGAGCCACCCCACTTCCATAGTCAAAGAAAGTCCAGATCTTCTCCAGATCGAACGCCTCAGTTCTTCGGACCGCGTCTAGTAACCGCCGCATCTCCATCTCACCATCTTGTTCCCCGAGCGCCGATGTCAGAACACCCTCGTCCAAATGGTTGGACTGGTCGCCAGCAGCGTCCCTAGGGGCTTTATCGCGTTCAAACGCAGCTTTGAGCTTGGCGACACTAGCCTCAGTCTCGTTGTCATCGACCGCCCGCGTAACGAGCGTGTCCATCGTGTTCTTATACACTTTCGGTGCCTTCCGGCCCTTGCCAAACCTCCCGCTTTTCAGGTCGTGGTTCAAGCGCGGCGAAGCGAACACATCGTCGTCGGCCTCCTTCTCGCGGGCAGCAACCGCCGACGGCTTCGCGAATTTCATAAACAACGCTTCCGGCGCCTCCAACGACCCCACGGAGTCCGTGTCCTCGCCATCAGAGCTAATAACAACCTCCTTCCCATTCTTGACGATGCGTTGTGAGAGATGCTCGAAGCTCGCTCCTCCTCCGTGCGGCGGCGGGGGTCCCGCGACGCCCTCATCCCCAAGATCCAGCGGACCCAGCTGCTCGGGCTCACTCGGGGTATCCGAGGCATTCTCAGCAGCGCGCATCAATGAGCGCTTCAGCTGCGACGCCGAGTCATCAGCGCCCTGCGGGGAGGCATGGTTCGACAACAAGAACGACGAGGAGAGCTCGAGCTCCGTGAGTGGAGACGACTCCCCCGGGGCTGGGGAAGATGGTTTCGCGGGCGTTTCGGACGCGCGATCGTCATTCTGTTGCGAGAAGGCCGGCCGTTTGAAGTATCGGGAGATTCCTCGCGGAGGCATGCCGGGCTTCCCGTGTTCGGATTTGAAGTTCAGTTGATGGGATTGAAGGCCGATGCACGGTCCCGCGGGAGTTGAGTATATCCTTTCGGTTTGTTTGGCGCTAGGCCTGGCTTGGTCCAATCAGTTGATGAGGGTGGGGAAGGCTTGACGGTTAGTAAGCAATTTCTCAGTAGTTTCTATGATTCTATGAATATGATGCTGTCTATCTGATAGAGGATGAAGATGGAAAATTCTAGAAAGATAAAAATTAGGACGTATTCTCTAGAGCTATGTTCTTTATTTGCTACGATCTTTGTTGGTTGTAAACAGAAGAGATCTTTGTTCCAGCGTCAACCGAACTGTACATCTTCATTATATACTTGATGCCTGAGGCATACTAAAGCGGCTCCTTCTGGCAGCCCAATCCGGACAGTTGATTGACTGGATATCTGGTTGTCTCCACTGCTGACTCGACAAATTGTCTCTGTACGACTCGGGTACCGGCAATCCACCCTGCCATCAGTATCTGCATTCGTCCAGGTTTATCCCAGCTACAAAATCTCTTAGCTTTTGTGCACGTCGGCGTTCGGGACCGACGCCGTCGGAGTCCGGACGATCCGGAAGTATTGAGTCCACGGTGGAAGCTCCGTGTGACTACTAGTACTAGAAATTGGTGGAAAGATCAGTTAATGCAGAACAAATTGAGTAAGCCACTCGGTATATAGTACCAAGTACGGAATAACCAAAATAATTTTAGAACGAAAGAAAAAAGAGAAAAAGAGGGGTGAAATCGGAGCGGAGATGCCCTCAAGCGCCGAAGCAGATGGAAAAAGCACAGAAAACTCGGCTAGAGGCTTCTTTCGAGGCCCGCATTCCGGTGGCTGCGGCGCAATGATGTCAACCCTTCTTCACTGAACCGGTGCAACATCAGGCCAGTCGTACCATGGAACCATGATATATTTCCCGACATCCGGTTATGGATAGGAACTACTTAGGAGCGTAGTTCGGAAA
The DNA here is from genome assembly GCA_023627535.1 of Aspergillus sp. S1802E. Lineage (NCBI taxonomy): Eukaryota > Fungi > Ascomycota > Eurotiomycetes > Eurotiales > Aspergillaceae > Aspergillus > Aspergillus sp. S1802E. The sequence goes on from JAMAHN010000025.1 coordinate 484,219, forward strand.
CATGTTCGAGAACAGTTTGATGGTTGAAACGGTCTATTGATAGACAGAGTCTACTCTAATTGCCAGGAGAAAGCTAATCTGTAACATGGTACTATATATAGCGATGCGTACCGTTGATTCTGATGCACATGGATTACGAGATTGGGCGGTTGGGCCTGATGGACGCCGTATCTAAGGTTGATCAAGGATCACGAAGCCGCCAATCCAAGAGGTTAACAGGATACAGCCTCACAAGAAGTCCTTCGTAGTCGTATTGCGATACGATGCATTTGAGTTGACTTCGTAGAGATGCTGCGCCAAGTAGCCGAGCCCTCTCGGTTTTGCTGTCGTATGCCAGGCAGACATGTTCCTTTTTAAATAACCAGCTACTTCAAACAGTTTATTTATGTCCGGAGAAACTCAGGAGAAGGAACATCATGACTGATCGGTGATCAATCGAATACATATCTCCGCATCTGAGCCAGTTTCCCCGTTGCCTGATACCCCTGGCCAATCTATGGAGGATCGGAAGTTGACATATTCCGCCTTGCCGACGGGCTGTACTGGACGCAGCGGACGGCCAAGGGGCTGGGAAGTGCAGATCGAACTTTAGCCCTTTCCCTGTCTCCACACCAGTTCGCGGTCGATCGGACCGCAACGCCAGCCTGTCATAAACATTGCACGCGAGATATTGGGTGAAGTCATACGGAAGTGTTACGGGATATGGGTGAGACAATCATCTGACATCAGATTGAGAAAGTATAAAGATCAGCAGAAACCAGAAGTATATAGTCAAGTAGTAAAGGTAGTTTATACAGAGGGGTTACTCCGGTGTACTGAGAGTAAATCTAACAAGATGACACTGTGTACACAATTTGCACGACCTTACGAATTAGGATAACGATGGATTATGCCACTTGGCATGGTGGACAGTGGACGGAACATTGCCCGTCTGGGGATTCCGGAGAAGGATTTAAAGCACCCATTTTTTCTTTTTCTTTTTCTTTTTCTTTTGGCGTGTCTTTCTCGTTCTCGGTCGGCTCTCCCCGGATGGCTTCTTGTGGTCCGTACTTTCGCACCATTCCATGCTCCCGGCACTGAAGGGATAAACAAAGAAAGTCAAAAGAAATGATGACCGATCGGAAGAGTAGGAATTCTCGAATTACAAGAATGGAAAAAAAAAAAAAAAAAAAATTCACCGTGCACTGCTCACGTAACGGACGGAGCCCCAAGGAAATTACCCTAGTAATTAAATGAGTCTAAACCAATGGATAGGGGGGGACCTCGAATATGTCTCATAACAGAAATTTAATCCAACAGAATTGAGGTTATCGACATGCATCCAGCGAGAAGATCACTTGCCAGCCCCAATCACAGTGCCAAAAGTACCCGACAACCACCGTCAGGATGGAGCCCGACTTTACTGCTTCGAGCGATCCAACAGGCCTGCCAAGCCTTGAAAAGGAGAGGGAAAAGGGGGTTTGTCGTGGATGGGGAACTCGGTCGTCAACCCAAGGAATTCCCATCTGTTTGGTATGACAACCGCCTCGATCCGAAGGAATCTCCGGGCAGGACTGAAGTACTACGGAGTATAGAGATGGTGGTGGCCTACATTTAATTTACGATGCACAGTCCATGTGCGTCAGGAGTGGACAGCAAAATAATAGACGAAGATGCAACATGTACGGATAAAATGTACACCGTACGGAGTACCGTGTACACTACAGTGAACAGCCTCTGCCAGGCTCCGCGAGTGGACCGTCTGGCATAAGCATGTGCCGTCTCCGACAGCTTTTAGCCTGTTTCAGTCTCCATCGATCCATTTTCCGACTCGCGGAAAGTGGGTGACACTTTGGCTCCCATGGAAGCCGTCGTTCTGGCACTGTTCAGTATTAATCTTTAATACAATGCGTTTATGAGGCAACATACTACGTGCTAAGTGTTTCTACTCTACGTTCCTCGGAGTATATCCATTTGACAGGATCTTAGTCTGCCACCGACGAGAATCACCAGGTTCCCTGGGTAACATTCTGGTTTGCGTCCAATAATGACACCGGACATACCGTTTCTCCCTCGACGGTACATAACTGCTGGTACAGTGTACATGCCGTAGCTTCCGGCCCGGCTGGCTTGCCCGTCAGGTATTCCCCAGGTTGGCAGCTCAGCAACAAGCACGATCGACCCAGGGTCGTTGATCCCTAATGAAGAGGTGGCCATATTGGGGGGTTTGACCGTGAAATAGTTGTTCAACTGAAAAAAGAACAAAAATGTAAAGAGAAAAAAAAAAAAAAAAAAAAGACCGAATGACCCGTGCGGAATAAGCTCGGGTAAGGAATAAGGATACGGGGGGCACGGCACCCGGGGAGCATTTTACTTAGTAGGTACTAGGGAGTCTAGATTGTTAGACACTGATTAAATCCATAACAGATCAGGTCAACCGTTTAAGGGTCCGACATGGATTTCGCACGACGAACCTTTCCGAATTGCCGGATCTTAGACTGTGAGTATACTTCAGGGCGACCGTTGAAACGTCCTTGCCACCACCTTCCGGCAGATTTTTTCGAGGGGAACCAAATAATGCTGCGAGGCTGGCGATATCCAGAATCCATGGCTGGGCTGCTTTGTTGCCCTCGTGGAGGTCCGGTAAGGTAGGCTGGTAATATTACCGTTATGCAGCCCTGCCCTGCACCCTGAAGAAAAAGAATGATGTAAATAAGACATAACTAATCTATTAATCTGACATAAAAAACCGCCAACGATGGGGTTGGGGCGCTTTTGGGACAGGAAGAAATTGAAGAGAATAAAAGAAAGAAGAACAGACAAAAGTGACACCTGTAGGTCACAGGAGACTGCAGAATGGATTTTCCACCAGACAAATTGATGTAGATGAAACACGACAGAAAAACCGAGAGTTGATATCCATAATCCATAAATCCATTATTATTAAGATGACGATCCATTTGATGGGAAACTTACGCGTTCTTCTTTCCGCGCAGATTCCCTTCAGGGTAGCTAAGGTGACCGTACCGTACCGGGCTGACAAGCACCCGTGGGCGCCGCCTGCACTCCGTTAATCCCGCCCGCAGGTAAGGTAAATTGGTAATCCGTAAGAATCTCTCTCCTCCTCGGGGCCAAGCAGAGTCTCTAGTAAGTCAACGTACTCTCTGACTGCTGCCCTTTCAATCTTGTCCGCTTTTCCCTCTCTCTCCTCACGCTCACTTCCCTCCGTGAACTTGCTTTGCCCTTTATTTCCCTTTTCTTTTCTTTTTTTCCCCTCCCCCGTGCCTTAGGTTTCCTTCGTCACGTCCCTTTCAATCCTACATGTCAATTCTCCTATGATCTAGGTTCCGATAATCTACCTATCTCGACTTCCCTACCCTTCCGCTCGTTTTGCCATCCACCCTCTACCACTCGGTTTGGGGTCCCTCCGCCAATCTCACTCCCCTCGGACTGCAGCACTCTCGTCCTGGTGTCCCACCACGACAGTATCAGTCGCAATTTCCGCTGTATATATCTTGACTGTTTTGCGACGCTTCGTCCAACCACCCCCCTTGGTCCGCTGAACTGCCGACACCACTAAAGGAGAGTATACGAGGATCTGGCTGCCATCGTCGGGGCCCAGCTCGTAGGAGCGGATGCTCTCCCTCCACCATCGTGAGAAACACAGTACGGTCGCCCATTGCATGCCCCCGCGAGGGTCACAACTAGCCTAAATGGCTTCGGAACATCTTGGCGCAGAGCTCAACGAGCCCGGTCTAGAGGCTAGGGAGGTGCCCAGCAACGTCTCGGTGCCGACAAAGCGACAACGATGGGCAACGCAGCGGGTCGGCGGCACCGGCGGCGTGCGGAAACGCGTGTCCATCATGGATCGCCTTCATAAAAAGACGCAATCGAAGGATGAGAAGCGCAAGTCTACGGCCAGTAATCTTCCGACCGCCGAACACCCTGACGCCGAGGGCGATCCCGAAGCGAGTACTCGAAGGGTCTACTTCAATATCCCTATCCCGGAATCGGAACGAGATGAAGATGGCCACCCCAGCGCCGCGTATCCCCGGAATAAGATCAGGACTGCCAAGTATACGCCTCTATCGTTCGTTCCGAAAAACATCTGGTTGCAGTTTCACAACATTGCAAATATCTATTTCTTGTTCATTATCATTCTAGGTGTACGTCCTCTGTGCTGCGTCCAGTATTCGAAAGGAGTGAGGGGTCTCCCCCCTGTGATGCTAATCAATCGTGCAGTTCTTTTCCATCTTCGGTGTCGATACACCCGCCCTTAACGTTGTCCCGCTGGCTGTCATCGTAGTGGTGACCTCAATCAAAGATGCGATCGAGGATTGGCGGCGAACGGTACTCGACAACGAAGTCAATAATTCCCCAGTTTACCGCCTAATCGATTGGAACAACGTCAATTCGACCGAAGACAATGTGTCGCTTTGGCGTCGGGTCAAGAAAGCCTCTACTCGGGCGACCATATTTACCTACAGGTTCTTCAAGAATTTGACTCAGAAGAAGAATAACGGTGCGACGCCCGAGGAAAGCGACCGGCGCGCATCCTTCATGACCACCGTGTCCCCGCGAGCGTCGATGTACTCTCAACGGGGCGATGGCGAACCCGCAGACGACATCATCCAAATGACTCCCGTTTCATCCCCGACCCCCGAAGCACGACCAGACTGGCCCCTGCCGGGCGGAAACGACGCCCACTATCTGCACCCCGACAAGGCAGCGCGGGATAGCATGGCTGTACCGCCTACCCCTACCACGCCTCCTCGGAAAGGTGGTAGCGTGGTCGACAAGACGAAGCAGACCCTCGGAAAGGCTCGGTTTAAACGCGACTACTGGAAAAGTATCCAGGTTGGAGATTTCGTCAGATTGTACAATGGGGATCCTATTCCGGCCGACGTCGTGGTGATGTCTACTTCGGACCCGGACGGTGCCTGTTACGTGGAAACCAAGAGCTTGGATGGCGAGACTAACCTCAAGGTCCGACAAGCTCTGAATTGCGGACGCCAAGTCAGACACGCCAAAGATTGCGAGAAGTCCGAATTCGTGATCGATAGCGAGGCGCCCCACCCTAACCTGTACGCCTACAACGGTGCGCTGCGATGGGACCAGCGCGATCCGGATTTCCCGGAAGCGCCTCGCAAGGAAATGGTGGAACCTATCACCATCAACAACATTCTCCTGCGTGGTTGCACTCTCCGCAACACCGAATGGGCCCTTGGTGTGGTTGTTTTCACTGGTGAGGAAACCAAGATCATGCTGAACTCGGGTGCAACGCCCACGAAGAGAGCCCGGCTCGCCAAGGATCTCAACTGGAACGTCATCTACAACTTCATTCTCCTGTTTGCGATGTGTCTCATCTCCGGTATCGCCAACGGTGTCGCGTGGGACTCCGACAACAAGTCCCTGAATTTTTTCGATTTGGAGTCTTATGGAGCCACCCCCGCAATCACTGGTATCATCACGTTCTGGGTGGCGCTGATCCTGTTCCAGAACTTGGTTCCGATTTCGCTCTATATCTCTCTTGAAATCGTTCGGACAATCCAGGCCGTCTTCATCCATAGTGATGTATTCATGTACTACGAGAAGCTGGACATTTCCTGCGTTCCGAAGTCTTGGAATATCTCGGATGATGTAGGTCAAATTGAGTACATTTTCTCCGATAAGACAGGTACCCTCACTCAAAACGTCATGGACTTCAAGAAATGCACGGTGAACGGCGTTTCATATGGTGAAGCCTTCACGGAAGCTCAGATCGGTATGGTACGCCGAGAAGGTGGCGATGCTGATGCCGTGGCTGCCGCCGCCCGGGAACGAATCGCCACGGATACCGAACGAATGATTCGACTGCTTCGCGGAATTCACGACAACCCTTATCTACATGACGACTCGTTGACTTTCGTCTCATCAAACTACGTCGCGGATTTGGACGGCCAGTCGGGAGTCGCCCAAAAGAAGGCCACTGAGCACTTTATGCTTGCTCTTGCCGTATGCCACACCGTCATCACCGAACACACCCCCGGAGACCCTCCACAGATTGAATTCAAAGCGCAGTCCCCCGATGAAGCAGCTTTGGTTAGCACCGCTCGTGATTGTGGATTTACTCTGCTCGGCAGAGCGAATGACGACCTCATTCTGAACGTCATGGGCGAAGAACGAACTTACACCGTTCTCAACACCCTGGAGTTCAACTCGACGAGAAAGCGAATGAGCGCGATCATTCGTATGCCTGACGGTTCGATCCGACTGTTCTGCAAAGGTGCCGATAGTATCATCTATTCGCGCCTGGCCCCGGGCAAGCAGCAGGATCTCAGAAAACGAACTGCGGAACACTTGGAAGTATTCGCCCGCGAAGGTCTCCGGACGCTGTGTGTTGCCGATCGGAAACTCAGCGAGGAGGAGTATCGTGCATGGAGCAAGGAACACGACATTGCCGCTGCCGCGCTCACCGGTCGTGAGGAGAAGCTTGAGCAGGTGGCAAGTGAGATCGAACAGGATCTTATGCTTATTGGTGGCACTGCGATTGAGGATCGACTTCAGGACGGTGTTCCGGATACCATCTCTCTCCTCGCGGACGCCGGTATCAAACTCTGGGTCCTTACTGGTGACAAGGTCGAAACTGCGATCAACATTGGTTTTTCCTGTAACCTGCTCGATAACGACATGGAATTGATTGTTTTCAATGTTCCCGAATCCGAGCCACAACGGGCGGCCCAAGAGCTCGACAAGCAGCTTCAGAACTTTGGGCTAACTGGCTCTGATGAGGAGCTCGTTGCGGCCCGCAGTGATCATTCACCACCCGCCCCGACCCATGCCGTTGTCATCGATGGCGAGACCCTCAAGCTTATGCTTGATGATAAGTTGAAACAGAAATTCCTCCTCCTGTGTAAACAGTGCAAGTCCATTCTCTGCTGTCGTGTCAGTCCTGCCCAGAAAGCTGCCGTGGTGCGCATGGTGAGGAACGGCCTTAACATCATGGCACTCTCCATCGGTGATGGTGCCAACGACGTTGCTATGATCCAGGAGGCCGATGTCGGTGTTGGTATCATTGGAGAGGAAGGTAGCCAGGCGGCCATGTCGTCGGACTATGCCATCGGACAATTTCGCTTCCTTCAGCGACTCATCCTTGTGCACGGAAGATACTCTTACCGTCGCATGGGTGAGTGTATCGCGAATTTCTTCTATAAGGTACGTTTATCTTGACATAATCCCCCACTTCGCTTGACCTCTTTCTAAACGTTAGATAGAACTTGGTCTGGACCATTGCGCTTTTCTGGTACTCGCTCTACAACGATTTCGATGGCTCGTATCTCTTCGATTATACGTACATTGTCTTGGTCAACGTCGCCTTCACGTCATTGCCTGTCATTCTGATGGGAATCTTTGACCAGGACGTCGATGACAAGGTTTCTCTTGCCGTCCCGCAACTGTACATGAGAGGTATTGAGCGAAAGGAATGGTCGCAGCTTAAGTTTTGGTAAGTGGTCTTTCTGTGCTGATATAATCCTGCGTTGACACTAACATACTGCAGGATGTACATGGCCGATGGCTTGTACCAGTCAGTTATTTGCTTCTTCATGCCATACCTTCTGTACCGGCCCGGGAACTTCGTTCACGCCGACGGAAGAGATATCAGTGACCGGATGAGAATGGGTGTCCTCGTCGGTACCAGCGCAGTCATTGCCAGCAACGCCTACATCATGCTGAACCAGTATCGGTGGGATTGGCTGACGGTGCTGATCAATGTCATTAGTTGCCTGCTGATCTTCCTCTGGACTGGTATCTACTCTTCTATTTCCGCATCAGCTCAGTTCTACGGGGCTGCGTCGGAAGTGTATGGTGCATTGTCATTCTGGACGGTCCTTCTCATCACTGTTGTGATCTGCCTTCTCCCACGGTTCGCCATCAAATCCTTCCAGAAAGTGTTCTTCCCTCGCGACGTGGACATCATTCGCGAGCAGATTACACAGGGCAAATTCAAGTACTTGGACCAGTACGAGGCGTTTGTCCCCCCGCAGAGTAAGGCTCCCTCCGGTGGCTTCAGCGACGAATCTGCTGCCTCTTCAGATTTGGGTAAACCAATCCAACCTAGTATGAAGCAGGACCCCTTTTCAGATGACCAGCAGATCTACACGCCATCCGTCGCCCCCACGTCGCACACGCACAACACGCATAATCCGCGAAGTCAAAACGGTAGCAATGGAACGAACTATGCCTCCAGCCTCGATACCACTCAGCACTACCACCCTCAAACGGTGGACTACGTACGGAACTCGGCTGAGCGCACGCGGCATTCGTTTGATCGAGTCCGACATGATTTTGACACCACCCACGACCTCTCCCGTGTGGAATCGTCACTCACCGGGGCTCATGAACCGCAAAGTCCCCACAGTCCACTCAAAGGCCCCTACGATCCCCCCACGCATGCCGTATAAAACCCCTGTTGTTTGTTTTTCATATATTAGCTCTCGCTTGACTCTTCCTGTCCTTACGACCCGTCGGTTCCTTTTCTTTTCTCTTTCCTCTAATTGCCGCTGCATCTGATCTGTTCTATTTTGTATGACGAGTAATCTCCTTGTTTTACTGGAGCCGCGTTGTCTACTTATTCCCCGATAGAAGGCGTTCGGTATACAAATCTGGTTGGTGATTGGCGCACATTTCGTTTTGTGTTTACTGAAGTTTTTCAACTTCATCCCCCTTTGCTTTCCGCCCCCTTTACATTTACATCCTGGCGTACTACTGCCTGTCTCTTTCTTGTACAAAAGCATCTCTGTGATTGCGCATTCTCTCACCTTTTCTTATATCCGTCCTTTATTTTTCTCTTTCTTGTTTGCTTTTCATATAATAATCTCGAGCTGCTTTAGCTCCAGGAGGTTTTTAGTGCTTCGAAAGCCAGCACATGCAATGAGGTTATGTGGGGAGGAGATTTACGGGTTTTACGTGTTCTATTGGAAACCTCAATGAATTGAGTATTGACGTGGATGTGACCATGAAACGGACTGTAGAGAATTAAAGTAACGAGGAGTATTCCGTGAACGAGCTAGGGATTTCCCTAGCCGTTGTGACTACCCGATAAGTGCAGAGAAACGCGACTCTCCGCGTAAAGTGCCCGCAAGACGTGCCTCACCGCCCTGGTTTCCCAGCCAATCGGACTCCACAAAACGCCCGTGCCAATTTACTCTTTGTATTGCCTGCTTCTCCGATGCTCTCTCTCTTCCTTCACCCATTCACAATTCCTTTGTGCCTCTGAAGCTGGAGGAGGCCTTGGGGTGAATCTCACTCGTTATTCTCTTCTGCTTGGTACTGCACAAATCCTTTTCTCTTTTTTGATCAGCCTTGACTCGCCTTTCCTGTGTTGTTATCCATGGTGGCGTGCATCTGAAAAGTGAAGCTTCATTTCGTCTCCTCGCATTGTTAGCCATGGTTATATTGGTGTCAGTGATCACACATTATAGCTGGAAGATTTGACGACTTTGATACTGGACAAGGATCTTGTATTTCTTTGCCGCAAGGTTATATTCCGTTTTTAGTCGGAAAGGAATGCCGTGATCGAAATCTCACCTGTTGCGACAATACCCACAGCGTACCTGTATAGGTTGAAACCGACGCCATGGAGTTCATGGATATTATTGGGTAAGTTGTATATGAGCTGATGATATTGCCTTTCCATTTGCTTCACCCCCATCCTCCATATTGTAACAGTTGTGTGACCGTCTCGCAGCGAACTCCAGGCCCTCCCCGATAACGTCCACATCCTGTGCCCCCGACAACATGACGATGACCACGGCCGGTACGATGATCCCAACGAGGTGGACGAGTCGCGAAAGAGTATGGCGGACGTGATAACAGCAGCGACAACCCGCAAAGAGAAGTTCCTGTCCTGTATGCGCATCTTAGCCTACAGCCAGGAAGGGGTCGAGGAGCTACAGAACTGGATCTGGCGCAAACTGGACGATTCGCTCGAAAAATGCGACCTCTGTATCAAGAAATACTACACGGGGAAAATCTGGCTGATGGAGCACCTGAAAGAGACCTACGATGACGAGGATATCGAGCGGTTCGCGCGCATGCTGGACGAGTGGGATATTAAGCGGATAACGAGGAATTTGACCACGGCGACGGAAAAGTTGAAGGCGGTTCCTCCGCAGGAAATCGGATTGCATGTGTTGGATCGGGCGTCGCTGCTGTCGATTTTTGAGACGCTGAGTTGCGACGCTATGCTGCGGAATGATGCGTTGTTGCAGCAGCATTTCGACGAACCTTTTCGGCTGATCCAGACGAAGCGGACCCTCAAAGTGTCGGACTATATCCCTGCCGTTACGCGCTTCTTGTTCGACCCCAACCAAGGCCGTAGCTATTGGGCGATTAGCTCATGGATGCGGTATTCGCGGCCTCCTTCGACGATGGAATTTGACTGGGCAGTTAAGGAGGGACTGTTGGATGCGCTGCGGCTGGCGTCTCAACAGCCCGCGCAAATAGCGGTGATACAGAGACTTTGGCGCGGAATGCAGCTGGTCGTTCGCCGCTTGGATAAGGACCAAATTACTCATGACTTACGCGCCCTTGAGATCGATCCCTGCCGTCTTTCAGTGGACCATCTCGGAATCCCATCACCGGGGTTGAGGTTCTTGTTGAACACGATTCAGATCTTCCTGGAGAAAGCTCCAGGAGACTTCTGGGACGCCATGCAAACGATATCACCACAGGCTCTCATCGAGCTTGTTTTCTACAACCCTCAGCTGGATACCTTCTTGAAGCAGGCTACCGAAGGCGAGCCGTACGAAAAGTCTGCCATGAAAGATATGCTGTCATGGATAACCCCTTTTATGTCCTCCCTGAAAGGCGCGCATCAGCCATCGGCGTGTAGGTCTTTGGTGTATCAGCTTCTCGATCGCCTGCAGGACTCGCGCTTCCCCAAACTAGCCAGGTATCATTGCTTTCACATCGGTCTGATCAGCTTGCTACATACTCTACGCAGCTTCACTGACCATGAGTCTTCGAGAGGTTCCGTGGCGCGTATTGTCCTGTCCGAGACACTGGGAGTTGTGGGAGCCAATATTCTTGCGATCCTCGAACCCCCTAAATTTGACGTAGAGCAAGGGAAGCAGCAGGAGATATCTATATTATGTATGGATGTCATTCGGAATACCCTAGCGCTCGAGTGCCAGTCTCTCAAGAGTGATTATGAAGTCATCTTGCGGCAAAACACTCTCCAGCACGGGGTCAGTACATATTCGTCCACTATCTGGGACGCGGTAGTAGGCCATCTCCATGAAGACAACCTGCCTCTCTCCACGTCGGCTCTACTCGGTATACTGCCCCTAGTTGGCCTGGAGAAATTCCCTACAAGGGGCGATGCCAGTCAAGAAAAGACTCACTTCAACGTGATCTATGGACACCTTACTCATCTATCGTGTCAAATAATTGAGCGCCTCGCGGACTTTAAGCCTGAACACCTTGATGAACTTTTCAAGAGTCAGGACACGAGCAGCGCTCTGATTTCCGCACTTTTTGCCGCCGACCTCAACACCTATCAAGCTGCTGTCGATCTTATCAAGAACGTCAGCGGTCAGTCCGCCAGAAGAGATGCGATTTCCCATTTACTACAGGCGTTCTTCTCGACAACGATGTACGGTCTCAGTTGGTCTTTCCGCCGGATATCGAATATGAAAACGTTTGCCTCGGCTCCTCGAATGTTACACACGGGAACGGACATAGTGGATATTCTTTGCGACAGCCAGAACGGCATGCTCCGAACCCGCAAACTTGCTGAACGGAGGGAGGTCCTTTCGCTGCAAAAGCTCTGGGAATACTTGTGGCAGGCTTTGACTACTATATTCGATCAGACAGAATCCTGGCATCTTCGAGGTAACGACCGATCCGTTATGCTGGAGTTCTGTCGGGATAGTATTCAATTCGCCGATCTATTATTCGATCAGTATGGCGTCTTCTTGAGTGCTGTTAGTGACGCAGACCCGAACATGGAACTCTCTGCGCGTGAGAGTTTCCTCAAGTCCCCAAGCACGACGATGAGTGCAATGGTTAGATGGCTTCGACTCAAGGATGAATATCTAGCCACTACCCTAGTGGGACTGGTGTCCAAACTTCTTCGGCGTCTGGGCGAACTCAGTGTCACCGCCGTCAAAGACGATGCTCTGAAGTTTATCGAGAGCGTCGCCGTCACTTCGACCACGAAGACGATCTTGACGTTGCGGGAGAAGGCAGAACTTGTTCGGGCGTTAGAGGCGTACTATAAGAAACCCGTAGTAACCGCGTCGACCGCTAGTTTCAAAAAGCAGAGCAGCATCACTGCATTTGCCAAGCCCTCGGACGCTTCGGGTACCTCTGGTTTCTCGAAGACGGCGGATGAGTACGACGACGATTTGCCGGATGATGTCCTGATGCAGCTGTCTCGGTCTGTCGAGCTCAATAAAGCTCGGGTTGCCGCAGAGGCCAAAAAGAAGGCCGAGAAAGCCAAGGCACTTCCGGCTATTCCTAAACCTACTCCAGCCCCTGTGAACCCTGCTCTGACTGTCCAGTCCTTCCGTGAAAAGCGAGAGAAGGAAAGAGAAGAGAAGAAGAAACGCGATCTGGCGGCGCTGGCCCGCTATAAGAAGAACCTTGGTGCGTCGGGCGTTGCTGAGCAAACTGCCGAACAAGGATCCGGATTGAGTGGCATTGGAGTCAAGGGTAAAGACCACAGCCATCCTGTGGATAGCATGATGGTCTCCTCCGGATCAGAATCCGAATCGGAGAGCGAGGACGAGCTCGACAAGGAGCTCTTTGGCGCGAAAACGAAAAGCAAACCCGACGCCGTTAGAGCGTACGAGGAAAGCAAACGGCTGGCGCTTAAACATCAGGGCCCGGTCAAGAAGGTCCGGCAAGTGCGCTCTGCGAAGGACATGCGAGCGCGATTGGCACCGGATCTGTCCTCGCTGCATCGGACCATCCTCGCCTGGGACTTTTTCGCAAATGGCGATCTGCCGCCGAACTCTGGGCGGACGGACTACAGCTTGGTTTCCAACGCTTTCAGGGATCCTGTTGAGTATCAGAAGACGTTTGAGCCTCTTTTGATCTTGGAAGCCTGGCAGGGGTTCCAATCGTCAAAGGAAGAAAATTCGTTCAAGACGTTTGAAATCAAGGTCGCCACCCGTCTGTCCGTGGATTCATTTGTTGAAGTTAGCACGGTTCTACCGGCCATGGAAGCTAAGGACTACGGTCTGGGCGAGGCAGATATCGTTCTTCTGTCAAAGGCAGAGGCCCCAACTTCGAACGCGTCCGCTCCTCATTGCCTGGCTAGAGTCTCCGGAATCAACAGGAAGAAGGGCACTGTTGAGGTATCTTACCGAGTCAATCCTGGCAACGCCTTCATCAACGCCCTAGCTCCGGGTGCAACGATCCATGGTGCGAAAATTACATCTCTAACGCCGCTTGAGCGTGAATACGGCGCGCTTATGGCCCTGCAATATTATGATCTTTGTGAAGAGATCGTGAAGGCCAAGCCGTCGCCCCTTCTCAATTACTCCGATGCCAGTCTAAAACCCATCGCGGATAACTATAACGTGAATTCGGCCCAAGCTAAAGCAATCAAGTCCTCTCTGGACAATGATGCTTTCACCCTTATTCAAGGACCTCCCGGATCCGGAAAGACAAAGACCATCGTTGCCCTTGTGGGTGCTCTCCTGACCAATGTTCTCGGTGACCAGGGCGTAGCAATTTCACGGCCGACAGCCATCCGCGGCGCACGACCCCCGGCAAGGACTACTACGTCGAAGAAGCTACTTGTGTGTGCGCCCAGTAACGCAGCCGTTGATGAATTGGTCATGCGATTCAAGGAGGGCGTTAAAACAGTGCACGGGCGACAGGAGAAGTTGTCGGTTATCCGATTGGGAAGAAGCGATGCTATCAACACGAATGTCCTTGACGTGACCCTGGATGAGCTTGTCAATGCGAGACTGAACTCGAGTTCCCGCAAAGACTCCGGCGAAGTCGACCTCCAGAAAATCTACATGGAGCACAAGTCTGCGGATACCGCCTTCAAGGAAACGCGCTCGAGACTCGACCAATGCAGAGCGCAAGGCCTTCCTGTTCCGGCCGAGCTGGAACGGGAATTCGATTTGCTCAAGAAGAAGAAGACCCAGCTCAGCCAGCAGATCGACAATGCCAGAGACAAGAACCATTCAGCGGCGCGTGATGCCGACTTGAACCGGCGACGGATCCAGCAGGAGATTATTGACGGTGCCCACGTCATCTGTGCGACGCTGAGTGGAAGTGGTCACGAAATGTTCCAGAATCTGAGCATTGAGTTTGAGACGGTCGTTATCGATGAGGCGGCACAGTCTATCGAATTGAGTGCGCTCATTCCGCTGAAGTACGGCTGCTCTAAATGTATCCTGGTCGGTGATCCCAAACAGTTGCCACCCACCGTCTTGTCGACAGTCGCTTCGAAATTCCAGTATGAACAAAGTTTGTTCGTCCGGATGCAGGCCAACCACCCGCGAGACGTACATCTTTTGGATATCCAGTACCGTATGCATCCGCAAATCAGTGCTTTCCCGAGTGCTGCCTTCTACGACAGCAAACTGCAGGATGGTCCGGACATGGCTAAGCTTCGGACGCGTCCGTGGCATCAAAGCCAGCTTCTCAGTCCGTACCGATTCTTCGATGTGCAGGGTCTTCATCAGAACGCAGCTAGGGGCCACTCCCTGGTCAACTTGGCTGAATTGAGGGTCGCGATGCAATTATACGAACGTCTGATGAGTGACTTCCAGGGCTACGATTTCGCCGGAAAGATCGGCATTATCACGCCTTACAAGGGTCAACTTCGGGAGCTGAAAACGCATTTTGCGGCCCGGTACGGCAATGCCATTTTCAACATGATCGACTTCAATACCACCGACGCTTTCCAGGGTCGAGAGAGTGAGGTCATTATCTTCTCCTGCGTTCGATCTTCCAACAAAGGAATTGGTTTCTTGTCCGACATTCGTCGTATGAACGTCGGTTTGACGCGTGCTAAGTCGTCTCTCTGGGTTCTTGGTAACTCTCAGTCCCTGGTGCAGGGAGAGTTCTGGAATCGTTTGATCAAGGACGCCCGCCGAAGAAACGTCTACACAGATGGCGACGTCTTGAAGATTCTTCAACAGCCTCAGTTCACCGGCTATAATAACGTCGAGATGATGGACATTGACGCTCCGGGGTCGAAGACCCCAACTGGGGTGGCATCGGTGGGATCTGTCTCTCGACCATCCTCGGTCTCCCTCGATAATCTTCCCTCTGACTCTCCCTCGGTGTCTGCCTCCGGAAGAGGCACGCCGCCCATGCCACTCCCAGAAGGTCCATCGGGAGGCCACAATGGCTTGGATGAGACTCGCATGTGCGGTAAATGCGGCAGTTTTTCCCACATGACCCACAACTGCGACAATATCGAGGCCAGGGAGGCATCTCAAAGCACGTGCTTCAGGTGCGGGCAGTCGGGACATACACGTATCATGTGCACGGCAGAGCGATGCGTGCAATGTGGCCAAGTCGGACATCTCGCCGCCTCCTGCACGGCGGCCAAGCCTCTATCCAAGTTCGAAAAGGGGAAGATAGCGCGGGAGGAGAATAGCCTGGCTCATATGCAGAAGCAAAGAGCCGAACGCCAGCGTGCCAAGCAACTCGGGGGACATGACCCTAAGGTTCCGTCGATCCAGGTGACCACGGGCTCGGAGACCAATAAATCGATCGAGCCGCGCAAATCGGTCGATGCCAGCAAAGGCTCGATCAAACGCAAGCGCACCAATTCGCCACCTGCTGATGCCCCGACTGGTCCCAAACGCAAGGGCGATCCGAATGCTCCGCCGAGTGCCCCTAAGGGACCACGGCGCGGTAAGCTCGATGCCAATATTCCAACTAAGCCCGATGTATGTCCCCCGACCCCTTTTATTTTCTGGTTATTGGAATGATATTTTCCCCGCCGTTCCCTGTTAGTCTGGTTTCTTCTGAGCTAATCGATTCCACAGGGTCTGGGACTGGTCAAGCCATCTCGGGATGGGCCGGCGTATGCCCCTATGAAGCAGAAGAAATCTGCACCTCCAAGCGGCCCAGAGGCAGGCTCCGCATCGACAGATGTACGTTTGAATCTCTCCGCAGGCTTACGTCCACATGGCCCCTTTTGTGTATTATTATACTAATTCGTACCTTACGTAGGCTCCACGGCAGCCACCACGCCCAGGCAACGGAGTCAGACCTCCGCCTCCTCCCATGAGGCGTAAAAAGAAAGATGCCGATCCGTTTATTAGGCCGAAGAGAAAGTAGATACGTGAGCGTCTACCGTTGTGATACCGGACCGGACATATTTACTATACACCTCCTTTCCCTGCTTTTACTTTCATCTCAGGGGTTGTCATATTCCTTCGAAGTTGAAAGGTCAGATAACCTACTGACCTACGTACGACACGCTGATTTTTCTTTTATCTTCCATGCATCTATTTGTCTGTCTGTCTGAGCGTCTTGATTCTTTGGGACTTGCCTCCCTCCTTCTCATGTTGTCCTTACTCATTCATTTCTTCTCATTTTCTCTGTTCTACCATATGTCATACTACTTTTTCTATGCGTCTTTTTTTTTTCTTTCTTTTCCTTACCCTGTACTGTTTTTATACTTACACATTACCTACCCTCTATTTTGGTCGCCTTGTAAGGCTATCTATCAGGAGGGTTGCGATGTTTTTAAAGACAGGTCAGGACAGGACACGAAGACTAAAAGCATTGCGAGGCGTTTTGTTTATTCTCATCTTCTACTGTTCGTATGTGGACGGGTGAGAAACTTCTTAGATGGTGAGGTGGTACAGGTGGACTTTTCTTTTCAATTCTTTTGATTTTTGATCAATGGATACATGGATTTCAGTTGGGTGGATGAGTGGATATATCATTAGATTTTTTGTGAATACATTGAGTTGGCCAGGTACTTACTTTACATATATGTTGTGTCAAGTTGCTTACCTACTTGGTTAGGTATATCTGCTTCAGCTGGTCTAGAAAAAGAAGCCCATGGTATTTAGAAGAAGCAAAGCTTAGGCATGTTTGTACGTACTATTGAAGTTCTTGTACTATCGTGAAACACATAAAGCATGCCATTAACCAATATTTAGCCAGTGACAATAGAAGAAATCCCAGACCCTTCTATATCTTCTTCAAAGAGATTGACATATGCAAGTCGTAATCGTGATCACAGCAATATATCTAGACCCAAGGATTCATACTGGGTGCGTTAGGTAGGCAACAACGAACACTATTCTGCTTACTGTACTGTACATTGTACGAATTGAAGTTGGCTAGGTTCGAAATGAATTTAAACCCCGACGAATGTAATTGATAATATGATTGTCTTTGAGTTGGATTTGATTGTTTGGGCGTGGTGTGTTCATGCCCAAACGACAAATTAACTAATCAATTGACCGACCAATCTACGGGTGGGATGGAGAGGCGAGGCAGAGATTTCTCCCTAGCAAATGCACCGCAAGCACTGCACTGCATACCTAGTTCGAGAGCGAAAGAGAGAGAGAGACAAAGGCTAACGAAGACCAGACTACCTATCTGCCTAAGACATTTGCCAAGAACGAGCAAACAAACAAACAGGTTCCTAAAGCACTAAAGTACTGTAGGTACTATAAGCCGTCGTGTCACTTTCCTCATCGATTTGGGAGTCCCCATATCAGCACTCAGCTCGAATCTCAGATGATCGGAACCCGTCATATCATTGATGAATTCATCGTACCATCGATTCGATCCGATATGATAGGATAGGAGGCGGACGAGTGGGTGCCTACTTGGTGGTTACTGTTTGCCTTACTACCTACACTACACTGGGGAACTATGGTAAGGAAATAGGAGAGGAAGGGGATCCATCTATTCCACTGAGTATGGATGTACATTGTGCAGCTGCTATGTATGTAGAAGGACATAGTTTAATGACGGGTCGCACCGACATCAAGAACTGTCAATCAGTTAACCAGTCCATCATGGGCGGTCGTGTCTTGTTGTACCCTGTCATGTCATGTCCTGTCAAACCAAGTCCTCACGAAAAAACAGAACCTAAACAGTCAGTCAAAACAAAACACAAAAAACTCAGTTCTGGTAAGATCCAGTTCACCTAGTTCCATTGGACGATAGATCACGAAACATGGCAGATCTAAGACCTGTCATGCCGATTGCCGCGGCCGATGTAGCTTCCCGGCCACGATCGATTGGCGGATCGAAACCTTTCTTCAGAACGGTTACACGCATGTAGTCGGAGATAATCAAATCATCGTTTCTGATGGATTCGACCTCTGCATGAACGACAGAGACATGATGTGTGGGATGGAGACGGGTGTCCACTTACTGTACATATGCGTGTGGGGGTGGGATGTGGGTGGATGTGAGAACTGGGGATAGCCGCGTAC
The DNA here is from genome assembly GCA_023627535.1 of Aspergillus sp. S1802E. NCBI lineage: Eukaryota > Fungi > Ascomycota > Eurotiomycetes > Eurotiales > Aspergillaceae > Aspergillus > Aspergillus sp. S1802E. Next base: position 502,626 of record JAMAHN010000025.1, read on the forward strand.
GACAGGGTAAATCGCTCTTTTTTTGGAGGTTTTGCGTGAACTACACTCTTTCTTTCGTTTGTTCGTTCATTCTTTCTGCAAGCATTGTCTGTGTCTTCTGGCTTCTATGCTGCGTTCTGTTTTCTGTTCTCTCCCCTATGTCCTCTGCAAGGGGGATAGGGAAGGATGTGGACCTGGACTGGTTGGAGCCAGTGTCGTCTCCTTTTTACTACTTTATTTTCTTTCTCTTCTCTTCTGTTTTGGATATGTGGCGAGTAGTTACAGGTTGGTAGTTATCGTTCTTTTCTATTCTATTCTAGTTCAATCTAGATTTTATTCTGTATGTGGATATCGGCAATCCCCTTCTACAGTAGTTCTCGCTCCCTGCACTTCCTTCGTGCCGTTCCTTGCCTGAGATCCCTTGGGCGCGTGGTGACGCTGCACCAGGCAAAGTCCTGACACGAGGATTTCAGGGGATTGTGACAGGAAAGGGGCATGAGCATGGAGTAGGAGAACACGGGATCTCTCCCTGCTTTTTGTGTATCCTAAGTTACGTATAGAACCGTGGGTGTCTACATAATGGAGTGCAGACTACAGAATATCTAGATGCTGGTTCTTGAGGTTAGGTCTACTAATTAGGTTTTAATACTAACGAGTAGTGAATAATACTAATTAAGTTGGACGGAATGGCTATGAAACTCCAATCTGGTAGCTTATCGCCTTCCTTATACTCCGGACCACCGAATCGGGGAAGAATTAGGGCAAATAATGGCGAGAGGCGGCGGTAAGGCTCGCTTTGTGACTCGTCGTCTTTCTTCCATCCCATCCATCGCATCTATCACATTGGAATGATTGTCTCGCCTGCATCGCTCCCCTTGCCACTAGTCGTGTAGGTTTGCTTTTCTGTCCTTTTCCTATGCTTTTTTCTTCTCCCGCTCCACCCTCTGTGGCCGCTGGTCCTTACTTTGGCCAATGGACTTAGGTGCCCTCCGTGCCACTGACTGTCCGTCTGATCAGAACCAAAGTTGATAGCTCACATCTTCTGCGTCATTGCCGCTCTTTTTCGTAAGGGGATGTGTTCATTCGTTTTTGATCACCCCACCTCGAACTCTCCGGATGGGCCCTTCGACAAAAAGACCAGACTCTGATGATCGGGTCTCCCCTGCCCATGATCCCATCCCTTGCGTGTAACGGCTCTTCGAGGGTCCCCTTGTACCTGAAATAGCCTAATAGGAGCTGAAATGGATCCAGCACGACGTCACACAAGCTCCTAACTAATGCCGACCTGGGTTTCCCTTATTCTGGACGGAGCCAAGCTTCCCTTTGTTCATCCTGGAAGATATTGAGCGGTATCGTCGAATCCAGAACCAACTAACTACAGAATAGAAAGACAGAAAAAACAATAACTCCAATTGGGAATAGACGATCCTGGGTGGACGCAGAACGAAAAGAGAAAAACAACTACTGCAGCCATGACAGGGGGACCCATCTTTCCGATCAAATAGTCTCTTCCAGCTGGATGGAGCCCGCCGGTCTGTCATTTGTGGCATCTTGAATCCCGATCGAACTGCTGGCACGGACGGGATCGTCTTCGCTCTCAACGTTTCTTTCTTTTCTTTTAAGAATTTTTTCTTCTATTATCATTATTGGGCCTTTTCTTTTTCATTTTACTTTCTCCCTCTGTCGTTCCATCCCCTTTTCAGCTACGAAGGGTCTATCCAACTAGCCTTCCTTGCCGCCATCTCCCTGTTGGAGAATTTTTAGCCTCTCTTGGCCCTTGGTGGCCGATGAATCCTGGCATGGTGGCATAGCACTACTTAGATCTAACTCTATCTCTTGAATTATCGAGAACGAGGTCCGCTCTTCTTTCGGCGATGCATCTGCTCTGCATTCTTTCGGTTTGTCACGTCCGGGATGGATGCACCCAGTTATCTAGTAGCGTGACAGGTCGAGATTCGATGTCTTTCTTCTTAAACTCGACAGTTCCTTTGTTTCCTCGACTTTGTTCTTCTTGGAGATTTCTTTTTCCATCCAGTCCCCCCAGAGGCAACATCCACTGAGTTTCTGTATATACATGAGACATTGCATTTGTTTCTTCTCTTTGGTTTGCCTGTTACGTCTGCTGCTTACTTCTTAACTTGTCTACATTGCCCTCTTGCCTGACTTACTTGATGACATCTGTTGACCTCTAAGATAACCCTATCGTGTCGCAAAAAGTATAAAGGGATCACAGTCCTCCTTTCGCCTCCCTCGCTTGCCCTTCCTTTCTCCCCCTTATACATACCGCACACCTCGACGCCCTCCTTTCTCTCACCGCTGTCGATGCAGACATCTCGTATCGACCACGGGTCCATTTGAAATCCGACCGATCCAGCTCAGCCCACTTATGCAGCATCGGAACGAGTTGCATGAGAACCTAGTCGCCCCCTGTCCAATCGTTCCCACCTGTCGACCGAGCTCGCAGCTGTCTAGGCGAGGATACCGCAGCATGTCCGCCCTTACGACCGGAGAGCGTCCCGAAACGCCCGCGAGTCAAGTCAGAAGTGAAACTGTCCCCGAGCTGGTACAATTGTTCCAGGCACAGAATGCCTCTCCAAACGGCAGTGCCCAGGGCTCGGGGGCCCGCGACTTCCTGAAGGCGGGCCACCGGCGCTTACGGCAGCTTGCTCAGCGCCAGAAAAAGCCAGTAGACCCCAAGATTAAGGCTGAGGAAGCGTCTCGTCAATTAATGGCGCTGCAACAAGCGGGGTTTCTGCCGCCGCCTAAACCAAGAAGATCAGAGGCGAAGCAGAGTCTTGAGTCGACTGTGTCGAGCTCGAATTTGAGCTTCATGTCGAGTTCACGACGGGATGTGGAACGCATTGGACAGCCGTGGCTGGACCCATTGCAGAGATTGGATACTCGCGAGACGAAGGATAGTCGAATGTCGTCGATTGATATCAGAGATTTGACGTCGCTGGTTGAGGCTTCGGTCTCGCTTTCTCATTTCGAGGATGGGAACCCTCCGCCTTATCAGCCGCCTACCCAGCCAAGCAGTACTGTAGGCGATGACTATGTTTCTATTCCTATACCAAGCAATGCTGGTGCTTCAGGCTTGCAGAACAAGGTGCAAGAAACTGGGCTTCGAAAAGATGGGACGGAAGCTCCTCCCGAGTCTCCAAACCCAGAGCTGGCTACTGGCTCCGGCTCGTCTGCTACTCTGAGTGACAGTCACCAGGTAAGTCTCAATGCATCGTGCCAAAACTGAAGACTAACTGTGAGCAGCCAAGCACTGAGAAGACCCATGAACCCAAGCCAACCGAGTCCAAAGACGCTGGAACAGCGCGAAATTCAACTTCATCCAACACATCGGCGTCGTCACAGACCCCTGCACACACGCTCAAACTTTTCCCTGATCCTATGCCCCCGCGTGTCTCGAACAAAGGAGCCTGGCGCATATCGAACAGTCGTCCACCAAACAGACCTCTCCCAGTGACTCCTGGAACCCGGGAGCTCCGGCCGGATGACAAGGCCTCCGCGGCCAAACCAAGCGGTGAAACCCAGAGACTCCCTAACAGCACCCCGAACACCCATGCATCTGGCGATGCTTCAAGTGGCTCAAGCCCTGATTCATTAGCACTACCTACCAATGTTATCGGGCTTTCGGCAGCCAGCCCCAACCACGAAAAGTTTCCCCGTCCGCTAACAAATCGTCGTCCTGCATCTCTGCCACTGGGTGCCATCAATGCATTCCCTCTCCCTGCGCCCACACGGCCGCTGCCTCTTCTGCCAGAGTCTCTTGCGGGTATCAATGCGGACCGGGAACGAAACACTACTGCCGGGTCCCTGACCTCCCAATCTAAGCCCAGTACCCCAGATTCCCGGTCATCCGGAGAAGTCTCCCGGGCCAGCTCTAAGGAGAGTGGTGCCCAGTCTGAAGCGAAAGAGAACAAAGACGCGGCTGCCATGATGCAAAATGGCACTTCCAAAACCTCTTCAAAACAGTCCGACTCTAAGGAGCTGGTAAGAACCGGGCCCAGTCGAGCGGAGAGGGTGCGGGCGTTGAAAATGAAGGATATGTCTGCCAGCCGTCTTTACCTGAAGGGCGGAGACAAGACTCCAAAAGACGATCAATCGTCCAGGTCTTCTCGCCCATCCACAGAATCATCACAAAAGACTGGCAGAGAATCCATCGATTCTCGTCTGAGCGAAGCCAATACTCAATCGCCACCTCTCTCACCTCTGCTCTCCCAACTACCCAATTTCCCCATCAGCAATACCACCGCCGGCAAACGCGCCTGCAGCTCGCCTGCATTCTCGAACGGAAGAGACGAGCGCCCATCGGTGCCCGAGTCTAACCGCACTTCGCGCGTTTGTCGCAGCAGTAGCGCACAGAGCGCAGATGTCATCCACGAGGACCTGCCCATCGGGCAGAGTCCGGATCACGCCGAAAGCCCTCTTCCCTCCTCTGAGGACGAATGCATCAGTGGTACCTCGCACAAAGGCCACCAGATGCGTCCCCTTTCTTCGAGTCGACAGAAGCCGGCACCTCTTTCTGTAGGCGAGCATGTCAGCCACCGCGCACGACGTTCCAAGAAGAAACTGTTACACGAGCCCACCGGGCCCTCGACTCCTCGGAGCCGCAGGTTCCGCGGAGTCGAAAAGTCCTCGCCGCAGTCCCAGTATTCCCAAAGCACCTACTACTCTCAGGAATCACGGAGCAGTCGGCATCGCGCGTATGCCTTGAGTCTAGAAGGACGCATCGCGCATCTTGAGCGCCAGAACAAGATCCTTCAGGCTGCGCTGCTCGCCGCTCTGGATGTCGGAGTTAAGGAGAACCTCGAGTCTCTGCTCGGTGGCTCGACCACCTCGCTGTCTGCATCTGGCACCGGCCGAACTTACTCGTCCACGAACTCATCCGGCTTCGACGAGCCTCCCCGACGCAGCAGGACCAAAGAGCAGTCTTGTTATCGCCAGGAGAGCTGGATCGCGAGCCCTGGATCCAGTCGACGTGACAGCTACGGGTCATCCGACGACAGTGCCAATGTGCGCGAGTTGGAAGACATGATCGAGGACTTTGATTTCGACTGGATCTTGGATAAGTCTAGTTCTGAGAGACATCCGATCAGCCGGAACTAGCCTTCCTCTGTTTTATGAAAATCCCTATTCCATTCATTTTTTTTTTTTCTTTTTCTTTTCTTTTTTTTCCCCTCCTTTGCAATCATTCCCTGGGAGGCTTTCTTACCGAAAATATTCCGTCACTCTTTCTTCCCCTTCTTTCCTTTTGGTTCTTTTTTGTCCTGTATACTCCGTATGTTTTCGTTGGGTATTTGATTTGATCGTCAACATCTATCTCTCACTTCAGGTTTTACTATAATCTCCTTGGGTTCTGGGTACATCTTTGGGGTCATTCCTTCGTTGTCTTTTGTTTTGGGGTTCGTTTGTCGTGTTCTGTTGAAGATACCATTGTTTGTGTGTTTTGTGAGTTTGGTTTGTATAATGGATAAAGTACAATTATAATCATCCTATGTCAGTTCGAACACATGAAATGAGTAGCAATTAAATCTAGGCCTGCCATTCTGCTGCAGGGTGATATTCCTGCCTAAATCGTCAGGACTCCACGATATCGCTTAGTCATCCCCAGACCACCAGCTTCGAAGCTCCTTCAATCAACAAACAAACAGTGCCAGTTTCAATTCAGTTTAGAGACCAGCTTCCGGTGCGCAACTAGGCAATGTCCTGAGATACGACTAGCCTATCTTCGAATTCATCATATCTCCAACCATTTCACTCGCGCACTCACCAGACCTCATCACCTCATACCCCCCCGCATCCTCGAAAATGGCGGCCACAACACCATCAACAACAGTAAGACCTTCTTTCTAGCAGCAGAAGCTCTCCTTATACAAAACCACCTCCCCGAACCCATACCTCAAGCTCTCAATGCACTCACTAACCCTCACCAGCCCTTCCAGATCCCCCAACATGTCACCGCCCTCCTATCGCATCTGACCTCCCGCCCGGGCGTCCAATCCACATTCATCCTCTCCCGCAAAGACGGCTCGATTATCCAAAGCACCGGGCTGATCGCTTCGAAACCGGTGTCGAATTCCCCCTCCGCCTCCGCTTCTTTCCAGGCTGCGCCCGGGGTGTCTCCGAGTGAGGAACCCGGCCCGGAATCGCAACTACAAGCACAACCCCCTGCGTTGGGCTCTCCTACCTCGCCGTCCGCCGATCCCGTTTCTCCTTTAGCACCTACGACTACGGCTGCTACGGCTACAACTACGTCTACAGGTACGGCCACTAGCCTGCCAACTCAATCCTCTACGGCGACGGCAACGACGCCCTACCAACCCTCCCACGCCGAAGCCCTCGCCGCACACGTCTTCGCCTTCGTGGCCAGCGCAACGGATCTGAGTGTCTCGCTGTCGAGGCCCCCTGGGACGGATAACCAGCAGGCAGGGTCGAGGAGTGTCGCTGAGTCGGGTTTCAGCGCGGGTGGTGTGCAGGAACAAGGTCTGAACGGGGTATCCTCATCCGGTGGTGGACGGGAAGATGGTGAGGGCGCCGAGGGATCTGATAGAGAGGATGACGACGAGGTGAAGTTGTTGCGCATGCGTACGAAGAAGCATGAGATTGTGGTGGTGCCGGATCGGAAGTATCTGTTGTGTGTGGTGCATGATGTTGCGGGGGCGAGTGGTGGTGGTAGTGGTAGTGGAATAGGGGGTGCTGGGGGGAGGGGACGGTGATTATACTATTTGCTCTAGGATGAGTGGCTGTTGGGGGCTGATATCAGGAAGATGAGTATAGGGACAGTGGTTAAGAGGTGGTTTGATGTTTCTTCGAATGTGTGATTGCACCTGGACATATGTTTTTGCATGGAATATACCCGGTTGGAAAGCAGATGCTTGGTTTGTTGTTTTTGTGCCTATTCTTTTCTAAGATATTGATATCGTTTGACTTGGTTAGCTTGCGTGTTTTTCCGTAGAGTATTGCCATAGTCAGGATGGCATGTTGGAAGGATGCAGATGAGTCAATCTAGTCTAATCCCTCCAACCCTGGTATGCAACTAAACCAAGCTCGTTTCGGTGTAGCGACAATCCCCTCAGACGGAGATAACACGCCATTAATATCCAGGCCTTCTGCCTAAGACTGGTCAGTTCTGCCTAGTTTAATATCGAATCTGGATGAGAGGTGTGTTTATTTATTTATACCGTCAATTGATACAAGAAATAGAGCCTGCATCCACGTCTACTTCACTCCACCATTGAAACCCCTCAACTAGTATACTCCCCACTACTGTCAAGAACACCAGCAACATGGTCCTTCCATACAGCCAAGTCCCCTCCGGAGCAAAGATCCCTCCCTCGCCTTTCAGAATCCACATCCCAGACGAGGATCTCGAAGAGCTGCAGCTTCTGGTCAAACTCTCCAAGATCGCCCCTCCCACATTCGAAAGTCAGCAGCAGGACCGGAAGTACGGTGTCACGACCGAATGGCTGACCAGGGCTCGAGAGGCATGGAAGACTTTTGACTGGTAGTTTAGCAGCTTGCCCCCCCTCTTCTAGATCCATGTTCGTCGTTTACAGTGCGGTAGAATCAACTAACAAGAAACAGGAGAGCCGTGGAAGACCACCTCAACGGCTTCCCTCATTTCAAATACTCCGTGGACGAATTGGACATCCACCTGGTGGCTCTTTTCTCTGAGAGACCAGACGCTATTCCAATTCTTCTGCTTCACGGATGGCCAGGGAAGTTTCCCTCCCCTTCTATCCATGTATAATCTTCTGTGTTGCGTCGGAAGATTTCAAGAGATCTAGACCGGATTAGCCCAGCCTACCTCTACCTCCATCGTCAACATCTATATCCACATCTTACAGGACCTCGAATACTAACCCAATCGTACCAACAGGTAACTTCACCGAATTCCTCCCCCTCCTCTCCCTCATCAAGCAGCGATATGGCCCGGCGTCACTCCCTTATCATTTCATCGTGCCCTCGCTGCCCGGATACACCTTCTCCTCAGGGCCCCCAACAGACAGGGATTTCGGGGCCGAGGACATCGCCAAGGTGATCAACCAGGTCATGGTTAACTTGGGATTTGAATCCTACGTCGCACAGGCGGGTGATATCGGGTCGAAGGTTGCGCGCATCTTGGCGGTTGATTATGAGGCTTGTAAGGGTATGTCCTGTCCACCTTGTCCCTGTCCCTCTAGTCCCTGTCTTCCTTCAAATCGCGTTGTACAACACGTACTATGCTATACTCGATATCGGAACGAGTATAGTCTGAGGGGCCGTGGTGTGCTACGTGGGCATCAGCGTGATTTGGAATATTTGACTAACTTATTCTTCTGCGGGGATTTTACGTATGTAGCCGTGCATTGTGAGCTCTCCATCCCAATCCCTACTTACCATTCACGCCACTCCACCCAGTCATAACGACAAAAGATATACACTCAATACATCTGATCTTATCTAACAACAACCAACGCAGTAAACGCCTGCTTTGTACAGAAACCCGCCTCCGTGGCCGACTCCGAGCTTACGGAGTCCGAGACCCTGAATCTGCAACGCGCGCAGTGGTTCGCGCTCTGGGGATCGGGCTATTACGTTGAGCAGGGAACCCGCACTAGCACGATTGGTAATGCTATTGCGACGAACCCGATGGCGTTGTTGGCTTGGTAGGTTGATTCCGATTTGGTTGATTGATTGTTGAAGATATGGTAGATTGGTGATGTGGCTGCGCGCGCATGGCATAAAAGACACAAGTTGATCGAGTCGATCGAGTCAGATCAACACACATTGAGATCATTGCAATGATTGATGGTTATTGATTGGTTGATTTGATATGGTTTCATTGATTCTTGTTGGAACATGCCTACGAGTATTGCATTGCTCTTGCTTGTCCCTATCACTGTCGCGAACTATTGCTGAACCATCACTGACTTGACCAATCAATACAGGATCGGCGAGAAATTCCTCGACTGGGTGGATGATCGGGATCCGCTTCCCCTCGAAACGATCCTCAAGTCGGTGACGCTATACTGGCTGACAGGGACGTTGCCACGGTCGATTTATACGTATCGAGAGGTGAGCTAGTTTATATTCACCCACTTAATCATTTACTCACCTCGCCCACTTACAATGATTTCTTGTCTTGCCTTGTCTCGTCTCGTCTTATGCAACTTCCCTTCAAGATCCGTTCACCTACTAACTAGACTCGAAATATACACAGGCCTTCCCACCCCCACCAGTCCTCCACGCCATGGACCCAAGATGGTATATCCAGAAACCCTTTGGATACTCATACTTCCCTAGGGAGTTGATCCCTGCCCCGAAAGCGTGGGTCGCTACGACGGGGAACTTGGTGTTTTGTAATTATCATGAGAAGGTACGTCCATTTACCCATACATATATTTCCTTTTATTCCGGAAATAAATGTGGGGGTAGACCCCTGCGGATGAGCTAACGAATATGACATCCAGGGAGGACACTTTGCGGCACTTGAAAGGCCTAAGGAGCTGCTTGATGACGTTTTGGCGTTTGCGGAGCAGGTTAAGGATGGATTTTGCTTAGGGTAGGAAGTAGGTGGTGGGTATAGTTGTGGTTTACTACTGGACAGGGTTGGATTGGGTTGTTGGGTATAAATAAGTATACTCCGGGAGGTCGGTAGGTTAGACTATGGCACCTTATGTCGATGAGGAGGAGTTGGGGGGAAGGTATTCTCCACTTTCAGGTTCTGGTCTTGCTTCTCTGGACTCCTCTCATACCTACATAGACTATACTATAGTTGAAAGGTCATGTACATTTGCATCAATACATATAATACATATAGTACATACACATACGCACATTTTAATGCTTTCCAGGGTCCTAAAGCAGATTCTACTCCAACCACGTAACCCCAAACTCACCACCTCAGACCGATAACTTTATTCCTTGGTTACTTACACAAGTATCTACCGCACCTACTTCGTCTAGTTAAAAGCCCAGAGTCAGACAGGATCCGAGTAACTTGATAGTAATCCTTACAAAGCACCTCAACCCTACCTACAGTACACCGTAGGTACACCATACACGAGCAAGCGAAAATCCAAAGCTCGCATGCGGGAAGGGAAGCCTGCATTAGCACGCATCCTTTCCATGCACGGCTTGCCCGATCGGGCGAGACGGTGTCGTTCTGTCGGACTGACGGGACAAGACATGGAAGAACAACGTGCATGTGCGCGGACGGGGTATGCATGGTCGTTTTTGGCTGTGTGGTCTTGGCCTTCGGGCTTGGTTTACTTTTCATAGGACCTGTGACAGGGGAAGGTGGGAGTCGTTGACATGTACATTATACAAAGTACACCATACACTGTCAGCCAGGAAGAAGTCCAAAGTACCCGTATATTCTGTTCGTCCCTCTTCGCACACAAGGCCAACCCTCCGGCCCAAAACTGCATTGCATTTGCATTCCTGCCGGCGCATGCAGCTCGGACTGGGTTGGCGGTCCAGTGCGGTCGAGTCCAGTCTGGTCAACGTGTGACCCCGCAGGGGGATACTATTGGTTTTGAAGGGGGGATTTTGGGTTTGGTTGGGGTTTGGGGTTTTTGATGATAGGATGTACACTGCAGTAGTAGTATGTTTTTTTTTGGAGTAGGGATATTTGTACGTTTTGATTGTGTTTTTGCGGGTGCTTTGTAGAATATATAACTCAAGTTGTCGGCGGGACTAGGTGGGTTTCGGAAGTATACACCTGGAGACTAGTTCCTAGAATGACTAGGACCGGAAATGGATATAGAGATAGTAATCCAGAATATGCTGTCTCATGAATCCCACGTAGAAGATTCCTAAGATTAAGGAACCGAAACATCTAGTAGAGCTATTATTGTCTCCGACTCGCCGACTCTCACGGGATCCCCGGCACCTTTATGCACGTGACCACTGACTCAGCCAGGACGGGTTCTACGCGCCGGCGTTGCTGCCGTCACATCCGTCTTCAGAGTGAGTAAGTAGTACATCTCGACTTGTACACTCTCCGGTTAGAGATACACTACTGACTACACGCAGGACAATATGTACAGCACATATGTACACTACCTAATACTACTGTAAGTCCAGTACTTGACAGAATGTCTCCTGCAGGTAGACAAAGAAAGACCCGCATCGACGCATATACATCCGTCAAGACAGACAAGTGGTCATCATTCTCACTCATTATGATGACCCCGATCATAAGATTCATAATACTCCCTGACTAAGGATTAGGGGAGACGAATGAAAGGAACCAGCCTTCGGCCAGTCTGATGATCTTCGTAATCATTCTCATTAGCTGATGAAATACCAACCACCCCCGGCCAGTCTCGTCGTCGACAGTAAGACTAACTAAGCCTGACTCCGAGCGGGTGGAGTTCTCTGTTGCCTGGTGGTCCCACAAGGACAGTTGTCTTTGCACGACCATGGATTTGTCCGTTTATGCCTGCCTGCGCGACCGGCTTGAGTTTAGTTTGTTAGGGTCGGGGGGAGTTATGCCGGGACTTTTTCCTGAATTTCTGACTTTGAAGATGTAGAGTCAGAATAAGGTACGGAGTAGAGTTGGCTGTGTTGTCTATTCTTATGATGTACCTATAGTATAGATTATGGCATCTATTCTAGTATCGTCTATTTACTATATGTTGAGATGATAAAAATAGGATGCAGCGAAAAGGAGAGAACACCGCCGACTCACAGCCTCTCCGGCCGCGAAAGGGTGGCGTGGAGGCGGCTGGACACCCGTCCGTCTTCGGCGGTATGTGCCTGACTGTTAGGATGACGGAGTTGTCTTTGCCTTTGATTAATGATATGATTTAATCATTAATTCTACTACCACAGACTCTACACTACTAGACTATACTACAAGGGACTCCACTGTCTGGAGTATCGGTAGTCATACAGTTATCTGTTCTACTCCAGAGTATGGATGCCTGAGGACGGGAACATCGGTATCTACGAATAGTCTACCGATAATCTGCGGACAGATATCATGAGGTGATAGAAGAAAAGATAAAGAATAGACCAGAGTTTACATGACGATATTGAAAGATAGAGAGAAGTCATGAGTAGAGCTCTACTCTCTACCGATAGCATATACTCCGTAGACGAACCATGCCCAAGTTGGGCGTTCTTCGGAAACGGCGCGGAGTCATCGACTGCTCCCGGCCACTTCCCGATCCTGACTCGTTCTCGTCTCCTGTTCTTCTTCTTCTTCTTCTTCTTCTCTTCTCTCTCCAGTCCACCCTTTCAATGAAAGGACGACCTATTTCTCTCCGCTCCTAAGTCCTTTTTTTTCTCTTCTCTTCTCTTCTCTTTCCTGTGCCGTTATTTCTGTGCTTTTCATTTCATTTGCAACTGTTGTTCTTTTCTGTCTGTCTATTCTCTCCGCTCTTCTGCTCCCTTTGAACAAAACTGGTCCCGGCGTCCGCCACTCTTGCCACCGTTGTGAGTAACATCTGTTTCTTGCCCAAATCTCGCCATCCAACGTTTCCCCTTCATAAGAAATCCTCTTTCTTGTCTGCCCACCCCCACTCTGACTGGTTCGCCCCCCCCGGTTAGTCATATTAGAATTAGTCTACCGCTCCGCCCTCTTCCCTTCCCTCCCCCCCCAAATAATAATAAGTCAGTCTCCCGACCCTCCAGGCAGCGTTCCTCTCTACCTTGGGGAGTCATAAAATCTTCCGCCGCCGCCCCGAAAATAGGCCCACTGTCCGATGACCTCGTTGCTGACTATTCTCCTTTCTTCGTTTTCGCCTCTAGATTCATAATTCATTCATCCTTCGTCATCCGCCTCCCGCCTCCCCCGCGAAGAGCTGTCGAACAACTGCTGACTGCCTGGACAAGCGCCAAATCTGCCTGCTTGTTTAGACGGTCTGCCGTTCTAGCGGCTCCCTCTTAACCCTCCTTTCATACTTATATCCAACCTCAAGATGTACTCTGTTGCTTCGAAATCTTTTGTTCCGATCGCCTGTGTTGAAGAATCCGCTCCCTCAGAACTCCGCATCTTCGGCAAGATCGTTGTCTAAACTCTCGAAAGAAACTGAAGTTGAAAGAGTCACGTTGCGGTGTATACTCTTCCTACGTGTCTCTTGCTGATACTCCGCTTCTTTCGGCTGGATCTACACCTGGACTTCTTTACACCGGGTGATCGGAACATTAGATCTAATCCCCTTTCTCATCTACTTTGCCCGATATCTACCTAATCATCTTGTTACTCTTTCTTGACTCATAACCCTTCTTCATCTTTTCCGCCACCGCCGCTTTATCTTTTTATTCTTATCACTTCCTCCCCCCATACGATAAACTGGCAAACTACTTCTCGAAGGCTTGCCGTCGCCTGTGAACAAAAGACGGTTTCTTGTCTTATCGGTATCTCGTTAACGGTTATCTGCACAACGGTTCTTTGAAAAAACAACACCACGGTTTCTACATCCGCGCAAACCCTTCGCCATATTCGACTTCGATCTACTCGCTATCCTCTCCTCGGATGACCATCTTTTGAGTTGCTTGAAAGCTTGTTCAAAGGATATATCATAGGTCACACTTTGACTGGATCTACAGTACACCCTATCGGATATGACAGGAATTGACGTTTTGGGTTTGAAAGATCCAAACCCTGGTCTTTCATACACGGCGTCTCATGCGCACCCTTATACTTCTTCGTCCGTCTCCTCTTCCGCTTCCTCCTCGTCCTCGTCGGTCTTCTCCCTGGATGGTTCGTCCACTCAGGGATCCATCTCCTCGACCTCGACGAATTCGGCGGATGTGATTTGGGAGAATGACGGAGAATACTCGGCGGCAAGCCGAGGACTGCCCTCGTTGCATGCCCTGCGTGAGCGTTCTGCTTGCTATCTGAAGGTGCCCCGGCCCGACCTGCCGACTCACCTCCCGGTGGCTCCGGAGTTACGTAAGCACCCTCGGCGCACGAGTCACCTTCAGGTCAACAACGGGGGCACCACGCGGCCTCCGCCTTGTCTCATGCGACAGTCGGAGCGGAAGGTGAACTTTGTCGACAACCTTGTCGGTAAGTCTTTTTTTTCAAACATTCTTGTTGGCGTTCGGGCGTCTGGCTAAGCTTTTCTTTCTCTTTCTTTTTTTGGGTACAAAGACACCGCTTCGCAAATCGTTGAGATCATCTGGCCCTTATCGGCCGTCTCTCTTCGGAGTGACTCGACGACCGGGTGCAAGGGGGTTTTGCCTCTTCGCACCTTCATCCAAGAGACGCTTCGCAGGTCTCGGACCAGCTACAGTACGTTGCAGGTTGCTCTGTATTATCTGATCAAGATCAAGCCGCACGTGCCTAGTCATGATCTGACGCAGGATCAGACTCGCGGTAAACCTGCCTGCCGAGCCATGCAATGTGGCCGACGCATGTTTCTTGCGGCTTTGATCCTGGCCTCCAAGTACCTGCAGGACCGAAACTATTCGGCCCGCGCCTGGAGCAAGATTTCCGGTCTCAACACCCTCGAGATCAACCAGAACGAGTTGATGTTCTTGCAGGCCGTTGACTGGAAACTTCACATCACCGAGGCCACCTTCCAACGATGGACCGACATCGTCCTGAAGTACACCCCCGGAGCCGGCGCCATGGCTCTGGAAGGCTACTCTTGGCGCTCGGTGATCCCGAGACTGACGCCCGACCTGGAAGAGGTGGACGTGGCTCCGATGACCCCGCCGGCAAGCCTGGAGGGCTACGATGTCCGCTCTATGGCGGACTCGCCGTCTCCTCGTGGCTCGTCGACGGCGAGAGGAGCATACCCGTCCTACCCCTCGGCCTACCCCGCGGGCGAACCCTGCGTCCTGCCCTCGTTGTCCGAGCGGATTCCCGAGTCTCGGACGACTACTCCCACGGCGGTGGACTCGTTCAACCCGTCCCTGCCCTCGATTCCGCGGCCGCCTATGCTGCCCACCCCGCAGATGACCCCCCAGTCGAGCATGGCCACCACTCCTGCAGTGAGTGCTGGCTCCTACCCTCCCCACCGACGGTACATCGGTTCCGCTATGTCTCAGGTGCAGAACATGTGCATGGCGCGGTCGACTCTCGACCAGCGCCCCTCATTGCCGCTCTGCCCCAAGACTAGCAACGGTTCATTTGATGGTTACCCGACCATGGTCCGTCGGTCTTCTCTGGCTCGCTCGACCTCGTCTGCGTCCTCTCCGGATTCGATGGTTTCAGACGTTTCCACCCTGTCCTCGCAGTCGTCGCGGTCGTCCTCCATGTCTAGTGCATCGGGCGTTACCCTACCCCGCCTGGCGGTGCAGGCCGCGCTTCGGTCTACGAACAACAAGGAAAACCGGAAGCCTCTGGCTATTGCGTCACCCATCGACGAGACGTCGCTGGGTGACCTCTACCACTCTTCCTCCCTGGACAGCTACGGTGGCCCGACCGCTCCCCTTTCCGATCTGACCAACTTCTCGCTGGGCACTCCGGTTGACACCACTTCTGCCCACGAAGCGGCCCAGGGCCTCTGTGCGCTCTCCGGCGGCAGCGGCGGATCTCGCCAGCCTCACCAGGGCCGCAAGCGCGGTCGCGCCGGGTCCGAGGATTTCCCACTTCAGAACCATGTTCGCCAACTGATCCATTCCAACGCGGTTCGCCACGGAACGGTCCTCCCTGATGGGAAGATGGCCGATATCTTTCTGAACTCGGGTCCACGTCGTTCGCAGTCTTTGACGGCCACACAGTTGAAGGCTCTCAACTCGTATGCACCGCTCTCCGGACCCGTCGGTATGAAACGGGCCTGCTGCGGCAGCGAAGCGAACAAGATCGCGTTGAATCCTACGATGCGCGCCGAATATCTGGGCTAGCTCCCGATGTTCTTCTATCCTCTCTTTATGCAGTGGACCCGAGTGATCTACGTTCTTTTCTTGTGTTTCTTAGGAAGAGGAAAACGAACAAAGCCTTCATTATTGCTTAACTTTATCATCTGTCCGGTCATGGACCGCGACTTGCAGATACGTGACGCAGACTAGCCAGAGGAAAAAAGTTTTGTGCGAACTTTGTCTCCGGTTGTTTATTTTTTATTGGGGAAAAAACGGTGTTTTTTTTCTTCGTCATTTGTATATACCCAGGTGTTCTATCGGGATTCGAGATGGGAGTCTGCGTCGGCGCCTGCACGGAGCAGCGGGCTTTGGCTGTTTGATTTCAAGCCCTGGTTTGTATGATGTATGTTGGGGTGGTTCTTGTGTCTACGCAAGGGGTTCGATCTTTATCTATACTTGCATTTCTTTGTCTACAATGTTTGTTATTGGTTTTCTCGGAGTGTGTGGGATGGCAGGGATTGTTTTGGATTACTTATTACCGAATACCTATTACCTCATAAATCTACGTCTATACAAGAACCCGTGGTCTTTCGTCCGTAAATGCTGCCTGTGGAACCACCCGGTCACGCCCGCCAATGATGGGCCTGTCAAAGCCTTCTCTCGCATGACTTTTTACGTCTCACGCGACTGGATCGACCTGACCGCCGGCAGTCTCTGACTCACCGCCACGCCTGACCATTCGCTGGTTTCAATCCCGAGAGCGCAAGTGGCGCCGCCCCATGAGTCACGACTTGGCTGCCTGATTACTGAGGCAGCATCGGGACCGGCCGGGATCGGAGATCAGGTGACTAGTTAGTCATGCAAACGAATGCTAACTGAATATAGTCTAGTGCCATCAGATAAGATTGATCAGACGAGCCGAGGATCAGGTCACCGGCTGCGGTCAAGTGCCTCCCCCTCCTCACTCCTCCTTCCTTCATCGACCTCATCTCTGGATACTCAATCCAGCTCTTCCCCATATTCCTAACTCTGTATCATAAATTTATCTCTGTCTATAGAAGACGTGCTGTCGACACGATGGGCAGTCGCGCGGTCGCCCTTCTCTCCACCTTTGGTCTCCTACTGAGTCCCCTTGCTCCGGTGCTAGCCACCCCAGTGGGCAGCGAACCTCGCGCCCTGGGACAGACATTCCTAGGCATCGATTCAGGCTCTGCCACCTCCTCCCAGTCCCTCGAACATACATCCCACCGCGACCACGAACATGACACCATCTACGCCGACGACTCCGTCGCCGCAACAGCCGCCCCCTCATGGTTCACATCCACGCTGCTAGCCCGCCGCCTCCTCGCACTCTCCACCACCGGCGTCATCTCAACCATCTTCCCCTCCCCGGCGCCCGACAAATCCCATACACCCGCCTCCCTCGCCGGCCAATCTGTCAGCCTCCGCGAATACATCTCCGACTGCGACGAGCACCTCCCCTCGCACACCTCCCACGGCGGCAACGGCGACCCCACCCTCCTCGGCCTGCACGTCTCCACCACCTTCCGCAACATCGCCGCCGGCTCGAACCTCAGCCTCTCCATCGACTGGTGGGACCACCTGGCCGACACGAACCCCGTCTTCCCTGGTTTCCCGCCCAGCGAGGCCGGGTTACCCCGCGTTACGTTGTTCGGGTACCTCGATGAATTCCCAACCCCTGTTCCTGAAGACACGAGGGATGCTTTGACGGATTGTTATACGAAAGCCCACCCCGACGCGCGCGTCTGGTTACCTGGGCGGCCCGGGTCGCCGCATTCGAGCTTCTGGGCTAGAATGGTCGTTACGGAGGTTTATTGGATTGGGGGCTTTGGCGGGTTGCAGCAGATCGGGTGGATTAATGGGACCGAGTGGAAGGGGATTCGGAGGAGGGGGAGCTTGGAGGGCGTTGGTGATGGGAGGGGGTGGGAGGATGTGAGGTTGCCTGGAGAAGAGGAGGAGGCCCATTAGAATGTCTTTCATATAGCATTGCTGGCTATTTGAGTTTTTTTGTGGTGCTGTGGTTAGAAGAGGTGAGGTTAGTTGAGGGTTTCTGTGTAAGCAGACAAGAGGGTCAATTGCCTATCTATCTGTCACTGAGGGATCAGCGATTGATTATTCCTCAGTGCCACGTCGGGCCTGCTCTGTTGGTATGCGGTCGTTGATAAGCCAAATTCAATGGCCATCTCGCGGGAACCTGGAGTATCTGGACGCCTTGACCTTGGCATGGTGTTTCTATATTGTGCCTTTGATACTTTCTCTTTTCCTTTCCTCTTTCTATCTCTACCCGTCAGGTACTATATTTTTACGAATTGAGTATACGAATGCATCCCATGACTTCTACACATAACCCGTAGCACAGAACCCATACTCCATAATCAAAGACCCTTGTATATCTATCCATCTATCCGCCCATACATACTCGCAATAGCAAATGGCAACGGAAAGACTGTTCGCTGAACGAACCCGGTAGCAGGTAAGTACCCCTTTTATTCATCGTGGAGTTCGTGAAGTTTTCCCTCCCTCCCTCCCTCCCTCCCCGTCCGTCCTGTCTATCTATCTATATAGAGAGAGATATAGGATACAAAAAGAGAGAGAGAGAGAGGTGGAAAGGTCCTACTGGGGTTCAACCAGGCCGCCCGGACGCGAAGCAGAATTTCCCCCCAAAGGGGGCACGCGGCGGCCCCCATCACCCCGAAAGAGAGGAGTGGGGGGGGGGGGGGGGGGGGGGTTGGTTTTGGGGAATTTTTGGAATATGTTAACCTCAAAGCCGGGAGTTCTAACCACTAGACTATAGGACCGCCATTTATTGAACCACTATGCAAATTTGATTAGGATATCTGAGTGAGATATCCCGGGCTGACATCTTATCAATAGGTACAGAAGGAGGTGGTCTATATGCTCATTCATAGTTACACCGTCTAGATATCATACTTGGCAATTGTTTTGGGGGGGAGGTTGGCGAGTACTGACCGGAGTATGGGACTTTGAGATCACTCAGGGTTTCTAAAGAAATAAGAAATTAGTCCAGTTGGGGTTGATGTCTTCTGAATATCTCCTAGAACCATGTATACTTGTGATTTCTCTTATGAGTTCGGATACCTCGTTGATATGTCATGTATAGAACAGAAGAATAAATGATGGCTATATAGTGTGCAGGTATAACTATACTATAGTAATTAATGTAGATTGTACCGGCTTGTATAAACCGCCCGCCTATTTCGCTAGGTAGGCGCGTGTCGTACAGATAGGTAAACTCTTAAAGTAAATTGATATGATATCTGTGTAGATCATCCCAACAAACCAAACTGAAACAATCGGCATCATATATAATGTATAAGTATGAGTATGAGTATAGTGTATAACAGTATATACTACAAAGAAGCCAACACCCTCCGAATCAAACTCGATACCCTCCCTACCTCTCCTCCCTCCTGTCTCGCCCCCTCGACTCCCCCAGTCACAGAACCTAAGAACCCGCCTTCCACGAACACACGATGCCGATCCTCCTGCGTCTCATACATCTCGCCGTCCGTGTCCCGCGGCGCCCCGAATAGATTCAGATACGCGTATGGCTGCGCGGAGCCGGGCACGAGATGGACTGTGGAGAGGATGGGGAAGTCATAACCAGCACCAGCAACCCCGTTACTCTCGTCGTCTGCATGGCCACCCTCCGTCCCAGGAACAGATCGCAAATGCGGCGCAAGTCCGGCTTCCAGAAACACACCGAGGACCGTCAACCCGCGAATCAGACCTTTGCCTTGCTTCGAGGCCTTGCCGAGATCGACACGTCCTGCCGAGCTGGACCCAGAACCTGTCTTCTTTGCCCCCGTGCTACCACTACCACCGGAGCTACCTCCAGAACCAGAACCAGAACCAGGATACCCCGGCAACCCTCTGGCCTCAACCCCCAAACTCCCCCTCGAGTTCAAACTCGTCCACTTACTCCTCTCCCTGCCCTCCGGATCGGGCGTCTGCCAACCCAACAGCGCCAGGAAGCACTTCAGCAACTTCACCCAGCCCCCGGGGGCACTGACGACTTCTTCCCCAGCCACATCAACCAACCACTCCAGCACGTCGAGGGTCGAGAGACGCACGTCGGCTGCGAGATGGGTCATGCCGGCGCGGATGTAGGGCAGGAGCGCGGGGACGTGGTCGCGGATGTCATTGCCCGGGAGGGTGCGGAGGAGTTTGAGCAGTGCTGTGCGCACGGAGGCGTTGGCGTCGAGGATGAGGGGGAGGAGGGAGGGGAGGAGAGATGGGACGGGCACTGGGAGGGGCGAGGAGACGGGGCGCGAGGAGATGGCTGTCGCGAGGTGGGAGAGGGAGTCGCGGCGTTGGGTGTCGGATTTGCTGGATAGGAGGGATAGGGAGTGTGTGAATTGTGTTGATTGGGTTGGTGCGGTGAGCGTGAGGGATTGTTGGGTTAGGGTTATTGCTGTTTGAGTCAGTCAGTCAGCCAGGGGGCCGGTACTGGTGGCGTGTGCGGTGTTGTTAGGGGAGGCCTGTGATCTGTATGATCTGGAAGTGGTATTGAATCGATAGACAGGTGAAGCGCAAGTAGGTAAGAACGTGGAGACGTACATTTCGACTTGAAACTCGTATCTGTAAAATTCTCCGGCCTGGCCTTTGTCTTTCCGACCTTCAATTTCGTTTTCTGCATCAAACCATCGATCAGTATCACTCTTACACGGATCACATCATTCTCATCCCTCCAACCTGGAACGGAAGGAAACAAAACGAAAGAAGGTGACAACATACCTGAAAGTCCTTCTGTTTCTCCTTCTTCTTCTTTGCGCTAGCACCCATGATCACTTCTGTTTTCTTTCTTGTGCTTTTCTTGCGAATCGGTGTTTGCGCAAGTGCGACAGTTCAAGTCGGAGTCGTCGAGGATCTGCGGAGAAAAAAGCAGAGGAAATTTTGGAGACGATAAGGCGGTCTTATCGACACGTGATCTGTATCTTATCAGAGTCTGCCTGAGGTGTCTATCTCCATTTCCATCCATCTGTCTACTGAAATACTCCGTACACATTGTTGCTTGTTCAGTCATACATAATTCATCTCTACTACGTTGGTTATGAGGCAGAATCAGTCCACCTACGTAAATTTACATATACAGCACCAGTTCAAAAGAATATCATAACTACCTAACCCATCAATAACATCACGAACATAACAGTCTATAATCCATTCAATAAGACGAAAAGCAACAATCAATAAGGACATCAGATAAAATCAAATCACAGTGCGCACTTCTGTCCGGCAAAGCCATAAACAAACACCGGACAGACGCGATTGTATCAAACATAAATCAGACCAACAGAGCATGAAACATAAAACATAAGACAAATCACAAACCAGCAAACAAATCAGGCGCTAGAGTCAACCATTAAATAATATCCGAAAAAAAGAAATCACAAGCTTTCCTTCCTTCATCACCATTAATCTGTCCTCCTCCCCTGATGAAAACAGAACCGTCGCTCGTCTAGCGAGCATGGCTCGGTTCTTTTCATATCTATGAAATCGGTCGTGTGGGCATTGCTGATAAATATCGAATAAGAGAATGAAAAGAGTGTAAGATAATTATAAGCTCATGGTCAACCATTCCCATTCTTGACTGGCGCCTTGCCCACCAGCAATACTGTGGTTGGCTGGGTTGGCCGCGGCCGGAGGCATCGCAGGAGCCAAGGGAACCACCTTGGATCGACCGGAAGACTTGCTGCTGTCCTCGGTATCGTCGCTGGCCTTTTCCAATCGTCGCTGCCGTTTGGGTGCCACCTGCACCGCGCTGCGCGTTTGTCCGGTTCCAGGGGATGCGGCGGTGGCGGCAGAGGTGACAGGGGCAACGGACGGAGCGGACTTGGGTGGCGCGGCGGCAATCGGAACCACGCCAGACGCTCGTCCCGGGGCGCTAGACATGGCGGGCGGAGACTCGGAAGCCGTTCCGCTCTGAGCACGACTGGACGTTGGCGTCGTAGCGGGTGCCTGCTGCACCGAGTTCTTGCGTGAAGATTTCTTGGACGATCGAGACGTGCCCACGGCCAGGCTGTTGGCGCTGCTGCGATTCCGCTTTTTGATGACGTCTGTCTTCAGCGACAGTGGTCGCACCACGCCGTGCAGCTTCAAAAACAGGCCGCAGGCGTTGCACAGCGGCTGTCCCTCGGGGTTCCGTCGCCACAGCGGAGTGGTCTGGGTGAAACAGTTGGTACAGGTCGTCGGCCCCGTGCTGCCCTCGCCGTTCTTCGAGCCTCCGGGGCTCGCGGGCCGCGAAGGAGCCGCACTGCTCAGGCCCGACTCGGGCGGAGTGTTGGGCGAAGTGTGCGAGGTGTTGGCCGGGTTCATGCTCTGCCGCAGCAGTTGCGCCGTGTTGGTGGCCGAGGTGGTCCGGGCAATCTTCTGACGACGGGGATCCTGCTCCCGATTGCGTACCTCGCTGACCGACGCCGCTGACCCGTGCGTCCGTCCAAGACTGCCGCTCGGGCTGTTCCATTCACTAGGGGTGTCCATCATATCCGCGGATCCAATGGTGACATGCTTGCGATGCTGAGCGAATCCCGGCAGCGAATGAAACGACCCCGGGAACGAGGTATCCCACTGCATACCCGAGTTCATATCTCCATTCTCATCGCTGAATTCGGCGGGCATCGCGAGTCCGGCACGCTCCGAAAATGGACGCCCGTCGTCGTCTTCGTTATCGGAATCGCCACCGAACGAGAACATGTTTGTATGGGAAGCCGTAAAATCACCCGGGCCCAAAACCTGAGACGGGTCAACGTGCGGAACTGGATAACCCGGAGAATGCACCGAGTTCGCATTCGTCTGCTGCTGCTGCTGCTGCTGCTGCTGCTGCTGCGCTTGCTGGTCATGCTGGTTGAACATGTATCGGGGCTGCAAAGAGGCCGAAAGGTTCGAGCGGTGGGAAACGTAGTTAGGCACTCGGCGCTGGGTGCGTGTCTCCACCGACGGCATATCGAAATACATGGAATGCTCGCCATCGTAGGCCGGCTGCGGAGTCGACACGGTCGACTGGTATCCCGAGGGAGGAGGCGAAAAGAAATCGGTGGAGTTAAGGGACGACGCCACGGGCGTCTGCGCATACAGGTTGGTGAATGGATTACCCGAGGTCATCGGCGAGTCACTCGGGGAGAAGGTGAAGTGGGTTTGGTAGGGGCCAGCGGAGGGAAGGATGGGGTCTTCGCCGAGAGTAAAGGTATCCAGGCCGAACGGCACGCCGGGCGAGGTGTGGTTGGCATGGGTCGACACATGATGGCTACCGTGATGCAGACCAAACGCCGACGAAGTCGTCGCATCCAACGCGTAATCCGGAACGGCGCCGGAGAGATCGGGATCGTGAGCCAGCATGGTGTTGGACACAGGGGGAACCTGGGGCGAGGATTCGGCCGGTCGTTTGCGGTTAGGCAACTGCAAGCCGAAGAACTGACGCTCGTCGATACTCGTCTTGCGCACGCGACGCGGCACGTACCCGAATTCGCTGTTCTTGCGCTGATCCTGAGCCGGGTGGTGGAACGAGGCGGGCACGGGCGTGGATTCGGCCACTTGGTCCTTGCGAGATTTGATGGGGATCGCCGCGGAGCTTGTCGACTGGGACGCCTTGGTGGTGACATTTGGGGATGGATGATCGGAGGGGGATTCAAAGGGAATGATGAAATCGTCCAGGTTCATCGGATCGGTCGCCGGATCAGGTGCGAAATCCGTCGCAAAATCCGTCGCAGTGGATGACGGCAGGTTGGCGGGAGCTCGGTCGGAGATGCGCAATTGGGCAATGCCACTTGGGCCGGAGATGCTGTTTCGGGCAGGAAACCTTTTGGACGGGCCGAATTCAATCTCATAATAAGCCAGATATTCCAACCAAAATACAAGTTCTTATAGGGACACTGTAAGACAATCAACGCTAGGGACAAACCTCGACTGATATAACCGTTCCTGCTCCTTGCGCTTCAAACTCATGGCCATCATTCGCCAGGTAAGATTCTCCATGCGCTCCTGGTTGGGCAACTGGGCTTTGGTCCTAGAATATAGCTTCCATATCTGGGTGGCTAACGGATCTTGCCTTTGCATCTCATCGGGACCGTCGATCCCAACGCGAGGCGGCGCGCCGGTGTTCCACTCGGGGAAGAGTGAGTCCTGAAGTACACCACCGTCCTGCACATGAGACGAATCGGGCGGACTGAGAGGAGAACCGAAAGAGAAGTCGTCGGAGAGTTGAGAAGAGGAAGTGGGAGGAGGGAACTGCTGATGTTGACGATGATGAAGGGAGGCGGAAGACCGGTCGGCGTCGGCGGAGGAATCGAAGCCAGCGGCGGGTTGAGTCGGTCGCACGCCCCCAGGACCTCGCCCGAGGGTCAACCCGGACATGATCTCGCGGACCTTCTCTCCCTTCTTATTGAAAGTGGGCCAGGTAAAGAAAAAAGAAAAAGAAAAGAGAAGAGGAAAAAAAAAAAGCCCGGTATGCAAGGCGATAAGACCGAAGAATTCCAAAGGAGGGGTGAAAATAGGAAATAAATTAGACTCCGAAAGAGGGAGGGAGTGTAGGAAAAAAAATTAAGAATCAAATCAAATCGAACTGGAGAAAAACGAGAAAAGCCGGAGAGAGATAAGAGAAGAGAAGCGTCCAGGCGATGAGAGGGGGAATTCCCTGCTCTTGTGTGGGAGGATTGGCCAGTCAGGAATTCCAGCTTACCCGCCGTAAACGACTTGTTCGGACGGGAAGAACGAGGGTGTTTCAACTGATCTGTTGTTCGGTCTGTTAGTTTGCTGGATGCATCAACTAATGCGCGTGGATGATTCAATCCATCTCCATCTTCATCGACTTGGGGGGATCGAGAAGGGCGAGGATGATCGCATCTAGATACAGGCACCAAGCGGGAGAGAGGAAATGTAAGGTAGATGTGGTTGGTATGTATAATACATCATTGGCCAGTTCACTGAAATTCCCCAGCACTAAGTCAAACGAAATGAACATACCTAGCGACAGACAGACAAAACAGGGCACAGAGGCACAGACGGGGATTTTAAGTGATAGAGAAGACCCGACCGAGCAGGGAATGGAGGAATCGAGGAGAGAGGGAGAAGAAGAAGAAGAAAAGAAGAGAGGAAAGACAGGAAGAGGGAGGGGGAAAGCGGACAATGAAAGGAAGAGAAATAAAATGGATGACGGAGGCCAGCCTTACATACCGTACCGCTCTCCGCCCGGAACCAGTAACGGTCTTCTTTTTGGGTCTAGAGGGGATCCTCTGGAAGAACCGAAGTGTAGGATTTATTACTGAGAATCAACATATGTTAATGATTTAACAGAATCAGAATCATATTATACTATATGACACTCTGTTCATTTTCATCTTTAATAGAACAACACTCGTAGTAGTCGCAGTATACTCTTGAGTATACTCTCATACTCTCACAGTATACTAGGTAAGTATACAAGAAGATATACTCAATACAATACCAGGAAATACCCATACGCATACCGTCACCCGGTGGCAACCAGGCACCTTTTCCTCTAATTAATATAGGACTGCCTGGACAGTCCACCTTAGCGTGGCTGTTAGCGCCCCGGGCTAAAATAGACCGAGTCTGGCGGTCCAACCAGTCTGCGCTTGAGCTCGTGGTTTAACGTTGCCGGGGATGTTCTCGAAGCTCCACTTGACTCTGACTGAGTCTTTTGACTGAAGTCTGTAGTACACAGGTTCATGTCGATTGATGTAGTATGTACAGAGTATGGGTTATGCAGACCGAGGTAAGTAGATAGGTAGTTATCCCTTGAATCACCCGCAACCCATCTCCGACATTAACCATAGTTCACACTGTACAGTCCTGTAGGTAAGTATATCGGCTAAAATCCTCCCAAAGTACCAACTAAAAACTAACAGTTACTCCGATACAAAATACCAGATCCGTCATCCATCGGCCCTAACAGGGACTAAACTCCGCCAATGACCGTGCTTCCAACCACCCCAATTCTTGTCTGCCGTCCCGATACGGCGGAAGTAGAGGTATTATGGGGGTTCTCAATTAATCTATTGTACAGCAAAGTGTCTAGTCCTGTGGGATTCTCATCCTTGTTGCATTAGCACTAGGTATTGGTGAAGTCAATCATCAATCGATATTTCCATTTCTTCAATTAATTACGAATTAGTTAAGTTACTCAATAGGTGGGTAGAGTACTCAGTAAGTAGTCACTTATTCACCACGAAAGATAACAAATTATGAAATAAAGAAAAAAAAAAAAAAAAAAGGAAAAAGAAGGCAATCGGTTTGCCTTCTTCCCCCAATCCATGTATGCATGCATGGATACATGGTAATGATGATGTTAACAGCTGACGATGCGCTTGATCTCATTCGTGCAGTTAAAATCGCGGCGTCCGACCGAGTCAGATCGTCCCTTTCTCTCCGTCCAACAGGATCGCAATCCGCTCGGACCAGGAATGGAATTCTGACTTCTGACTTCATGGTGATTCACTCTTTTACACACTACAGTACACCTATGTAAGTACATAGTAAGAGAGGAAGAGGAGGAGGAGGAGGAGGAGGAGGAGGAGGAGTCTACTCCGGAGTTTACTGTGTACTCTACCTATGGGCGGGCATCCACCGCTTACCTTACCTAGGTAGTAGTGTACACTGTACTACTACTGTACACGAGTAAGACAACATCACATCTACTCCTACTCCATACTGCATAAATAGACCGAACTAGTTATCCTGCAAGTCGGGACTAGATCCTTTTCAAGCTTGGACAATGCACCTTTCATGCATAGGCTACCCCATCCATCTGGACGGAGGGAGGGGAGGGGAGGGGAGGGGATGGGAAAGAAAGGAAACGTGCCCCCATCGGGCCGATATCTTGACTCTTAACGCTTAAATCCTAAAAGTAACTAAAAAGACAGATAGAGACGGGAAAGTGGATACAAGATAGACAGGCATTGATTATTAGTAGACTAAGGGAAAGAGCCAGACAGCAGACTCCGCTCATCGGACAACCCAACTCAATCGAACCGGAGCAATCAGCCCCCGGACATGACAGACAGACAGGCAGACTTGGGCCTCGGAGGACACAGAACAGCGGGGCGGACATTCGTCGGGCAGGCCCTGTTTGGCCCCGGACGAGTCCCGAGGCCGCCAGAATAGATGGTTAGTGTTACGTTCTGCGCATGGATCATGGATGCGATTTGGATTTAGAGTTGAATGGCTCGGATATACTCTTTTCTAAGGTTTCTAGTAGGGGTAGTTTAATAGGAAAGTTAGTTGGTTCTCTGAAGTCTGGACCTTTACAATAAATGCAGTCGGACTTAAATTTTAGAGGAAGATTGATCGTCGAATGCGGAAGTGCAACTACCATCGAATCTCTGCACTGGTCAAATGCGAGATGAGAATCTAGACATGATTAATGCAAACCTCCGACATCGTTCATTTCTTCAGCCGACTAACCCCAAGACAGGCTGTCATCGCAGACAAGTCTTCAGCACTTAAGCAACTTCGCCGTAGTCTTGATGCTTCGCGCTCACCGAGAGCTTAGATTCCTATCTTACCCGAGTCTCGTACTCATCCGGTATCGAACGACGGGACCGTACGTCTTGTAAAGCGGTTACCACCCGATGTCATTAATACCTTCCTTGCCTGCTGCATCGCATCCTCCCTTCCAGCCTCAGATGGCCAAGATGGAACCCCCCCCCGATCGCATTGATTTGTCTGCGACGGATATCAAATTCTCCTCCCCTCCATACTTACTCAAATCACAAACCGTGCCAGATTGATTTGGATCCACTTTTCTCCCTTGCGGGGTCACTCATGCCTCTGTTGTTGTCCATCATCCCGGCCCGAATGGCAACGTCTCCCTGGTCAATGGCTAGATTGGCTGCTTCATGCACTCACTACACCGTACATATGTGTACTTTGCTGTGCAGCTGTACAGCCGGATGAATGTCTTCCAGGAATCCACTTTTAATTCGTGTTTTGCTTTTTTGGGTTTTCTTTTTCGTTTTGCGTCTCTGCGGCTGCGGGCGTCCACCATGCTTGCAGTAGTGAGCTTCCGTAGTCTCGGAGTAGGTCTAGCCTGGCCCTGGCATGTCCATATTATCCGGTCTATAGATGCGACATCATTCGGTACACGGTAGCCTCGTCACGGCGGGTTGATTTGCCTTGTAATTCCGCGACGGGCGACCCTCACCCCACGAACGATGAACGATGGGCACTTCTTCTCCTCCTGCCCGCCTTCCCCCTGGGCGGTGGCAAACCAGTCGGACGGCAGAGAGGATGCCAAGCGGAGGGAAGAAGGGGGGGGGGGGGGCAATGTTGTCTAGGGAGACCGACCATTTGAACAGCAGCGGGATTGCAAAGCACCTACCTAGGTATTGCCGGATTGGGGATAGGGCGAGCGTGGTGATTTCATTTCCATCTCATTTCGTATTCACTGTCCATGCAGTCCAAATTTCGAATATCGGCATGAAAAACCAATCGATCAATCAATTGATTTCGGTCGTTTTTGGTCAATCTTGGGCCCCACGGGAGAGAAGGAGGGAAAGCAGGGTCCACCGGCGCTAGAGTCAAGAGTCCGTTCGAGCTGATAATCAATTCACAATTGTGAATGCAATATTAATTGATTGCAGAGATTCCCGTTCATTTCAGTCGAGATAACGGGCGGTGATAAGCTGATAAGAATGTCATTAGCCGTGGTCATCGCAGCCAATGGACTTCCGCCGATCGGGGCCCCAATCCTGCTGGCGACGTAACCGGCTCTTGGTCGGATTTCCTTTTCCTCCGTTCTTGAAGCATCTCGAGTCTTGTTTCTGTTTAGCTGTCGTTAGTATGTTTAGTTCTTTAGTTTTTTTTTGGCCCAGTTGTAGTTCCTCTTTTTTTTTTTTTTTTCGGATTAGGTTTTGTCCTTCTTTCTCCTCTTGATTATTCTTTCCTTTCTTTTGTTTCTTCTTCGGTCGGCAGTCGTATTTCCTGCGTGGCAAAAGAAAAAAGAAACATCAGAGTTCAGCCGAGCCCCCCCAAATGCCAAGCTAAAAAGCAAAGGGCAAATGTGGGCGAGTTGGCGTCCCACGAGGAACCATTCAGAAGCCATTGTTCTCCTAATCCCACCTCTATAACTATAAGCCGGGCAGTTATTTGTTTCTGGTCGACCGGGTAGGGGGAACAGACCACGCCACGCACCGCGGGTTGACCTGGTGCCCTTTTGGACCGAATGCATTCGTAGCACCTTCCGGTGAGAGGCTCAAAAGGGAAACCAGTCAGATGGCGGTGGACGAGTAAGATTGAGAGAAGAGGCTTGTCGTGTGCCTGGGCTAGCGGGCCAGATGGCTGTCCTGCCCTGTCCTGTCCAGTGGCAGTGTCCAGATGCGCTTCGAATAGACTTCTCCGCTGTCTCCAGAGTACTCTGGAGTCTGTAGAGTAGAGTTGAAACCGACGAGGGTAACCGACAGAAAGGATGGCCGATCGCGACTCCACACATGCAATATGTTAAAGATAAGCAAGAGACAGACATACCTAAGTCATAACCAAAAGGGGGGGGGCGTCGACTGTCGAGTGACGTACCTCCGGCCGTGACGGCATCGACTAGTCTAGATAATCTACAGTATGTGTCCTGTAGTACGACCTTGGATGCATCACTATGATGCCCATCATTTTTTTGCTTTTGGTTTTTCTTTGTTGCCTTCCCCAGTTTTGTCGGTGGAGCGTGGCGGGCTGCTCCGTCACTAGAGAACCGGAGCAAGGGGGGAGCAATCGGAATGCAGATGAAGGTCATCGTAAGCTGTTGGAAATCCTGCCGGTGTTTCTTCGGTTTCATTTGCAGTATCACATTTCTTGTGGTGTTTTCTTTTTTTCTTCCGGTTCTTCCTTCTCTTCCGACCGGGACATTTCGTCGCGATCATCCCCCACTCGAGATAAGGCAATTAACTGACTCTCTCCAGCGTTTCTCGAGGGTATTCTCGGGTGTCCTTTTTCCTACCTAAGCGGCTGCAGCGGACCCGCCGAAAAAATAACAAGGGAAAGTAAGGCCGGCATCAACACCCCCTGCACCAAGCATGTGCTTCCGCATGCCTTAGATTATTGCAAGCACGGTCGCAATATCAACGCGGGCATCCCACACGGCTTGCAGTCCAGTGCAGATGGGTGGTGTGTGGCATGGTAGGCTAGTTGAAGGGGGGCGTGAAATACCTCAAGCGAAGGAGGGAACCAGCTCGACTAGCCATGCAGGGAGGAAGACACATCCATGCTGGGTGGTAGGTGCCCACGAGCCCATTCGTAGGAGGACTAGGGGGTGATTTTGGATCGATATTATACTTTGTTGGAGGGAAATGCGATCGTCAGATCATGTAGGCGTTGGAGCGAACGAATAGAACGGGTCGGTGATGCAGCGTGGGTGGTAAAAATAAGTAAGAAACGGGTCCCGGGGGAGGGGGAGAAGGTCGTCGCTCTTCTTTCCCCGCGTTCAGACCTTTCATTTATATATGTGAAAGGAAAGAAGAACAACCAAGGAGAACGAGAAACGAAACCAGAAAGCTGATGCCCAACCATCCCCCAAGCTTATTATATGACCGATTGTTTGACTCGGCTCTCGTTCCGAATCGATTGCTCTTTTATCACCCAACGGAATGCTGATAAGGCGTGATGCACGCTCGAAGACGAGCGATAAAGGCGAATCTGCACGCCGAACCGAATCGAATAGAAGGGGCGGTCAAAGTCTCAGCTCAGCTGGGCGACAAGAGTCGGTTTTTGTATGGATGGAAAGAATAACCTAAAAAGGGGATGGCGATAACTGTGCATGTGTCAACTGTCAAGACACGCAGACTCGTCCAGATAAGACTCGGTCCAGCAGGCAACACGTAAGTATGTAACAGCAGGACGACGAACCCTGTTGAATGTAACTGGCCTCATTCAGAGCGTTATCTTCATGCAATCCTCTATCTCCGGCCGATTGTGGAAAATTTGAGGATCGGAGTTCCGATTGAGGCTGCTTGTGTTTAGGCCCCATGTTTTCTCCACAACAAACCCCAGATGATACGGAGTAGAAGGGTTCTCTCGATGTTCTCCTCAATCGCGATTGCGCCGGCGGGAAGGGACTCAGATTCTCATTCCCCCATCATTTAAACCAGAGTCTGCAATTCCTCAACTCTCGCGTTTGTCTTTCAAAGATAGACTTATATATACCAAGGAACGAATTGAACCTTTCCGCCCGCGGAGATCCTGACATTTGTTCTTCCGTCGCAAGTGCAACCTTACCTGGACGGTGATAAGCGGAGCGCCAGTGCGATTGGCAGACCCCAAACGACGCCAACGTTATCTTATATTAAGCTTTGCTTCCATGATTTCCGTCATTGGCCATGCGGGAAAAGTGAAAAGTCTGGATATTGTGCCCGACGGGCCGTTTCATTTGCTGAATCGTACTTATCTTTGACGTAGGGGCCATCAGGGATGACGATGACGATGATGATGATGGTCGATGATGTGGGATGTGCGAAGGGATGGCAGGTTGATCTGTTGTACTGTACTGAGGACCTAGGTAGGTAGGTTCGATTGCATTGTTTGCATCCCAAACGGAGTATAGGGACACGTGACCCAGACCGGGCTTCTCAGCTCATCATGGACAGTGGGTTTGCTTTCTACGTAGCCTCAGATAGGCTGATAACTCCTCGAAAGCGAGGAAATGTATATAAAACCCTGGGAATGCAGTCTGCTCGTCTCTCTTGGCCCGAGTAACGATAACCGCTCACGGTGGAAGATAAGAGACATGACAACCTGCGGCTGACAGGTATAGTTGCGTAACTGATAACCCGTCGATCTTGGCTATCACTTCCTGCAATCTGTAGATCCGGAAGGAGCCCGAGTTTGTCATATTTACAGCGTAGATAAGTTTCGCAGGCGCCAACAGAGCTGATTACGATGTCACAGATGAGTTTCTCGATGCCACTCGATTGAAGTCTACCAGTTCAACGCCATTGCGACGCAGCTTGTGTCATACCGGTAAGTCTATCTTCCTGAACACAATAGAGCGACGAAAGCAAAAGGGTCTATATGGCTGACATAGATGAGGAGTAAGGTGAAGAAAATATGTAGATCTTGAAAAGAAAGAGAAAGGAAAAGGACATCAAACATAAGCTGCTTAGGAATTAGACTCCAAGCTCCCCCATCAGACGGCCCATCTATCAGGTAATGTGAACAGGACCCTACCGAAGAAAGGGCTCGTCGCAAACAAGTTGGAAAAGAACGGACGAAAGCACCCGCCCATATTGGTGGTGTTTCATTCCGCCGTGGCGGAAGGCCACGTGGAGACGATCCAATCCAACGTCCACCAACGCCATTATGACCTATTATCAATGACACCTGTCCCGCTGGTGACTTAAAACGTAGCTCGTGAAACCAGACATGGATATCAACGTGTGAGAAAGGGTAATTAGGAAAGAAAACCAAAGGGAGGGAAGGAGGGCAAACGAATCTAACCGCTTGCCCGGACGAAAACCCCCGAGCACGTGCAACGACACCAGATGAAGATGAAGGGGTAATCGGTAAAGATAAGGAAAAATGAAAATGGTACGAAAAAGAAAAGGAAAATGGCTCTCATGGAAGAATGGAAAATGCCGCCCATGTAATCCTTTTGCGCCCGCTAATGACCAGCTGGTAAAGATGATGCCCACCAAGATGAGGTGTATAGCTGAAGATGGAAAAAAAAAAAAAAAAAAAAAAGGAGAAAAAAAAAAAAATGAGAAATGAAATGAAATGAAGCAGCGAAGATGCAGCAGCTCACACAGGGGTATCATGCGACGGATATGAGGTTCCTTCGTTTTATTCATCTCGAACGTGGAGTTGTCTGTTGCCAATCACGGTGGCGATTGTCCGGATCCCGGATGACCCATGGGTGGTTGAGGACTACCGAATGGTGCTTGCGGCGTGCCATCGCCCGTGTACATAGGATATTGAACGACATTCATAGGAGACATATTGCTCATATCCGGCCACCCTGTGTAGCCCATCGCGGGGGGTTGGCCGGGATAGGACACCGACACCGGCGTCCCTTGCAAATCAGTCGATGCAGGGCTCTGCGGGTTGACGGGGCTTCGAGGATACCCTTGAGCCGGGCTGGTCATTCTGCGTTTGAGATCCGGGGGTATCTGCTGCTGGAATTGAGCGGGAGCAGGATACGGAACAGACATCTCGGCCTGCGCGGGGAAAGTCATCGATCGCGGCGGCGCCATTGGCCATACTGATCCGTCCGGTTGAAGAGTGTATCCCGTAGCTGGGTTCAGGGCTTGGGATTGCGACGGTACTGTCGGCGTTCCTGGAAGCGCGGACGCGGTCGGCATGCCTGCCATTGGGTTGGGCCCGGGACTCCATACACCAGGCGCCATATTCATCATCGTGTGTTTTCCTGCTGCGGTCATATTTGCTAGAACTTGAGGATCTTGAATCGTAGTAAATTCGTCCCACGGAACGGATGGATCGAGCGACGGTCCCGGTGCAAACTCGGCGGCCCCTACATTGCGATCTATACGATCAACAGGTTTCGTTAGCACACGCGGAAGTGGCTTTCCAATAAAACCAGTGAAAATGACGGAAAAACTACCCACCTGGCGCAAACTGAGCCATAGGATTCCCAGGGAACCCCCCCGGATTGAATGCCGTAACGTCAGGACCAGTGTTTAGCGGGATTGGTTGATAAGGGAAAAATGCCTCCGTTTGCTCTCCCCCACTGCCAGTCGGAGGCGAAGATGAGGCCGTGGAGGGATCTGTCGATGCATTTTCCAATCGCGAGCTGGGGCGTGATTTCTTTTCAACCGGAGGTTGTTGATCAACGGGAAAGAATTGACATTCCTTTCGAAGTCGGATACAGTTTTCACATCGCCCTTGAGCGTCATCGGCTGCTACCAGGCATCGAATCTTTCGTCGCCGGCAATGTACTGTCGCAAAGGGGATGAGTATAAGAAAGGGCGAGGGACGGAGGAGAAGATGAAAGGAGAGAGACTGACCACATGCGACAGAGGTACGATGATATCCTAATTTGTTGCGCTTCTTG
The DNA here is from genome assembly GCA_023627535.1 of Aspergillus sp. S1802E. Taxonomy (NCBI): domain Eukaryota; kingdom Fungi; phylum Ascomycota; class Eurotiomycetes; order Eurotiales; family Aspergillaceae; genus Aspergillus; species Aspergillus sp. S1802E. The sequence goes on from JAMAHN010000025.1 coordinate 536,410, forward strand.
TCTGCGGCGGAAGAGTCCATGACGGCGGCTTGCGAATTCGGAGTTGTTGAGGTCATATTTTCGACCACCGCGGGCATAGCTCCAGGGAGCGAGATGAAGGAACGGAACCCCAAGGTACAGGGCGCATCAATCGCCGGAGGGGTGGACAAGAAGGGAGGGGAAGATAGTCGGAGACGGTGCGACGCCCCAGAAAGCGGATTAGAAGGACGGAGCTACCCTAGATGGAGGCGAGGAATGACAGCACGAAGCCGGAAGACTCATCCAATTCCATACACGTGTGATGGCGAGAAAGAGGAGGAGCAGGAAATCTGGGGGAAAACCGGTGAACGGATGATGATGCGCTGGTTTGGTGATAGTCGTCGTAGTACGTATCCCGACCTCCCCGTTTCAGCAACGTTACTCCACCTTCAGTCGACCTAGGACCGCCTGGTAACCAACAGGAAACACTCAATAGGGTGATGGATAATAAAGTCTTGGAATGTTTCACACCAGGAGACCCTGTAGACCAAACCGCGCTAAGGATGAGTTTGATTTGCGATTTCTGGATACTCTTTTTCGGACTTCCTTTTTTTTTTCTTTTTTTTCTTTTTTTTCTTTTTTTTTTTTTTTTTCCTCTCTTTCTGTTGCGCCTCGGCCTGGTGGTTGTCTCCTCCGATGTCGTCGTTGAAAATCAATGAATGATTAGAATAGATTGACCCACGCGTAATACGTCCGTTGCGATGTCTCCGCTCACGAGATGGTTTGCGAAGATATAAACTGAGAGAGGAAGGCGCAGGTGAGGAAAGAAAAAAAAAAAAGGAAAAGGCGAGGATGATGAAAGAGGAAGCAAAGACAATGCGAAAGGATAGAAAGGCAGAGAAACGAGAACCTCGAATCAATCCCGGGAATATAGTTAAGGCAAAACAAAAAAAGAATATTAAAAGGGAAAAATCCGAGAGAACAAGATAAATAAAGTAAATAAAAACGAATGGTAGGTAATGGCACTAATGACCGACCCAGATAATAATAGTAGTAGTCGTAAGTAATGGTTTAAAGGATGGACGTGAAGTAATAATAAATTGGGGAAATGGACGCGGTCATTAATATTATTGATGGGAGGTAAAAGTAAAGGGGAAGGAAGAGAGAAGAGAGAGAGAGGGAAGAATAATGGCGAGAGAGACTGAAGGCGTACGGAGTAACTGCTGCTAACAAACTCGACTCAACTCTTCGGGATCGAGGATCTCGGGACTTTTTCGTCTTAGAGCAAGTCCCATAAGGGTAGGGATTGTTGATAGGTTGGGAACCTTGTATTGGAACTTGGGCTTCTACTTTCATTTCCATCTCTAGTGCAGCTCCCACTGTCTTAGGGTTCTCATTCTATGCGGAATTAAACTCAATCCCCTTTCTTGGTTTTTCAATTTTTAGAAATTTTTACAGGACAAATAGCACAGGAGAGAAAAAAAAAAAGTTACAGTAGAGGAGGAGGACCCATGAGCAATACAACATAAAAAGCGAAAAAAAAAAAAAAGAAAAAAAAATGTTGGAGTGGATAATAGTATTAGCCCAAAGGGTACATAATTATGATCATAATCAGGATAATTATAGAAGGTCAAAATGGGTGATGATGAATCCCCCCCAGGCATTAGATTCAGAACGTCCAATGGAATGCAGCCTTAAGCAGACCCTGAATAAGAGTCCAGATAGCTAAGCTGGACAGGTCTTCACTAACCCAAGGATGAAACACCCAGCCATTTTTATTTTTATTTTTATTAGTATTATATTTTATTTTATTATTATTGTCATTATTTGCCCTTGTTAATTTCCAGATTTTCTGGTTTCAATTTTCTATTTAATTTTATTTTTCGCTCTCTTGTTCGAGTTGCCATGATGAGAAATGCCCAGAATTGTCGTCATCATCTTCTAGGAGTCCTTATGGGGTGCACCGTAGTACTCTGCAGGAGGGTTGCTCCATTCATTTCGTCCCCTCCATTATTCCCCAATCCCAGTCAACATTGCTGCTACGTATGGAGTACCGACTGACAGGTTGAAACCTCACGTCAGGTACCACAAATGTCCAATGGGCCAAGAACGTGGCATGTTCTACGGAGCACTCCGCATAAGATAGTTGATACGAATGGAATGATGTGTTTGGAACTTTGGGTCCTAAGGGGAGGGACCTGATAGACGACCGGTGATTTGAAGGGGGTTGAGGCTGATGATTCTGTGTACAAAATTTTTTACTCTTCCAGAAGAAGACCCTTGAGGACCAGAATCATACGACAAGAAATCAGTCAGTTGCGGGCAGTGTTAGGGGGGTGGGTAGGAATAAAGAAACGACATGCCATGCTCTCCAATTGCATGCATACCCCTGATCCTTTCACCTTGTGCAGGTGGTTCATTCCAAACCAAACTCAACCGTGGACCCGGAGGCCTGTGACAGACATCTGTAACAGGTCTAGTAGGGGTGGTAGGGAGTGGAGGGGAGGAGTTTTTTGCGGTGTTAATTTTTGATTCGGCCCTTCTCCTGCAACCTTGGTCTACAGAGCCTTGCTCGGTACTGTGAGTGCCTTCGTTAGGCTTAGCGGACAGGAGGGGGGGGGGGGGGGAGGCGGAAAGGCCAAAGTAAAAAGTTTGGGACTAGAGAGAAACAAGAGAGAACGAGAGAAAGGGAAGCTGTCAGAGAAAATCTCGTGGTCAAGGACAACCTCCGGAGCCAGTAGGCTTTGGCATTCCATGAAATGGCAAACTGCCTCGTTTAGAAAGCACAAGGCGGACAGCCGATGATTGGCGAGCGCAATGGGGGGTCAAGCAGGGAACCAATCGAGTCGGGCCATGGCGCATGAGACTTTCCCTTTGCGGCGATGAGAAGGTTTCCGGCGGTGTGGTGGTGCCCCGGAAGGGACTAGCGCGGGGTTGCTTGGGCTTCGAGAAGGTCGGGAGTCGTCAGCGTTGGGGGCTGCCCGTACATCTGATTGGCGCTTCCGCTGGGAGGGGTGGGGCAGGGCCTCATCATCGTCATCGTGGATTCCACAGATGTGTTAATAAGGATGAGCGTTTCATCTGCCCGGTTGAGTTTAGGGTTTGGGGGGATGGAACTTGGGCAGGCTCAAAGGAAATAGGTTTCCTTTGTACTGTAGTTATACAGTAGTTACACAGTAGCTACCTGGTGTGCATGTGCACCTGGGCAACTCTCTTTGGAAAATCACAGTATTAGCAGATACGAATTTCCTCTTTTTTTTTTATTTTTTGTTTGATGGATCCTCTTTTATCTACAAATTTCTCCGTTTCAAAATTCATTCCAGCCCAAGATATCGATTCGATTCCAGATCTGTCAAGGACACGGTGGGCCTGAGTCAAGGTTTAATTAAGGATCATATCTGCATCCTAGCGCGTCTGGCGGCTCTTGGCTCTTTGTTGTCCTGTAAGGGGACTTGCCTGACCTGCCTTCTGGAATTGCCATTCGGCCTAAGGATAAACTGACCTAGAAGAAATTCCCCGTCTATGAGACATGGTCCATTTCGCAGGTCAAAATATAAAATAAAATAGAAAAAGTATCGGTGTCTTCACCCACCCTACTAGTAGTAGATAGTACTCCGTACGGTGTAAATACACTGATTGATAAGAGCCCATGGCCTATCAGCCTCAAATCCACACAAGTTTCGATGAAACTGCCATTGCGACTACTGCACGTCTACTTCCGTGCGTACTCCTTATTGTTGGTATTTACTATTTAGGTACTATCCAGGAGTATGTATGGAGTCGACCCCGGAGACCTAGACCTGGGTCCGTATACGACTACGAGTCGCAACTTGCGACACTTCCTCACCCTCTATCCCTCTCTTCTCCATCAGGACTATCAAAGTCTTAGAGTAACCACCAACAATTGATTGATTCGCCTCATTTCAGGGTCCATCTTTGCACCCTTGAAAAATCATAATTATAAACAAAAAGGAGTACTCCCATCCATCGTACGTACTCACTCCGTTCGGGTCCTAGTTTAGCGCCCCAGCTGAAACAACGCCAACTCTGGCTCGGGGCTCCGCTGAGGACAGGCGAAACCCGAGTCACTTTGGGTAGGGCTGGCCGGATGATGCGATGCTCGATGCGATATGCACCTGCGATATATATAGACGGGAGGACCCGACTAAGTATTTACTCCGATTCTAGGCTGCGTTGGAGCCTTGGAGGACACTTGGACCTTATTTCCCTTAAACCCCTCGGCGTGGAGGTTGCTGCTTTGGTCATGCTGTGCATTGGCTCGTTGGCTAGTGGGATCGGGGTTGATATACGTAAGCGAGATCGTCGAATTAATCTAAGCAATACGACTCTATTATTCCCTGCCCCCTCGTTTTCTGAGTTCCTGTCTCGCTTTCGAGGACGGACTCTACGGAGCACTAGTCCTAGTAGTTATGCAAGTACCTGGACGCTCCGTAGCTTCTCCGTAGTCCGTCCGATGTCCAGTTCATATACTTTCTTAGCTCTTGGCCTGATTATGGTCGCAACCGGAGGTGAAACATGGCCATGCTATATGAGCTTGTTTATTGCGTTATATAACTGAGTACGGTTTTAACCTTACCCTTTTACGTTCCGTAGCCCTAGTTTGCAGCCTTACCTGCATAGTGCAGCCCAAAAGATTCAAAATAAAGTAAATTGGGAGAAGAACAAGGGCAAACCCAACGGTTCTCCAGAAATTCTCCGAGAATACTACCATTGTCACACGGAGTCCCTTATCCTCCTTGCACTCCGACTCTGACGCCTTTTAATCAAAAAGTGGCCATCTGAGCCAACCAACCGCCTGCGTTGGATTTATTGGTTGCGTTTGCAATTTCCCAGCCTTTCCCTACGGAGTACCTCCTCCGTGTCGTGATCATGCTGAGTGACATGACACCGTCCAGAGTAGTGGCGAGGGGGGAATCATCATCACTTGTCTAGGCATCTTCTCCGGACTTCACCCTCCATCTGGGATCCAGTCATATTCATCGTAATATCGCCGACGGCGTACTCCGTACCCTTAGAGTCTGTCGAAGGCGAAGCAAAACCATCCGTCATTCATGCGATCATCCGCCAAGACGCGACACGTTCTCCATTCCTTCTCAAACATTCTCCTCTGGTGGTCCACGAGTGTACGACAAAGCAAGTTGATCACGTCGGTATTTCCACTTTTCCTTTTTTTTTTTTTTTTTTTTTTTCCCCTAAGCTACCCAGGGTATTCCTAGGCTGGGCACCAATGTATTCATCATCCCATCTAGCAGCGAAATGTTGATCCTCGTGAACGAACAGTGGTTCGATCTCTTTTAAATTTTGTTTTTCTCGTTAAACCCCTTTGGTTCGTTCCTGCCCCCTGTCCTGGACCAGGTGTCGTGCATGGCGATGGTAAGTGGGTTTGATTGGGGGATTTCTCATGGTAAGGTTCATGGGATCTTTGCAAATTTTACCTAATTCGGCCATCGATGCCACTTTTTTTGCGATGAGTGGTACGGGCTACCTTATCCAATTTGGCAGATTGATTGATTGCATCCGCTGACTAAGGTCTTACTGCTGCACCCATATTAACACCACTCACGCTTTATCTACTGAGGACCTACTTCGGAGTAATATTGACAATTCCAAGACCCTCGATAGTGTGGCATAGATAGTGACATTGACTCAATTAAGCAGGAAATTAAAAAGCACACACTTAGACACAACAATCAGCGCCTCAAGCGCAGAACCAATCGTTCCCTCGAGCTCAGATTCGTCCTCCGAATCGGCGTGCGGACTCCATCCACTAGCTAGGTACCTGGGTAAGCGGCGCCTGGAGTGAGGCGTCCACCGGCCTGTTTCACCATCATCGGGCACTTGACTTCAAACAGACATGCTCTGCTCTCTACATGCAACGTGCCCTTACTCCGGTGTACGTGTTCCTTGTCGTCCACCACCTTCCATGGGATTGAAGGTAACCTCAAGGAGGATTCTCCGTAGAAAGCCCGTCTGGACTTGACCAGGGCAAAAAAGACCGGCAAATGAAAAGGAAAAATGAACCGGAATGCAAGTTCGGAAATACCGGCCTGAAAGGGTCTTCTTCCATCTTGGGTGGTCCATGCGCAGTAGCAGAACCGGTAGTATCACCGAGTTGACCGAACCTACTTTGGCTTTTGGCTTTTGGCTTTTGGCTAAATTCGCTGTACATTGATCATTCTTGGCTTGGATGACGGCGATGGGATGTGATAGGTTCAGGGTTGTTTTATCCTGCTCCCTCGTCCGCCCCTTTTTTGGGTTTCCTCTTATCTGTGCAATCTGCATGATTCTTTGCCATTGTTTGCTGTACACGACAGGACTAGGTAGGAAGGATGATTTGAAAATTGAAACGTTCCGCTGGCTTGATTGCCATTATGTTTGGACACTTTGCAGGCTGCACGTGTTCGGAGGGAAAGCGTGGTGTCAGGTGGCTTATCAGGTGATTGTAGAATAAGGAGTTGGTGACATGTGACATGTGACATGCAAAGAAAACATCCCATGTTTGGAGTCTACTCTTCCTCTTCCTTCCTGTCCGCATCATCTCTCCCCTTGTCACACCTCTCCCTCCATCTCCCTCCAGGGGCCCCGGACGACTCAATTTGGTTTCCTATCGTGGAGAGTGGCATTCCTTACACAGAGACTGTCTGGACCGATGGCGTTCGGCTGGTATGACCATCGCCCACGCGAATCACCGTTTTGACGCTAATGGCGTAGGCTTCGCGGATGCAACACGCTAGGCATGTCCGACCAACCCTACCAATGATGGCATTATATCCGGTCGACGCGCACCATGCCCTGGCGAAGGTTTCCTTGTCGCGAGAGCCGCGTGCGTCCAACACCATCACTTCGCGCTGGCTGTGACTGGATCCTCCCACGTTGCGGTCCAAGGATGGCGTCTCGGTTGTGGATCGTTCGGGCAAGGCGTCGAGAGACAGCACTTTGTATGCGTATGTGCGGTAGAGTGGATGGCCCGGGAGACGGTGATGTTTATGCGATGTACCGCTGGACGAGCCCGATAAGGAGCTCTTGTCGCTTGCTCCGGACACGGAGGGCGTGTTTTGGGTCGATATGAGACCCCCAGGAGGTCGACATTCATGCGATGCGACGAACTGCACGTTGTATGTCAGTGGGATGGAGAGCGTCCGAGGCGGCTTGATGCTGTCGGAGGCTAAAGTAAAGGTCGCGCAGGACTTGTGCGCCACCAGATGCGGTATGCCCTGCAGGGGTTGCGCATCGTGACCGGAGAGATTCAGCCCTTCGAAAATTATCTTCACTCCGTCGATCTGACCGTCGGTTGGCAGAGAAAAGGCACCGCACGGCGTGTTTCGCATGGGAAGAGGGTTGGATTCGTGGGTCAGCTTCGGGCCCTGTTTGATGCGCGGCTTGCCGGGGACCTGCGGCACAGGTTTCACGACGACCTCGAACCAGCTGCTGTGGAGGTCTTCTGAAGTGTGGGAGTCCTTGGGGAGGACTGGGGTGCCGATCCATCCCATGGATTCTTTGCTGCCTTCCAAGCTAGCCAGCACTCGACCGACGATGCATTCTTTGCTCCACCAGCTTCGCCCGGAGTACGAGAACCCACCGTAAAGGTTGATGAGCGGTCCGAGCTGAGCCATAGCGTCCGGGTCGTTCTCCAGCATTGCAGCCATCAGTAAGTGGTTGATCATCTCGCCGGGCATGACGAAGCCGGACAGCCAGCTTCTTGTGATCCAGCCACCGAGGTCCCCGGGGCCTTGAGAGCAGTGCAGCAGTATTCGTCGCCGAGACAGGCTCCGACTGTACATCTCGTCTAACTTGGAGCCAAGCTCAACGCCTTCGGGTATTACATTGTGAGTGGGGGTGTTGTACGCATCTACTAGCTGTTGATTATTTGGGTTGTCTCCGACCTTGGCCTGAAGCTGGGCTTTGACGGCGCCCAAGCCGGGCCAGCCGATGTTGTCGGCAAACACAAGAAGTCCTTGCAACTGCAGGGGGATATGGGATGGGGTAAGCTTGCAGTTCCAGGAAGATTCGACGGGCCTTGCCGGAGGGGATGTCGACCTGTGCATGAAGCTCTCGAACAAACGATGATGGTGTCGTCCGCCGTGCTCGTGAGTTGGCGATGATGGAGACGAGGCTTTTTCGTCAGATGCCACTGCCGGCTCATCTGCTCTGTAGCTGATGGTGAAGCTATCCATGAGGCGCCGCACGGCGACGATGTCCCAATCGACCTTGCCGTTTCGCGTTTTATCGAAGTCCAACATATCTCTGGGAGAAGGGCGCAGTTCATTCGAGTGGCCAAGAATACCTAGCCGCACTGTCGCATCTAGACGCAGAAGCAATTCGCCTGCGAGAAGCATTTGAACCAAATACCATTTGCGCTCCAACGTCGGATGAACCCACGGCTTGTGACTGGTGCTGGAATCCAAGAAATCACCGTCCACATGAGGTGCCGCCTCCCAGAGCAGCTGCCCGGCCCGTAATCGCCATTCCGGCAGACTGAAGTTCGCCCAGGCCCCTGGCGTGGCCAGCGCAACCGTGAGGGCCTTGATCTGCGCCTTGATCCCGTGCGGATCGTTGATCCCCTGCAGCATGAAATGGGGTAGGGGGTAGAGGAATTTAGTGAACAACTCTCTCGACAGCTCGTGCACCGACTCCCGGTCCGTAATCGACCTCGCTTTGGTTCCGTGCAATATCTCATCTCGGATATCGGCCAACTCTCGCAGACGCTCGACCATTGTTTTCAGGTCAATGTCTCGAACACCGATTCGGCGCCAGGCCGACGGGCCCTCGCAAAGAAGTTCTTTCCGGTCATGCACGGTGCCGTCTTCGCACTGCGAGTACGCGTCTTGATAGTGTTCCATCAGCTCATAGGCTGCCGTGGCCGGTAGGGACGAAAGGTGCATATACCCGGCCATCGGTCTCGGGATTTCCGGTCCGACATAACGGACGGCGTCGCAGATGGGAAGCTCGAGGAAATGACACGAGCCTATAGTTCCCGGCTCCCTTCCGTACATTGAAAGCATGTTGGGCGTTTCAAAAATCCCGACATCGAAACTCGCCCTCTTCGGCGCCGTGGTCCGTTTCCAACGCTCCAGACGAACGGGAGTATTATCTCCTTGGATGACCCACCCATCAGGCAGAGGTAAATGGGCATGGAGCGTACATAACGTGAACGAGGCGTGGGCCAGCGGTCTCCTATCCCACAAGTTCTGGATAAACGGGTCGTGGTCATCGAGCGGGAATATCACCTGCAGATACCAGTGTCCATGTCTTCCCTTGTCGAGCAGAAACACGGGCGCTCCCGAGAAAAGAAACTCGGTATCTTCTCTCGCCAGCTCGGCCTCTCCAGACAACGACTTGTTGTGTTTCGCATGCTGCGGTTTCGTTGCAGGTTCGGAGTCTTGCGTTCCGTCGGGCTTTCGATCGTCTCGCTCTGACGATTTACTCGACGGTTTCGTCGTAGAGGTAGGTTTGTCGTTGGAGTGTGATTCGACCTACGTCAGGTCAGAATCCCTCTATCTTAATCTGCCCCAACTGATGCGTTCTTCTTACCGGTACCAGGGTAGCAGCAGTAGCAGAAGCAGCAGGTTGCGTCGTCTCCCCATCCGAATGTCTCCGAAACAGCTCATGAAGCATCCCCTGGCCCCGAGGCTCCGTACTATGCGGTCGCACATGTGGTTGCGAATTCCTTCTCCGAAGCGTAGTTGGCATCGCATCGTCGTGAGCCGGCGGCGCTCCGGAGATCGAGTGTCTCCGACCGAAAAAGAACGACATTTTCTCTTGCTTGTTCCTTTCTATGTCTTATTCAAGGCAGTATCGTATCGTAGCTATCGCTGTTCGTCAGTAAACCCGCACGTCCAATAGTCACCTAGCTCAAGATCACCTAATAATAAATCGACATTCAAATCAGGAACGTAGACGTAGCTTAACTCCAGTTCCTTCTGTGTTTTCTTTTTCCTTTCTTTCCCTGCGGGGCTTCCCAGGTCACAGGTTCAGGTTCGGATTCACTTACACACAGTAACTTAGGTTAAGGTCGGCAGGTTAGGTAGGGGCGTATGAAATGTAGGTTAGGTGTACCTCATAGGCGCAGATCAATTGTCGCCATTTATTCCCAAACCAGGGTTGAGTTGCTCCAGTTAGGTTAGGTAGATTGGATTAGGTCGACCAACTCAGCTCATCCATGTTTCTTGTCGCTTTTTATGTCTTTGCTTTTCTTTTATTTTATTTTCTTTTCTTTTTTTTTTTTTTTCGGCGCGCCGTTATCTGTCACATGAAACTCAGAAACGCAGAAACTCAGACGCAGAGCCCGGGGTCACTTTATTCTATCGGGGATGCTATGATATGGATATGGGATGATATATAAAGTGGATGGAACCATGGAATCGGTCTGGAATCGATGACGTCGTTGGGGAGCGAGCGGTGTCTCGGTACTGGAGGTGGTTTCTTGCCTGATGGGGGGAGGGGGGGGTCAGCTGTTACGGAGTATGTACTTTACCTTTTGAGTAAGGGAGGTAGGCAGTGAGTGGGGATCATGATCTGCGTGGTTTTATTGCTTTTCTTTTCTATTCATTTGCCTATTGTTATTTTTATCTTCTTTTCTTTTCTTTTGTACGGCGTGATCTTGGTTGATGGATAATGCATTGAAGATGAACATGCCATCTACACCGGAGTAGGTCGCAGGTAGTTAATAGCAGGTACATACAAAGTAAGGTGACCGACCAACTGACTGATTCAGATCATGACATGGGCATGGCTGGCATATGGCATGATCTATCATCAAGCAGTAAGTAGCCTCTCTCTTAGTCCCGGGCGGGGCGGGACTCGCTCGGCCGGTTCGGTTCTTAACCGGTTTGATGTTCTACCTAGTAGTGACCCCCTGAGTAGCAACTGTAGAGTGCAGTCACTTCCACTTCTGTTTATTCTTACGGTGTATGAATCAAGTGGGCTGCTTGAATTCTTCACTGGGTTGATTGTGCAGGTAGATAGGTGGTCTAGGAGTTTGGTTGCTTGCTTTGGTTTTTAGTTACTTTATACTGGAATAGTGCATAGTAAGTAGCTAGCTATGGATACTAGACAGGTGCTCTGATATGGTTCTTCTCTACAAATACTTCCCTATCTAGTGATGTTATCTATCTCCTTCTATGGATATGAATCTCTATCTAGCTCTGGGTAGATTTGACCGGCTGGATTTGTTCACTCCGTGACTCATTTATGCCAGGTATTGGTCGGGTTGAGGGACGATGGTAATACCGCGAGAGCCATTCAGGGTGTATATGTGCTAAATAGACAGTTGATATCCTTAAGAATGATTAGAGTAAACGAACCGTAAGTCATTACGATAACATAATTCATTACCTATCTACCATTCAGACCTCAGAGTCAGATTCAATCTGTCAGCGATAGTACAACAATCAGACTTTTTTTCAGACAGGAAACCGTCCACCTAAGCATGCTGGTGCAAAAAGTCCAACGCAGTGCGATATCCCCTCTCATACTCCTTCCGAACCTCATCATTCTCCAAATCCGACCGTGCCGCCATCCACCCATGGATCTGGCTAGTGAACGTCTCCACATAGTGCGGCTTCGACAGATTATCCCCGAACGCCGTCACATCGGACGGGTTCTCGTCCTTCGACGCCAGCAGCGCCATGGGCACATTCACGGACTTGGCATCATCCGGCGCCAGCATGGCCGGATGGCACTGCACGGCGGCCTTGAAGGTCTTGTTCTCCTGGCCGGTCGCCAGCACCGCGATCTTGCCGCCCCAGCAGTACCCGAGGATCGACCAGTCAAAGGGCTTCCCGGCGGGCGCGAGCTTGTTGGCCTCGTCGACGACGCCCGGGATCCGCGACAGAGTGGCGGGCGGGGCGGCCTTGGTCTGGAAGAAGTTGCCGAGCTTGGCCTTGTGGTCGTCGGTTTGGGGCGGGAACCAGGAGATGTCGGCGGGTTGGCCCTCGAAGAAGTCGGGGATGAAGACGCGGTATTTTTGCGTGTTGGCTGTCGAGAGGATGTCCGCGCCTTGGAGGGTTTGGGGGAAGAAGCCGAAGATATCTGCAGATTGGTCAGATGGTGGGTTGGATTCGAAGGGATGGGATAAGAGGTACGAACCGTAGATGACGAGGATCGCCTTGGTGGCGTCTTCGGGGCCGGTGACGTCTAGAGGTCGGTTAGTCAATTCTCTTCTTGTATCTTGCCTGGTAGGACGGCTGATCGAGCGTACAAGTCTTCAAGCCATTGATGGTCTTGTATTCACCCTTGGCCTGGTAGTTCTTGGCCACGACGGGAGGGATGCTAGTCACGTCAGTAAAGTGAATATTCAGCCGATACAACAAGAACCTTACGAGCAGCAAGCCTTGCTAACGCCAGACATGTTTGCGGATGAGCAATGAATGGGACGGAAACTGGGAATCGGACGTTGTTTGAGCGACGAGAGGAGGGACCTTCGGAGCGGGGCAGCCGAGGTAGAAGCGGAAGCTAGAAGCTGTTTGTATATCATTAGTGCTGAGACTTTGAGATGAAGACACAATGAGAGAAAATGGGAAAGTAGAATAGACGCACAAGAGATAGAGATGTATGAGGTATCAATTGATGGAGAAGAGGAGAGGAGTAGAAGGAAAGAAGAAGAGCGATGAGAGAGAAGTGAGTGAGTGAGGATACCCGGCAAAGCTCAACCCCGCCGTCGACGTCATTTCGGCTAAGTGCACTGTTCCCGAGCTGATGATGTAAGCCATACATAACCACCATTCCCTCTTATCGAACGATCAATAGAGTTCTCATGTAGATTCGCCAAATGCTGGACCAGTTCTTGGAACATATGGCCGTCTTGCGCTTCACCTTCAATATCAACATTTCATTTACAAGCACTGCACCACGCAGACCTTTTCCAAGGGCAAATGTGTGTCGCTGCATGAAGTTCGCCCACATCTTCGAATGGTACTATGTTTCTCAGCTGCAGTCGAATCATGAAGGTCGGGCATATGTTCGGCTTGTGCGTGACTCCTTTAGTATCCGAGGCACGCTGGGAGAGCACTTATGCTTGGTATTTGAACCGTTAAGGGAATCGCTCTGGCTTTTGGGGAGACACCTTGGAAGCAACGGTGTGCCTCCAGCCGTCCTTGAGCCATTCTTGAAAGTATGACTCCAGGGCCTTGATTTTCTCCACTCTGAGCGCCATATTATACATACAGGTAGGCATCTTCTCAAATGTTCACTACTCAATCGTCCTCTCTAATCATAGCGAAGATCTCAAGGCAGACAATTTTCTTCTGGGATTCGAAGACTCTGGTGCTCTAGAGAATTATGTCCGCCAACAACAAAGCAACCCTGCTCCGTTTTGGGACGGCGATGGCCGTCCAATATTCCAGTCTCGTCCAGATTTCGGGCATCTAAGGAAAGCAGTAGGACTGGTTCAGATCAGCGACTTCAGTGCTGCTGTTTTTGGCAACGTTCCTGAGCCTCATAACCATGATATCCAACCTCAGCCCTTTTGTGCGCCAGAGGTTCTCTTGAAGGCGACATGGACATATAGTGCAGATATATGGAACTTGGGCACCATGGTATAGCGATGAGGAAGATGGTTGCACAAGTCACTGACATCTTGGCCCCGTGAAGTTATGGGAGCTTCTTGCAGATCGTGTTCTTTTTGATGGGCTGGACACCGGGAGCAGCACGTATTTGCGAGCAAAACACATAGCCCAAATGATACAATTGCTGGGTCCGCCTCCGCTGCAGCTGCTAGAAAGGGCAGATCAAGGCATTTGCTCCGAACTATTCTCCAGCCATGGTATGATGTCCGCCACTTTTATACCTCGGGTGATAACTAGGTGTTCGTTTAGAAGAGTTCAAGTTTCCAGATTTAATTCCATCTGAGGAATATATTCTTTCAAACCTTACACCATTTGTCCACGGGGAAGACAAAAGACTTTCTGGAATTTGTGGGCAGAATGCTGCGCTGGGAGCCAAACGATCGGGCAACGGCTAAAGAGCTGTTTAATGACCCCTGGCTGAACTTCAGGCCTTGATTCGGGGGATCTAAATCAGCTACGTTTGTTATTCTCGTACTTGATTTATTCATACAATAATAGATCGCCCTGGGCAAGTACGTTGTCTCCGTGTTGTGTGCTCGAAAGATGAACAGCGTCTTGTCTGATCACCTTCATAACCCAGTCGCGCGTGAGCTAGTAAATGGCCACAAATGATCGAATTTAGCAAATTGATCATTTAGGGTAAGGTAGTTGCCCAGGAACATGAGGTCCTTTCAGTGTGAGCAGACACCCAAATTCTTGGCGTACTGCCTCAGGCATTCAACATCCCCTATGCAACACCATGGAAGGCCTCGTTCTTCCTCCATCTATCAACCAATGGAACAGTTCAAATTTTTTGGTTTACACATCTAGATTTTTGATCCAATTTACAAAAATTGCTGATCACTTTTGTTGTCACCTGGGGCCTAGAACTGCCACAGCTATACTAACTCCCGTCCCATCTGGGCATTAACAATCTGAAACAAACAATACTGGGTTATTCCAGCCTGGGCCAGGTCGCAAAAAAAAAAACAATCCAAAGCTATAGCTCGACTTTAGCTCCTCTATACTCAGCAGTTCCTCGCCCTAAATAAAGCTGGCCAGATACCAAGATACCGCAAGCACGTCTTACCTCCACCTCCTGACACCATGCTTAGCTGCAGGAAGTCCCGTCTTCAACCCTGCCGAATCTTATCCATCCATCCATTCTTGCTCGGGGATTCTCTGTTGCAACGATTTGTTCTTTACTATTTGTTCACATTTGACAGAGATAGGCATCTCCACGAGCCCCTCTTCTCTCCTCTCCCCTCGGCAGCATGGCCGTCACTGACGGGTGCTAATTGTCACGCAATCACGAGCTGCGTTGACATCTTTGCCGTGGGATTTAAAGGATGTTGTCTTCGCTACTGATATCCTCCATAATGCAATAGAGACCGGTGTTAATTGCTTGAGTTTCGATTAAATCCCAATCGCAGTCGCAATGGACACCGTACAGTCGCGTCGCAAATGGTGGCGCGTCCAGTGGTTCGCGGACCAGGACACCAAGGAAGAACGGAAGATGATTCTGAAACTGGATTTGCTGATCGTGCCGTATGCTTTTCTGGCCTATTGGACGAAGTATATCGATCAGGCGAATATCAGTATGCTCCTTACCCTTGTTCAATGCGATCTGGTTTGTCCCAGCTAACAATGCTGAATAGATAATGCCTACGTCTCCGGTCTTCAGGAAGACATCGGCCTGCATGGCAATGAGCTCGTTCATCTCCAAACTATGTATACGGTCGGCGCTGTGGTCGGGCAGATTCCCTTTGCGTATCTGTTCACGAAGTTTCCCATGTCGTGGCTCATTCCAGCTTTGGATATCTGCTGGGGCATTTTCACCCTGTTGCAGTATCGGGTGACTGGGTATGGGGAGTTGATGGCATATCGGTTTTTGGTGGGTTGGTTTGAGGTGTGTTTCTCTTTCTTGATTCTTTCTATATCATGTTTGGCGCCCCCTGCTTCTAGACGACGGCTGCTGATGTGCTGAATGACAGGCAGCGTTCTTTCCAGGAATGCACTACATATTCGGTATTCCTCCCCATTCCCACTACTTTTGCACCGGCAATATTAACCCAAACAGGAGCCTGGTATCGAGGCGATGAGATCGCCCGTCGAGGCGGCTGTTTCTACGTCGGTCTCACCCTCGGCACCCTAACAGCAAGCCTCATTCAAGCCGGGACATCAGCACGCCTAGACGGCGTGCACGGCCTCGCCGGTTGGCGCTGGATGTACATCATCTGCGCGATCATTACCATCCCCATCGGCATCCTCGGCTACTTCATCCTCCCCGGCACGCCCGACAAGCCAAACTGCATCGTCATCAACGACACCGACCTCGCTCTATCTAAGACCCGCCTCCACCGCGCCGGCCATCACTTCTCCGGCCGCTTCACCTGGTCCACCATCACCTCCGTACTCTCCAACTGGCGCTTCTGGGCTCTCCTCCTCCTCGACGTCTTCTTCTGGAACGCGTGTCTGAACACCAACGCCGGCGGGTACCTCCTGTGGCTTAAATCCCTCGACCGGTTCTCTACGAGCCGTCTGAATGAACTCGCCGCTGTCTCTCCTGCCTTGGGTATCTTTTATACCCTTTTTATCTGCTTCGCGTCGGACCTGCTCTTTGGCCCTGCGTGGGCCATCACCGTCGCGCATGTCTGGAACGCCATCGGCTTGATTATCCTGGTGGTTTGGAACGTAAGGGAGTCGGCGCTGTGGTTCGGTTTCTTGACTACCTACTCGGCTGTCGCCATGTCGAGCGTGCTGTATGGTTGGGTCAACACGCTGCTGAGGTACTCGCCCGTTGAGCGCGCCGTCACTCTCGTGGCGATCAATACCATCGCGCAGTCAACCACCGTCTGGACTCAGTTGTTAGTGTTCAAGACTGTTGAGGCGCCCCGCTTTACGAAGGGGTATTCTTTTGTGTTGGCGAATGCGGTGTGTTTGATTGCGACGGCGCATGGGATTCAGTTCTTTATTCGGAGGTAGGCAGGCCCCTTCCCCTCTTTATCTGTGGATCTGGTTTTTTGGGGATGTATTGCTATTGCAGTGCATATTTCTTGCATGTGGCGACAAAGAACGAGGCTAATATCACCATAAACAGGAGAAAGCAACCCCCTTCAACAACAACATCAACAAGCGAGGCCAGCGAGACGGGAGAAGAAGAGTCTGTGGTGCAGGTTGCCCAGTCGAGTACTAAAAGCTAGTCCCAAACGGTCAATATCCAGGACCAGAAACAATAGGGTTTGTTTCACCTCCACTAACCATGATATTAATCGACATGCCTGGATGGAGATAGCTAGCCTCCTTAGATGAGTGATATCCTTTAGATCACTCTAGAGCGAACAATAATCCTCCGATATGTCACACTCATTATAGGGAACCTGGTCCACCTCAGATAACGTTGCCTTCGATAATCCTTGAGTAGATCTAGTTTAGTCTGCTTTGATCCGACATGGCAGGGGCCATAACATGGAAGGATGATATCACAGTGGCTCGTTTCTTCTGACCTACCTACGCAAAGCCAGTCAGTATGATAGAAAGCACCTGTGAAGAGCCAAATTGATAGAAGGATTCCAACCAGCTCGGTTCAAATGGTCACTAAAACCGTCAAGTACACGCAAGATGTCCCAAAACATAACCAAAGGCATTCTATGATAGGATGTTCGATAGAAATGCAGTATTATCGGGTCTAGATGTAATGGAGATATTCATTCCATTCCCTTCGTTCCAGATTGAGACACACCCCAACTTTCCGCAAGCGTGAGCGTTGGCTGCTGCCAACCTTCCATCCAAGCCGAGTGCAATACATCATAAGCCGTCGCTTGTTCCCCAGACCGAAAGGTAAGCATTGAGCGAACCATCGCCTCAAACGCCCCCCTCTCGCTCTCCGTCACGAGCTCCATCCCCGCCTCAGCCCTCGGCTCCTGTATACAATCTTCGAACCTCACATCCCAAGTCCTGCGCACGCCATCGTGTCCCCCGTCCCTAGCCATCTCCCACTCCGCCTCCTCGTTAAACCACTCCACCCTCCTATCCCATTTCTCCCACCACTCGCAAGGCAGCTGACCAAGAGTCTCGACCTGCTCCGCGGTGACACGATTCACGGTGGGACGAAACGCCTCGAATAACGGTCTCTGGCCGAACACTTTCCAGATCGTACACGCGAGCGTCCAGATGTCTGAGGGGAAAGAGAGCGGGGCGTTTTGAGAATCGGGTCTCCGGGGGCTGTAGGAGTGGTAGGGTTTTCGAGGCAAACCGCGGTGTTTTGTGAGGGTTGAATGATTCGCCGAAGTCGCTGAGGATGAGGCATTCCTGTCCCAGGGTGATTTCGTTGCTGGGAATGCCGTACCATCCGGGTATGAAGACTTGGGCAGGGACACCAGGTGAGAGGGGCATGTTCTCGAGGCGAATGACGGCCTCGGGCTCTGGGTCTCCGTATTTCTCGTAGAGTTCAGGCGGGGAGTTGGAGTCGACTGAGTCAGGGAACTGGACTAAGATGTTACCCAGGTGGAGGCCTTGGGGGATATGAAGTCAGTTAAGCAGGTGATTCAGCGGAATACACTTGATTTTGATAAATTCTCATACCGCCGTGTAGAATATCTTCACTATGTAAGAACGCCACCCCCCCGAATTAGCTGAGCGATAATCGACCGCGCCACCTTCAGCTGCAAAAGACCAAACGTCGAGGCCTCTTTCGCATCAAACAGGCTCATCTGCGCGGGCGGCGTGACAATGCATCTGTGTGTCCCATTGGGACCGACAGCCCAGAATTTGTCGATGAGGGAGGGCTAAGATGATCTCGCTCCCTGGTCTAGACAGTGAGTCTCCGAGAGATTGTATAAAACTCGCCTCGGATGAGCATGAACTGGCCTCGGCGGTGATGACCTTCACTGCTACGTACTTGGCTCTGTGGAGGTCACGCGCCAGCCATATAGTCGAGTAGCCTCCGTATCCGAGCTTGTCAACTAGTTGATATCGACCATGATTCAAGGCGTCCCCTATTGTCAGAGGGTGGTATCCCCCGGGACAGTATCTTTCTAAGTCTTCCACGTATTCGATGAGTTTGTACTGGGTCTTGCCCGGTTTTGTGGGCGATTGTCGAGAGGTATCCAGGCTTATATCAGGCCCGTTTAGGGCGATGTGTGTGGATATCAACCGCGTCTGTCGGGAATGAGGCTGGTTCGAGATAAAGCTGCATACTAGTTTATGGAATCGTCGGGAATTGATATAATTGCGAGCGAACATTAGCGAGGATAAGTGCTTTCAATGATCTAGGGGTGGACATTGATGGCGTCTATCAGGCAATGGTTCAAGGGGGGTTTTGATGCACGTGGAAACACCTGCAAAGTAGAGTAGCGAGCCGATCGCGCGTCTACGGTATATTTGACTTTTCAGTCTTGTCCTCACCCAACTAACTGGAACTACTACTGTGAGTATATACAGTCCATTCAATTGTTCTACCTACTATCACATGTACATCTGTTGACTTTCTAGAATTCTAGATATATGTTCATTACGACGGACTTGGCATCGATCAACAAGTCAACTAATCAAGCAAGCTATCGGTCTAGTAGCTTTATTGACAACCTGATAAGCAGTAAGTGGTTGGCATCTGGTATTAAGAGCAACATTGAAGTCTCGACTTTTCAAGCTTAGCATCGTGGTTAAAGAGGACACTTCTCGTAATACTACTAACCGGAGTACGGATAAATACAGTATCTAGGCTGATCAAGAATATATTACTATGTTCAAGATGTCAGAGTAACAAAGAAATAGAAAATAGTATCTAGTACAATCAAGAGACATTTTCATAGCATATACTATAGATTTCTAATTATACGGAGAAGAGTACTGGTCAACCCCCCTGCAGCACGCAATCCACTCTCCAATGATGACATTCGTCTCCGCCACCTCCAACCACCAAGCATCGGTTAGATGTCCGCATACCCCTCGATACTTACATAGCAAATAATATCCAAGAATTGTTGACGATTAGAGCGGAGACGATGGCGAATAACCCACCATTTGTGCTTCTACCTACCTATCTGGTTGCCTGTCTGCTTGTCGCCGGGTATCGGCATCCTACCGAGTTATCTACGATCGTCAAACGATAATAGAACGCTGCACGCCAGTATCTCACGCGATGATCATGCATAATGGCGATATGTGGGGCCTTTCATGTTGCGAGGGGTCTGCATCAGATAATAAGAGGGGGGACGGACGGGCGATTGGATTGTGAACTGCAATCTAGTCCAGTGTATTGAAGCGTTCCTGAAACTGCCATCATGGGAGATAGCACTGCAGCTGGCCAAGATGGCCTTAATGGGAAGAAGCAGATTCTGCTAAATGCGTTTGATATGTCCACGGTGGGGCATCTGTCGCCTGGTCAGTGGAAGGTGAGCTCATCAGTCAGAAACGATACATAGTGTGGAAGATGGCGAGCTAAGCGTTGCAGAACCCAGTGGATAAATCGGCCACGAAGCGGAAGCTGGACTACTGGATTGAGCTGGCCAAGCTGCTCGAACGCGGCGGTATCAATGCCTTGTTCCTGGCGGATACGTACGGCGGGTACGACACGTACGAGGGCAAGCTGGATGAATGCATTCGACGTGCTGCGCAGTGGCCTGTCACTGATCCGACCATTGTATGTTGTGAACTCGCAATGGATGGGCCCACAGAGCTGACTCGAGATAGCCAATCTCGGCCATGGCTGCCGTTACCAAGAACCTGGCGTTCGGTATCACAGCCTCCACCTCGTTCGAGCCGCCGTTCCTACTTGCCAAACGCTTCTCCACACTGGACCATCTGACGGATGGACGGATCGGTTGGAACATCGTCACCTCGTGGAAGAAAGCAGCATTCAAGGCTATCGGGCTGGACACGCCTATCGAGCACGACGAGCGATATCGCCAGGCCGACGAATATCTTCGCGTGCTGTACAAGTAGGTTGGTCCCTGGTGGGTTTCAGAAACAGATTCGCTGACATCTGCCCTCAGGCTCTGGGAAGGATCCTGGGCCCCCGATGCCGTCTCACCGAACCCGGAAACCGACACCTACGTCGACCCCGAAAAGGTGCGCCAGATCAACCACAAGGGGAAATACTTCTCCCTTAACACTCGGCACATCGTGGATCCGTCGCCGCAGCGCACGCCGTTCCTGTTCCAAGCGGGCACCTCCGCCGCCGGGTCGGCCTTCGCGGCGAACCACGCCGAAGCCATCTTCGTGTCGAGCCACTCCCCGGCGGTGCTGCGACCGAAGATCGACAACATCCGCAAGCTGGCAGCCGAGCAGGGCCGCGACCCGCGGTCCATCAAGTTCTTCGCGACCTTCACGCCCATCATCGGCCACACGGACGAGGAGGCGCAGGCCAAGTACGAGGAGCTGAAGAAGCACGCGTCGGTGGTCGGCGGGCTGGTCCTGTTCAGCGGCTGGACCGGCATCGATATCTCGCGCATCCCGATCGATCAGGACATCACGGCGGCGGACTCGCTCGAGGCGCACAAGGTCACCAGTATCCTGGACTCGTTCACCACGACCAGCGAGGACATCCCCAAGTGGACGCCACGCGTGGTGGCCGAGAAGGCGGCGATCGGCGGCCTCGGACCCGTCGCCATCGGCAGCCCGGCGCGCGTGGCGGACGAGCTGGAGCGGTGGATCCGCGAGGCCGACGTGGACGGGTTCAATTTGGGGTATGTCACGACGCCGGGGACGTTCGAGGAGGTGGTGGACCTGTTGATCCCGGAGTTGCGGCGGCGTGGCGTGTATCCCGAGTTGACGGGGCAGGAGGACGGGCTGACGGCGCGCGAGAAGGTCTACGGGAAGGGACAGAGGGAATTGCGGGCGGATCATCCGGGCAGCGGATATAAGTATGACGTTTATCAAGAAGAGCCTCCGTATGAGGGGGAAGAGTCTGCGCCTGCTGCATCTTAACAACTAGTTAGCGCTCATTGAAAGGAGGACAAAAGACGAGATGACAGTCAAGGCCAGCGACCGAAGAGAACAAGTGGCATCCTTTCCTACCTCGTATACCCATCGCGTAATCCACTCCCCAGTATACTGGAGTACGCCGAGTGAGAGTCAAGGAGATGAGGTTATCATAAGCAGAATAAACTACAGACGATAAGCCACCACAACGCCTTTGCCTTGCGGTCCCGTCGTGGACTTGCCGGGTTCTTCTGCCCCCCCTTGGCTGGCGATTTCGATCTAGTCCCTTCTGCTGTCTACCCAAGTCTAGACCGGTCTCTGCAGAATGCCCCATCCGAGCCATCTCGTGACTCGACGAACATTCTTGCCAGGAGACTAGGCGGTTTTGGGCGGGGTTTGGAAGAGATCGATCCAGAACTCCTTGCCTTTTTTTTTTTTTTTTTTTTCTCTGAATTTATTTTTTACCTGTCGTTATTTGATTTTATTTTCGTCGCATTCGTTACCTACTGGAGAAGTGTGTGTGTGTGTGTGTGCGTATATGTGTCTGACCTACCTAGGTACAGCCGGTATCTACCCTCCGTATCCCGTACGGTATGAGAACTTGGCAAGACGAAAGATCTAGAACGAGGCTGAGGGAAAACCAAAGGGAAATAGTAATCAACCAAATAAGGCCACAGATAAGACAGGAAACGGAAAACAGATAAAAACCACCAGCATAATACCCACTAATCACAGGACAGAAAAAGAAAAAAGGACAAGGAAAAGGAAAAGGAGAATCAAATCCCTGCTCCCCCGCTAATCCCGTCCGGGAGCATCATGGGATTTGCTCAACCATTCTTGGCCTGGGTCAAGTTAACACTGGGTCCACCGGGACTGTAGCATAATTTCTGATGTACAGTAGCCGCACTTTTAGTCGATGTTAGCTCGTTGCGTTGAGTCGTGAGTCGTGGCGGTCTGACATTCTGTCTGACTGACTGACTACTGAACTGAGTGACTGACGGACGGACATACGGTTCGCTAGGATAATGGGGTTGCTAAGTAACTAGTCAGAAGTACTCGACAAGTACCTACCAGGTATCGCTCCGGGGATGTCGAGACCATATTCCGAATTCGTATTCTCGATAGAAATAACTATCATCTATCAACTATTAACAATTCTGCTAAGATAAGTAGGGAACTACTCTCAAGGCTGTATAGCATACTATATATAATTAGTTAGTACTGTATATTATTACAGTATACCCAAGTCCAACCGCAATAGACTGCGTAGCACGGAACCCCCCCATCTCCGGCCTGCAACGGAACAAACATCTGATTTCAGTCGAGCCCAACTGCATTGAATCCCAAAGTTGACCTGTCGACCCTGGTAGGTCTAAAGCAGGCAGGTACATGACCGGTGCTTCTTCCTTTCCCCCTCCCCCTCCCCCTTCCCCTTTCCCCGGACCCGATGCATATGCCACGGTTGGCTTTTTTTTTTTTTTTTTTTTTTTGACTCTGTACAGTAATTATTCCTTTTATCTTTCTGACCACGCCGATACTTCGACACAAGCAAGCGGACGGGGGCCTCTGATGCAGAAGATCGACCCAGTTGGTCCAGTGGGATGGGTCCCGACGCGAGGAGAATGCACCTGCAGGTTCAGATGGTCGAGAATGAACTATTTATCTACGGTGGTTGAGTCGAGATTTCCATCGGTCGCATGTAGGTTAACTACTGTGTAGGTGACTAGTTAAGGTAACTAACGGAGTGTTGGTGGTCGATGCGTGGTTATCTATCTACTGGTATCACCTGGATTTGGGGCCATCTTCCCCCCCCCCCCCCCTCTTCACCCCTCTTTATTCTTCTGGCTGCCGTGTTTCAGTATACGGAATACAGTACATGGTGCATTACATACTCTACATAGGCGTGCATAAGTGGGAAAACCCTCTCAGTTAGTCGGCTCCTCCGGGCGTCCCCAGACTTCTTGCTGTACACGGTGTAGGTAGGTAGTCTACGGAGGAGTCTACTGTAAGTAGCCGGGGCGGGAATAGTGGCAAAGAATCGACTCAAAAAGTAATCAATCAATCTACAGTGCATTTCCCCCTACTACGGAGTACTCCCTCTAACTACTACCGGCGTAGTTTCCAACCTCGGAGTCAGGAGACAAATAGCGTCGGTGCATAAGCGGTCAGGTCGTATCCACTACCTTCGTTCCTCCTGCATGGCCGATGGCCCCGGCTACCTTAGGTCGATTTTACCAAATCAGAATGATACTCTGTACGGAGCATGTACCGAGATGGACTTAGACTTGCGGGAGGAATCCTACAGTTACTTTGACTTCTACAGTAGTTAGTAGTGCTACCAAAACTTTACGTACTTGTTAGTCGGTTGTCGACTGTCACCTCCGGAGTCTGTCTTGCCCTGGGCAGCTCAGGTGTTCTTGATTGTCTATTCCAGTGTTCAGGCTAGACGACCTAGCAAACAAGTACTTAAGAACTAGTCGGGGCTAGCACCGTGGCAAAACAGCATTTTCCACAGCGGCCGCTGATAGGGTTAACTCACCAACTACTGTTTCTGTTCTGTGCTGGAGAGAGAGGATGAATGATGAACAGGATGAATAGGGACGGGAGGGAGAGAAAAGTGGAAAGGAAAGTCTAAACCGGTACTCCTGCATTGGCTGGAATGCTGTCTACACCCCGGACTACGGAGTACATACACAGATACCTATCTGATTTCGCGGCCTAGAGTGGTCGAGGACATTTTCAACTCAAGTCCGTTAATATTGTTAAGGAGTACATATGGCAGGTTTGGATGCGAGGGTGAAACCAACAAACTATCTATAATCTAGTATCTAACAGCCAACAGCTACAGAGTCGTACTAAACATCTACTCCATCCTAATCCACATCTCTGTTGCACCCACACCACATCCTCAGCCTGTTCACCGTGTGGCCGCCACCCAGATCTCCGGCGCACCGACAGGCCGGTGCTGTCCGCCGCCGCTCAGGAAGTCTAAAGCGGTGGGCCGTTTTTGGCAGTCTGGGCTGAGCCTGAGAGTGTGGGCAAGCTTGGCTCTCTCCCCCCTCCTCCTCCTTCCATGTGAGTGGTCTGTTTCCTTCTTGGTCGGACGCGCGATCATTGGCCCGCGGGGTCGGTGGCCATTCCATACAAATCTACTTCCGTAACTCCAGGCTTCCATACCTTACTGAACCTAGGTACTAGGTAAACGGTAGAGAACTAAGGGATGGAGTATGAGTGAAGATACCAGTACCAGGGCTTACCTCCGATGATAGACGAGAGTTTCAGCCAATGGACGGGCCGTTCTGGGTGAGCGGGGACCAATGGAAGTGGTGTTGTTGTTAATCGTTATCCCGCAAGTCTTCCTTCCAATAGTTCCCAACCCGAAGTACAGTACGGAGTATACGTACCAACTAGTGAGATCCTTGGATTGGGTTTTAGGACTGTTAGTATTATTATGTGCAGCTCGTACGAGCCACTAACTATGCTGAGTATGTTACGGTACTCGCTGGGGTTTGGTTTTCGGTGATTGAGCTGGGTTTGTCCATGACAGCTCTAGCTAGCTTATCGTATACGGTGTAGGTCTCCACTTTCAATTAGACATTTATTAAGAAATTCAGGGGGGTGGAGGAGAAGAGAGAAGAGAGAGTCAGTGACTGAGAGAGAGTGTGTAAAAAAGTGGATAAGGTAGGAAACGAAGAACCAGAGAGCGAGGGAAAGAAAAAGGAAAAAATCCCGGTCATGAGTCAAAGAAAGAACCCCCCTCCCTTTTCCCAGCAAAAGGTCAATGGAAGGTGACCGAGAGATGCAGGCAGACCAGCCGGGTAAGTCCAAGTGGGGCCCGCCAGTCGTTTTCTCGGCTCTAGTCCCGATCCGGCTCTAGCGTTGGGAATGGGAACAACGGGCACCCAACCAAACGACGCGGCTATAATAACAAAGGGAAAAAAAGGAAAAAACACGACCGCCGCGCAGGGATCTGGGAAACTTAAACCAGCTCTAGTCCCTGTGGTTCCGAGGGTCTCTCGCTTGCATCTACCCGGCGGGGAATAATGGGAAAATATTGACGAGCAAAAGGGAGTGTCTCTCTCGTATTTGGTTTGGCCTTGATTTATTTGTTATTCTTTCTTTTAATTGACGTTGGGTCGGTGACCTCGATCTGACCGGAAGGATTAAAAGGAACGATGCGAAAGAAAGCAAAACAATCACGACGGCAGAACAGGTGACCGGATCTTGCATTGGGGAGGGGGGAGAGAAAGGAGAGGAATGAGCTGGAAGGGACCACCGACCGGGCAAACCAGGGACCGTTTGCCTGAAGACGAGGAATGGTTCTTTCATTTGATTGAGGGGGAAGTGTCTGTGCGAGAGGGGAAGTCAGTCAGTCAGTCAGTCAGTCAGTCTGTCTGTCTGTCTGTCGGTCACTGTCAGTCAATGGGAAATACGAGGGGGCAAGTAAACCCGATTAGTATTACTGTTTACTCGGACAGAGTCTTTGTAATGCCTCCTCCCAACGGCTGAGGAGCAAGTGGATTACTGATTTCTCCCCATATGACCATGCTCTGATTAACAATAAGGTGTGGTGAATTAAGATTGATGGCGGTTTTACCAGACCCCGTCAGCGCGACAAATCGCAGGATTCAACCCTAGTCAAGGGACCGGGTCTGGCGCAGAAGGTCGGGAGGAAAAAAAGCCATTCATACTCTTAAGTTCTCGAATCTATAATATATTGTTTATCACTCCGCAATCAACTGCCTCACTGCAATGGTTTCTCAACGGATGGCGGCGGCGGTGGTTGCAGTACCCGGTCCCTGGGTAGGAGTACCTTGACCCGACGGTCTATGCTCCAGAGTATGGCTGATAGTCGATGATGGAGACATTTCCTCCAACCGATCGGTAAATCCAATGGTTCTGGATCCTATGAATTGATGCCTCACAACATCCCGTCTGCTGGTTTCGCTGCCCATCTCCCTCCCTCCCTCCATTCCCCATCTGTCATGCATTCCCCGACGCAAGGGAGCATCAACGCTTTCTGCTCTGCCCCTTTTTTTCTGGGTCTATCTGTCTGTCTAGAACATCCACCCACTTGTGACATTTTGTTTAATCCTGATTTTTTTGGTTTGGGGGAAATGCAAGCCGGTATGGTAGTTGTTCTGGTTGAATCTGGTATTTCTGTACCGCTGCATAAACACGGGGATGTCGGGTTTGTTTTGATTTGGATTTTCCTCCTTCTAGGCCCTCCTGAAAAAAGGAAACAAAACAAAAAAAAAAAAAAAAAAAAGGCACAGCACTCCTGCTACAACTTCAGTTCCGTCGATCCAAACCTCTGATCCCTCCTAGACGCAGAATCGATCGTCCACCACTTGCTAAGCTTATTCTTTGCTCCACCATACAGGGAAAGCACTCAGCAGTGTTCCCTGCTGGGTCGGAGTGGCCGATCGTCCAAAATGCGCTCCACATGTCTATCCCCCCCCCCCTAGCCTCAATTGCCCTGTAGAATTGCTTTTTCTTCTGCTCTCTTTCTGCTCTCTCACTTTGTTTCGTCTGCATGGAGGATTTTCGTTCTTGATATTTTGGAAACCTACCGGGTGTCAAGCATCAACCCTTTTGACTCTGTACTATGCTCATGATCGACCTAGTAAGAAAGTCTTGGGGTCATCATGTTACCAAAAAAGCAAGAGATGTCGAGATAGAATTCCAGGATGGTTCCGGTTCGGCAGGAGACCATGCAGCTGATTATTGGCACGATTATTGTCATGGATGACCGATATAAGAACACGGGGGACATCAAATTCAAAACTCGAGAGAAAAGGATCCTGAGATACCTCGCAATCCTGTCAATAATGAAGGAGACGGAGTATGCTTGATCCGGTCACCGTTCCATCCCGCTAAGAAGAATAAGCTGGACCTTGACCGTGGGTGCGGCCGAAAGGTGGGAACGCGCTGGGACTTGGGCCTCTGGCGAGCCCTGTCAACCACGTTGCCGTTGATCAGTCCGTCTGGTGTTGTGGACTGAGCTGATTTTTCTCCTGAGAATGGAAATTAATTTATTCTTGTCGATTCCTCTGTCGTCCCCCCCCCCCTTAGGTACTATTGCCATATGGGGAAGATGGAGAGTCTATCGGAGGCGAGGCTATAAATACATATCGACTCTGTGATAATAATAATAATTTAATTCGTATGATAATTCCGTTTATTATTTGGATTTGTTCCACCTGATTGATCCATCATCTTTTGCCTCTGCCTGTTTAATTTGGAGATTCTACTCCGTACAGATCGCGGATTCTTAATACTGTCAGCATCTCTTTTCCTCGAGTTTGACATTGTCCGTTTTGACTACTCCGTCCTTTCCTGCTGATTATTATTATTCTTCCTCGGTTCCCTTGGGTGCCGTGACTATTTGTTTTCCCTGGAAATTTGCCATGGGTTAATCCCAGGGAATTTCGAAGAAAAATATTTTGTTGAAATCTGGTTGGTCCGACTGCTCATTCTTCTTGACTAGATCCCGACTAGCTCCTGGACTTTCTTGTCTGGCTGGGGGTGTGCGTCTGTTTTTTTATTTTATTTTCTTTTCTTTTCTTTTCTTTTTTTTTTTTTTGTCTTTCTTTCTTCCTTTTTCTTTTTGTTCTGCTTTATTTTTCTCCCTCCCTCTGGTAAGTCTTTTTATTTGTTTTATTTATTTTCACTTCCATTTCCCTTTCATTTCTCGAATTTTTAATTATTAGTTGACTGGATTTTCTACATTCGTTCTAGCTCCATATTCGCAGTCATTCTATTTTATTTTATTTTTCCTTACCCTTGGTATTTTACTCCCACATCCGACCACGACTCTCAACCCCCGCGCTGGCCAGACCCAGCGGTGGACTGGTCTGGATACGTCTCCATTCCCGGCTGGTTTTGGTTTTTTGGCCCTTCAGTCGCCTCAATCCATCATTGACTGCCTGATACTCCCGGCCTATACAAATATCCATACACGTTAAGGGAAAAATAAAAATTAAGACGAAAAATAAAATTGACCTAATAATCCCACACTTATTCGCTCCGGCGCCTTTCTTTTCTCTCGATCTTGTCACCACAACCACCACCACATCTTAATTTTGTTTCTGCCTCTCACTCTTCCCTTGGCTATCTATCTATCTATCATCTATCTGTCCATCGAATCTACCTTGTTTCTCTTCCCCTTCTGACTCTCTCTACTACTATCATCGCCATCATCATCCATCGCTGAATCGCGCCCCAGGACTGGTTTTGTCCCCACTCTTGTTTCGGCAGTCATCAATTGGTCTGGTTGAGTGTCCGCTGTGTTGTTGTGGTTCTCTGCTTTGTGGTTCTATCGCACGGTCGGTCTGTTGTACAGGGAAATGTCATCGTTCTGATCTGCGCATACCAAACCTTGATCTCGTCATTCCTTGGTTGGGTTCATCGTTTCGCCGTTATTCGTTTTGTACATCGCCTGGGATATGTCACCCGACTGACAGCAACAAACAACGAAAGCCTCGTTTGACACCCGAACCTCGAGGAAGGCACGACTGCTGCATTCGCCACATCGAAGACGACTGATTTGCAAAAATCAAGGGTCCCGCGGAGTGACCGACTCATCAGAAGAACGAAATCCTCCTTCAGCACTCTTTCCTTCGTTCTCACCTGCATCCGACTCAGCATCATCTTTCTTCTCCCCCCTATCCATCTCCTCCACCCTCCTCCCCCGCTAGATCGCTCTTATCGCGATCATTGCCCCTCCTGGATCCTCCAGACATCACTGGGGGCCTGTCTGGCAATCGATACTGGACAGTGGGAAGCGACACCGTCACTTTCCCTACCGGGCAACTCGCAACTACTCTGACCACCCCGCCACCTGTGGAAGCGGGCGACCTCTTTCAACCTTTAGCATTTTCGCGCGATAACTCAGTCACGCTGGCGGCCCTTGCGATTCCTCCCTCTGGCATGGGGACGGCGCTCGATGCGCTGACCACCCCTCAGCCGCCATTGAACACGCGCAGACCTGCCGCATCATCTCTCCCCAACTTTGAACTTCCACCTCCAAACTTCCACATTGCAACGACCGGGTTGAGACTCCCTACGCATCCCTCGAATCCTCATCATCCTCCTACCAACCCCAGTGTTAGCAACCTCCTCACACCACCGGCATCAACGCAATCGGTTGACACTCCAGCTCCGACGACCACATCCACGTTACCTACTACGGCGACGGCGACGACGGCAACGGCAGCATCGACCACCGTCTCAGCTTCCCCGGATTTGGTTTCGACGTATGCGCCAAGCTACTGGCAAAGTCAGAGCTCATACGGAGCTGCTTCGTCCACGCCGCGGCAGTCGTGGAACAATCCTTCCTACCCGACTCGAGACACCTTCTCCCCATCCTTGAATCCTCTGAGCCGCAATCCCGCGACGTCCCCCCCTGGCAGCGAAGCCATCTCCCCGTCGTACGACATGAACCAGTTACCCCCATTCCAGCAACCACTCTCAGTCCCTTCCGTCGGCAGCATCCCCTCCGCAAACCCTAACCACCAGCACCCGCATCATCAACATCACGCCATGGCACATGCGATGCTTACGGCGCAGAATGCGCTCCCGAACCCGGCCTCTGGCCCGCCTCTGGCATCCAATGATTACATGGCCAAATCCTCGTCCGCCCCGGCATACGGCGGGCTTCAGCAGTTGTCCAGTCCTCCGACGGGATATTCACCCTACAGTGGACAGCCGGGAATGGGTATCCACCCCCCGGGACGCGTCGCTTCCAACCCACATCCGTCTTCTCACCACCACCTTGGTTACCATCCGCGACAGCCCTGGCCATCGTACTCGCTCCCCGCCATGAACGGACCCGTGATGACCAACGTCCACAACCCGGGCAGTCAGATGTCGCTTCTGGGCGGTCTTCAACCGGGGATTTTACCGGGATTCAATAGCGGCCATCTGGCCAGCATGCAGCAGATCTATGGGGGCCACCCGCCGCACCCCGGACATGCACCCGGACCCACTAACGATCGGCCATTTAAATGTGACGAGTGCCCTCAGAGCTTCAACCGGAACCATGACTTGAAACGGCATAAGCGGATTCACTTGGCGGTGAAGCCATTCCCTTGCACGCATTGCGACAAGAGTTTCTCTCGCAAGGATGCACTGAAGGTGAGCTTTCATTCAGATTGCATAGTGTACAGAGACTAACGTGCGTTAGCGACATATTCTGGTCAAAGGCTGCGGAAAGGATGGACCCGCGGACACGAGCTCCGTCAAGCCAGAGCGGAGTGCCGTCAAAGAGGAAGATAAGGATTTGGAGTCCAACGGTCACAGTTGAATCGAATCGTTTGGAGTCATGGTCCAGTTATTACTAGGAGTTATTATTAGCACATCGGCGTTACATGTTGGTTCCTCCCCCTTCCACCTTGTTGGGAAACGGTGTTTATCTTGAATGCGTCGAGCTTGAGCTTTGCTTTGTACTGTGAGTGTTTTTTTTGGCCCTGTGATTTGATTTTTCTCCGCCTACTGTATGTTCCATGACTTTGTCACTTTACTGTTCCACTGTACTGTGCTTGAATTTGGGCGGTTTCTAAGGCGGATCGGTTATTTTGATTGTGTCCCTTCTCTGATTCGAATTCTTGCGCGGATGGGTATCAAGCGAATGGATCAAGCTGGATGTTTTGTACTCGTATGTATGTAGAGGGCGTTGTGACGGGAAATGGTACGTTATCTGAATGTGAATTTTCTAGGATTGAACAAGAACAGTGATTGATTACAACGATATGCCATCTACAGAACCACCATAATTTACCTACACTCCTGATGACCGCCTCCCAGCAAGAAACTCCCCCACCAACCCCCGATAATCCTCCATCCCATACGGCTCCAACCACTTCAACCCGCCCTTCTTCCTCCCAATATCCAACCCCAGATCCCCCAGCAAGAGATCCACATACGGCAACGCATCGAACACAAAATCGGGGTTCCGTTTCCCAAATCCCCCGGGGTACCGATGCACCCCGAACTGGCTATGCAGCGCCGTCTCCCACAGCAGATCCACGTCCGTCGCGTCGTCTACGGTGCCTTTTTCGTGGAGCTCCGCGCGCAGGGACTCCGGGCATCGCTCGCGAGGTGAGAGCGAGAGCATGTCCGTGCTGAAGTATGCGGCTATCCAGAGTGCCTGGGCCTGTGCGACCATTGTCGTGTTGATGGTCATGGTCAGGCCCATGAAGGCGATGGACCGGGATGCTGCGAGCGCGGGGGGAACCATGAAGCGGTAGAGGCGGAATGGGTGGCGTGCTGTGGCGGGTGCCCCTGGGGCTAGGGGCGTGTAGGATGAAGGGAGAGAGGGCTGGTCGATGAGTCGGGGGAAGCGGGTCAGGATCTCGGTGTTGGCGGCTAGGACCATGGGTTTGGGGAGAGGGTCGTCGGACCAGGGGAAGCCCATGGATAGGTCTGGGGCTGGGAGCGATGCGGAGGCCTGGAAGGTGAGGTTGGGGGTTGCTTGCCAGCCGGTGCAGCTGATTAGGGCGTCGGAGGGGAGGACGAGGGGGTCGCTGCCGCTGTCTTTGCTTCCATCGGCATGATCTGAGGGATGGATCAGATGCACCGCGTGGTCTGATAGATGGCTAATCTGGTTAACGTGCACATGCACGCGACCACTAGTGACCAAGTCGAAGAAATTCGTCGGATAGTTCAAGATACTCAACCCGGAGGCTACCCAGAACGGACTCACCCAGGGCTTGAGCTTCCTTGTCTCCGGGTGCGCGTCGTAGCGATTCAACTTGACCACGTCGTCGCCGAGGATGAACCAGAACGCGTCGACGACCTTCCGACCTAGCCAGGTGCCGTGCAGGAGGCGTCGAATCCCCGTGTTCGCAGGGCCCCAGATACACGGACTGAACCAGGTCAACAGCCGCGTCGTCACCAGCTTCTCGAGCCATTTCTTCAACGGCGTCACGTACGGCGGCGCCATCCAGACCGGCCCATGTCCGTTCTCGCGGATGATCCAGTCCACGCGCGCGCCGGCCGACGCGGCCGCGTACACGGCATCCCAGGCGGATTTCGTGCCGCCGAAGACAGTGACGCGCGAGTTGGGGTGGAAGATCTGGTCTTGGTGGAGAGGGAGGTCGCGACAGTGGAGCAGCGGCGCGGCGTAGCTGTCTTGGCCAGCGTAGGTGGGTAGGTAGGGTTGCGAGGTGATGCCCGTGCAGACGATTAGTTTGCGCGCGTGTATCGTCTGTTTGTCTTGTACTTCCTCTTCCGCCGCCGCATTCGCAGTACTTGCAGTGGCAGTATCAGACTCAACCGTCGCGGTCTCCAAAACCCACCCATCCCCATTCCCATTCTCTTCATCCGCATGCACACTCTCAACCTTAACCCCCAACCTAACCATTCCCCAGAGGTTAAACCTCTCCACAAACGCCTCCATATACCTCTGCACCACAGCACCCGGAATATGTTCCCCATCCTTCACCCCGAAGGTCTCCTCATCCATCGGGAAATCGCTAAACTCGTACGTCCCGCGCATATTATTCGATTTGAGGCCCGCATAGAGACGATGTTTTGCCCAGACACCCCCGATCGAGGATGCGCTCTCGAGGAGCTGGATGCGCGCGTTGGGGTGCACTTCGTGGTAGGTTTTGAGGGCGGAGAGACCGCTCCATCCTGTATCATTTTGTTAGTTTGGGTGGTTTGGGGGAGTTTGCGTTTTGGGGAGGGGATTGAGAGGGGGGAGGTACCTGCGCCGATGATTACGACGTCAATTGGGTCTGTTGAGGTCATGATTGTGATAGATTGGCGATTGACACCGGAATTGATTTGAATTGTTCGGTCGATTGGACTGCAAAGGGAGGGGGAAGGTGCTAAATCCAGGACAAATACTCGCGCAGAGGTGACTCGTTCGATGAGATCAGTTCACTGAACTGGTTGAGTTCGATTAAATGAACTCGAAACAATCCCTGGCCTTAGTTCTTATCTTAGGTCTTACGGTGTACGCAAGTAAGCGCGAAGACCAGGCAGATCGTCGACTGAATGCGACGCGAAAAAGCAAAGAAAAAAAAAAAAAGAAAGTACTAAACTAACCACGCAGGTCAGCTGGAGGATTAAAAAAAGATCCCAAAGTCAAAGTCAATAAAAGATCAACGGTGAAATCAAATCAAGATCATCCTTAGAGGCGCCGATCTCGGGAATAAATAGAAATGCGACTGCAAGATTGGAGATTAATTGATTGATTGCAGGGAGGCCCGAGGAAGGAATTGCGGTAGACGAGAGGAACGACGCTAAGTACTCCGCTGATGGAGTAGATATTGTTCCTTTGGTTATCTATGGTTTAATTTATAATTACACATAAACGACGTTACTCGGCAGATTCTACCCATCTGTACGGACAGAGAACATAACTGACTGGCTAATTGGTTCTCGTTCAAAAACTAAACAGTGGAGGTAACGTTCACCGCATCGACCACATTCCATCCCTTGATTCACGGACGGATATTAATTCAATCCCTCCGAGCGAAAAGGGCGGAGGTGGTGACACTAGGAAGCCCTAACTTCTCTAGTGGCGACAACGGTTGGGAGGTGGAGTCGAGGGGAGGACATGGCAGGACAGGCAATCACATAAATTTAATAATGTCATTGTTTTCGTATTATTAATAAGTTAGAAACTAATTTACCTAAGTGAGAATGCGAATATTCAGACTACTCCGTAGAAGAGATTGGACTGGTCGGGGCTCCGGAATCTCATACTCCGCCGACATCTCGACTCAGACTGGAAGTTTGGGACGGACTCGGGGCGCGCTTTGGGTTTGGTTCGGCGTTTCAATCTCAACCTTCACATGTGGAGAGGAGCAGGGGTGGATTCGAGTGGTTGTCTCGGCCTGTCGGGTCGATTAGTCTGACAGTGACACTGACAGCTGAGCTCTCGGGTGGGATTTGGTTCCATGGTTTGCTCGGAGGTTAATTCTCGTGACGTACGGTATATACTCGCTGTACTCCCTAGACTTCGTATACCGAATTTTAGGTTAATGATGAGTGGACACTGTGATGCATAGTATTGCTGATTACGTGGAAATGTATACACTTATTAGTTGCCTGTGAATCGTTCTGCTCTACTCATGCATACACTGTGTATTTACGACGCAAACCCCTTGACAGCTAGTCGCTGCCTTCTAAGCGAGCTTCTCGCTTCTCCTCTTCTGGATAAGGAAACAATCGGCAGTCGGAAGTCTGACATTTCTCCAGTCTCCACTATAATTCAGCCACTTCGACCAAGCCCGCCGATCGTTCTCCATCCTGCGTGACTACTGACGAACCCTATCACGTCTTGATGATGTCCCAATTTTATTTCTTCAGGGGAACAAAAGAAACCGCCGTCCGTACCTAATAATCTAATCCTATTACCCTACTCCATAGACTATCAGGATAGGCTTTCTTGGCCTGTCGGCATTCGCAAATTCAACGGCCCAGCGACCCAATCCCAACGGCATGGTGATGGATATGGAATATGGATCCTTACCGGCGTCCCGACTGCCGGCGCAGTGGGGACGGGTTCATGTTCATCAACTTCCGTGCTAATTGCCGTGTAATTCTACACTGGAGTAGCTTGAGCTCCTCGGAACTGGTTCCTGTTCGTTGTGCCTGGTTTCGGCGTCTGCCTGTCTGCCCTGACAGGAGAAGTGGGGTTTCTACTATTGCTTTTAGTAACTACGTACTGCTATTCCTGTCACTTGGCGAGGATTTACATTAACGGTCGGGTAGTATTGCGCTTGAGTATCTAGTGTGCAGAGGCAGACTGCAGAATTGCTCCTGATTCTCGACGGGGGGTGACTCCGGCATATCCGGTCTACGGGGTGGGCTTTATGTATCCTGTATATCTCTTGAGATAGATAACAAGACTACCTGATATATCACACTCTACGGACGATCAAAGGCGGATTATAAATCCGCCACGTCCTTTCCTGTTACTTTTCTTTCCTGATTCATTCTTTCTTCTTCCCTGTCTTTTCCTTTTTAGGCCGCCGAGTAGGTCATGTCATGATTTTCAAGTCTTTTGGTCTATTTTTATGTTTAAATACGAGCTTTGATTATTTTCGATGATTTGATTTGCTTGGATCTATGAAAGCAGGGAAGACAATATGGCTGCCACCGACGACTTCACGATAGAGGCGTTTACTCTGCTAGGCCTTGCCATCGTCACCATCGTTGTGCGCGTCATCGCCCGCTTCCTAACTGTCGGGTTTAAGAACTTTCAGTTCGATGATTATTTGATGCCTGTGGCTGGGGTGAGTGCAGTCTTTCTTGGCTGTCGCCAATCTTGAACATGATACTTGGGTTTTATTTCAACTCGGTGAGATATACTGACAGGATCATGTTAGATAGTCTACAGCTTCGAAACTGCCGCCGCCTACTGCGTCGGCGCCTGGTGGCAAGGTCTCGCCAACAACTCCATGACAGACCAGCAGCGCATGACCCTCGATCCAGCCTCGGAGGAATACCGACTACGAGTCGGCGGTAGCAAAACGCAGGTCATTGGATGGAGTCTCTACACGACGCTACTATGGCTGCTGAAGGCTTGTATGGCGATGTTCTTTTCGCGAGTGACGTATGTCAATGCATCTTTAGCCATGCAGCTGTTCACTATTGCAATGCTAATCGG
Organism: Aspergillus sp. S1802E; assembly: GCA_023627535.1. Taxonomy (NCBI): domain Eukaryota; kingdom Fungi; phylum Ascomycota; class Eurotiomycetes; order Eurotiales; family Aspergillaceae; genus Aspergillus; species Aspergillus sp. S1802E. Next base: position 572,482 of record JAMAHN010000025.1, read on the forward strand.
TCCGAAAATAGGGCCGGCCTCGTCAACATGACCATTCGCATCCGTCTCGCATACCTCTTCATCGCTGTCACTTATATCGCTGTCATCTGCTCCATCCTGTTTGGGTGCCATCCCATGAGCAAGAATTGGCAGATTTATCCCGACCCGGGGAATTATTGTCAGCCGGCTGTTTCGCATATTGACGTCTATGTGACGGTTACGTTGAATGTCGCGACGGATGTTTATTTGATTTCGATTCCTACGCCGGTATGTCTTCCCTCTTACGATTCATTTAGTATACTTGTCTCCCGAAGCGAAGGTGAATACTTTCCATATAATTCTAGCCCTAACAAAGAATCCAACGAATGCAGATGCTATTCAAAGCGCGTCTCCCCTGGCGCGAGAAACTCGAACTCCTGATCCTCTTCAGCGGCGGAATCTTCGTCATGGCGGCTGGAATCCTACGATGCGTGTTAATCGTCACGGTATGTCCCCAGCCACGCTCCCCCCCACATTCCAACAATTTCACACCATTTACCACTATACTAATCAAGATATCCCAAAACAATAGGCTGGCGCAAATGGCGCCCAACAAGCCGGCAGCTGGGCATGCCGCGAGACCTTCGTGGCCGTCATAATCGGCAACGCGCCCATGATCTACCCTCTCTTCCGGCGCATGGCGCGTCGCGCTGGCTGGTACATCAATAGCACGTATGGCGGGGCGTCGCAGTCGTATCAGCTCTCGGAAGGCGACGGGAAGGTTATTAATGATCATACGTCGACGATGCAGAGCCGCAAGAAACGGTTTCGGCATCCGTTGTCGATTCCGGATACGCAGTGGAATAACACGGTGGATGATTATGGTGGGGAGAACGAGGGGGGTCTCGGTCCACTGGGGGGCCTTCAGGGTCAGAGTCAGGCGCAGGTGCAAACGCAAACTCAGGCTGTGAGTAGGGTTAGTGGAGAGGGAGAGAAAAGGAAGAGAGGGTCGACACTGGGGTTGGGGAGGGAGTGGGAGCGGTTGAGTGAGGAGGATGGGGAGAGGGATGATAGAGGGGGGATCACGGTGATGAGGGAGACGATTGTAAGGAGTAAGGACAGGGAGGGGAAGAGGGAGAGCTTTTTGTGATTATTTGATTGTAAATAACTATGCCTTATGAGCTGTTCGTTTTTCTATTTGAGGGAAATTGTTGCAATAGTGTAGAGCTCTTCTAGTAGATCGAGTATTAGGCTATTCTCCACGGTTCAATTGTTTACAACGTCTGTCCGGCTGGAACTGCATTTTGAACTGTGGAACTAAGTGTTGCCCAACCAGATGACTTGATAAAGACTAAGCTGATCATACTCTAATATTTGAAGAACATGGAAATCCCGGTATGCAGTGAGCTGCCTCCATCACCTCAAACGATGTCTCCGACAACGATAGCAAGCTCTCATACGACAGTTCCGACAGACGAAGATATACTCCGGCAAAAAATGATCGCACACTTCGCATTGCAGATCGCCGTGTTCCTGCCACCTCCACTGAGATCTTCTATGATGCTCGCATCCAACATCCTCGTGGCGTTCCAGTTCTCCCAGGATCCGATTGAACGCATTTCGACGAACCACGGCGTTTGCATTCGGGGCCACCTCGCCGGCAACCGCCTCATTGGCAATGGCATATAGCCTTCTCTCTTGCCATAATGGACACTGGCATGTTCTCCATTGCTGACCGCAGACATAGCAGAACTCGCGACCGCACCTATAGAATTTCCTGGGTTCAGTGACTTTCTCTACTTATTGATCAGGTGGGGTGGGGCTGGGCTGACATACCGGCATGTAATGTGATGACAGCCATGTCTAAGCTCGACCATCGTGCGACAGTTAGAGCATCGACGCCAGTTCTCCATCTCAGCCAAGGCAAGAACATCCTGTAACGGCTGGTCCAACGGGCAGTCGACTGTTGGGTGTGCCAGCGAGCGACAAGGGATATGCGTGCGTCGATGGCATTCCGGGCAGGTGCCGTGGTCAGCCCTGATGGCAGCTGGGGGGATGAATTTAGAGCAAGTCGGCTCGGCACAGTAAACTCGATCCTTGGCTGAGTATTCAATCGCCCTGTGACTGAATTCGGACAGTTCGCGATAGTCCAGTATGCGGAGGGCAGTCTCAGGAGGGATGATCCGACCACAACAGCGGGGTGGATACAGTTCTTCGTCTCTGATGGAGCCGAGGAAGAGCTGGCGCGTGCATTCGTGACAGAGGTTCTCGCCGCAGGGGTTTGTGAAGACATCAGTTTTGTCGAAATACTCCCAGCAAGAGATACAGCACATCCGGGGCTGAGAGGGCGATACCCAGCGAGAGGAGCCTTCACCGTTATCTGACTGGCTGGTCAGGGTCATTCGGTCCATCAAATCTCCCATGACTGTAGAGATTGAATCGCCAAAATCGTCCTCTTGTACCAATGTCCCGCTTGCGTTTGAAGTGGCGGGAGTGTGACGTTGATTATTCTGCAGCGCATGCGCATACCCACGATCCTGCTCGGCAACCGCCTCATCTCGTCGGATCGACTGTAAGATATGTTGGTCGGAGATGACCGCTGCGCTGGCGCTGACAGCCATGGCACGATCTCGGATGCTTGTTTGGAGCGCGAGGACATCCTCTCTCATCGTGGTGATCGAAAGCTCCAGGTCGGTGTGCTCTCCATCTCGTTGCTTGCCTTTCTGTCGACCCTCAAGCTCTACGAGGTCTTCTTGAAGGATCTGAAGAGCTAGCTCGAGATTCTCGTCGGTCGCCATCTCGGGTAGTACTGTGGAAAATACAGTCAGACAGATGGGCCGAAGAGAAAGAAAGAAGGTCAAGCTTGATCAGCTGGGTGCAGGAAGAGAAGGGAGAGAGGGTCACTCCCAGGTAGGAAATTCACTGTTGGATGTTTTGTTGGTCAACGTCACGCGAGAAAACAGGGAAGCCTCACTCTAGCCTACGTTTGCACTGCTCTGCGTAACTGAGCATGCCGCAGTGAATTTGGTAAACATCTATAGGCGTCTCCGATGCCTAATACAACCAACCTTGCATTTCTCTGTTTGCTGAGCCCTCATGGCCACAACGCCATGAGGCATCTTTTTTCCCCTACAACAACCGCATGTCTGTTAAGACCTGTCATGAGAGAGACCTGTTTCATTCATTACAGTGATCAAAATGGTCATTGCTGGCCCCTGGCACCTTGAACATTTTGAAATCATCAGCCCGGTGAGGTCTTCCTCCCTGTAGACCAATTTGGAATTACTTGAATCAGAACCCCAAGCAGTTCAAGCCTTTAAAGAAGTTCCTATCTGCCTGAACTCATCATAGTCATGCCGGATTTTGCCAATGCTTCGAGTCTTTTCACCAAGCCATCACCCTTGGGGAAGCTGTCTCGATATATACATACAACAGACTGGCGGTCATCATTCTTGAGAACGGCCAGGTTATCACTGCCCATAAGTCAACAACAATATGGCCATATCATCACACTACTTAAACCTCAATATCTCCATGCCCCTACTTGTTATTCTCCGCTCGAGGGACAATCTAGAGCAGCCCGAACTCGACCAATCAAGCGCGTTCATTTCGGTCGATTGTCACGTGCCAAAGATCTATTCTTGGAAGCGGTGAGGGCTGATCAGCACCTACACCGCCTTCCCAACGCAACGTACTGCCCGGCCAACCGCATCCAGTCTTCATCGAACAGCTTCATCTCATCAATTTTGCATCCTACCTTGTCCTTCCTCCTCTCCCACCAATTCCTCTTCAATTACCTCCTCCTCCTCCTTCTCCTCCTTTTTATACTTCTACATCCTTACCTACCTACGTCTAACCGCCAATCGAAAATGCACGCCCGCTCCCCCTCCCCCACAAGTGACGACCCGCGCAAACGTACCAAACAAACCCACCCGACAACGCGCCTCTGCCACGACTGGATGGTAGTCTCGGGAAACTGCCACTACGCGCGCGACGCCGAGCACTTCACCACCTACCGACCGGTGTCGGTGTCCTTGAAAAACAACCGGTTCAACCCGCACGAGGAGCTCCACGTCGCGGGCGTGGGGACCGTGCAGCTGACGACGTGTAGGAGCGCCAACGACCCGACGCCCCGGGTCATTCGGCTCGACGAGGTCTTGCATATCCCGGACGCCGTGTGTAACGGGTTCAATCCGTTGCTGGTGGGCAGTAGCATGTCGTGCCATGCGACGCATTGGGAGGGTGCGGACCGGCTGGGCGAGCCGTTGTGGTTTGGCCTGCCGTATGCGGGCGGCACGAGGGTGGCGTTGGCGGGCGATCTGAGGGGCGAGTCGGAGTTGATCGGGGGGAGGGAGTATACTTTGAGTTTGCATGTTAGTGGCGAGGAGAAGATGGCGATGGGGTTGGCTTAATCGGGCTGGGTAGAGGATGGAATGGGTTGGGGGCGTCTGTCTGTTCGGTTTGTGTATTTTATCCGGGTACCTACAAGGTACTGATTGTTTATGATATGTGTATGTATATTATGTGGAAATGAATGATTATTGGTTCTATGCGGGACTTTGGATTTGCTAGAATCCTGCAATCTCCGGTCTCCCCAGATCTCCAGGTCTCTGTCTCCAGTCTCCAGGTCTGTCTCCCCAGGTCTCCCCATCCCGACTTTTTCTCTCTCACCGAGATAGATTAATGCCGAGATACCAACGCCACGCGCGGTGGACCTGCATGGGCCCTGTTACGGACCCTTTAGGCGTCAACATCACGAACGCATGGCTTGTCGGGCTGTTCGTCCCGATGGCCACCGACCGGACTGGACAGGATCGACCAACTCCGTAATGCCGTACCCCAATATCCCCAGACTCGCCATGCGGAGCCTAGGGCCTCCAGTCCGCTTCGCTTAGCAGGGAATCCTGGTCCTGAGCAAGAAGCGTTGCAATTCAGTAGGCCACGGCATATCGGGCCGTCAGCCGACCAAGTTCAACACGGAAAAAAGTGAGCAGGTTAGTCATGCTCGCCCAGCAGGTCAGATCCAGCGTGAATCAGCCCATGAGGCATTAGCTGCTGTTGCTTCTCACTACCAGCAGTAGCTACAGCGTATTACTCATTTGCAAATCGGTCAGAAGTCAGCTCACCCCGAGCCACCGATGGGAAGAATTTTTACGAGCGGAGGGGCAAATCAATACCACAAGATGATCAAAACTTTCCAGACCATTCAGATCAGGCCCGTTGTCGGAAAGGTCAGGTAGAGAACCCAGTCTCTACTCTCGATTCTGGCTGGTTTTCCCCGGACTTCATCCTTACCCGATTCGGTACGGACCGCTACCTCCTTGTCGCGGGGAGAAACAAGACAAGGCCAGATCCTACAATTATCCACGCATAGTGCATATCTTATAGCCCGGTAACATCGTTTGATTTTTTAGGCCTAGTTTTTCCGGTTTCCTTTCTTTCTTTGGTGGTCCGGGGTTGACGGTTTGATCTTTTCGGTTTTTTATTTTTCTTGTCCGAATTATTGCTTTTGGTCGTTTGCCCCCCTTCGAGGAAAGGGTTCAATTCATATAAATCAGGGTTCCATCCAGCCTGTTTCATCTGATCTTTTTCCTTCTTTTTTTTCTGTTTCCGTCAACGCAATTTATTCTGATTCTTTCTATCCCGCAATATGGCCGAAAAGCTGGATACCACTATATCGCACCTTGACAAGACCGGCGATGCCGAGGTGCGTGGCGTCAACAATGGCGCGTTGGCGGTAGCCACCATGCAACAGAAGCCGAGACTGTTGAGTAAGAGTATGATCAAGGTACGTTATCTTGAACATATTCTAGTCAAGGTGGTATACATCGGAAGTTGACCCAACTTGAATAATGACAGCTGTACTGGTGCATCCTCGTCGCCATGCTCAACTCCTGCATCAACGGATACGACGGCTCGCTCATGGGCTCGATTAACAGTTACGAGCAGTACAGATCATACTTCGGCTTCGATCCGGACGAGGGTACCCCCTCCACCGGTATCGTGTATGCTATCTACACAATTGGCAATATCGTCGGTTCGTTCACGGCCGGTCCGTTTACTGATTTCCGAGGTATGGTTATTATTTTTCTTGCACTGCAACCCTCCCCTCCTTTCTCCGCTCATACAGGGTACTGATTGATGAAAGGCCGTCGTGTCGGTATGGCCATCGGCGCCATCTTCATCATCATCGGTACTATCGTCCAAGCCACCTGCCACAACCTGGGCGGCTTCATGGCCGGCCGTTTCATCCTCGGTTTCGGTGTCGCTACCTCCGCCACTGCCGGACCGGCCTATGTCTCTGAGATCGCGCACCCGGCCTACCGTGGTGCTATGACGGGTCTGTATAACGTGTTGTGGTTCGGTGGTGGTATCCCGGGGACGTTCATCCCGTGGCGGACCAGCGACATCGCGGGTGACATGAGTTGGCGGATCCCGATTTGGTTGCAGATGATATTCTCTGGATTGGTGTTGATGTTTTGTTTTACGATCCCGGAGGTGAGTTGAGTTCCTGTCCCTTTCTTTCTACCTCAGGTGGGTGCTAGGAAGGTGTTGCTGACAGTTTGTACTTGCTAGTCGCCTCGTTGGCTCATCTCGCAGGACAAGCACGAAGCCGCGCTCAAGGTGTTGGCCGAATACCACGGTGATGGGGACCGCAACGCCCCGATCGTGCAGCTGGAGTATCGCGAGATGATTGAGGATATTTCCAAAACGGGTTCCGATAAGCGGTGGTGGGATTACCGCGAGTTGTTCAACAGCCGTGAGACGAGATATCGGTCGATGTTGGTGATATTTATGGGTGAGTTATCCTCTTTCCTTTGTCTAGCCTCTACGTGTGTCCGGAAACAGCATGAGGAGAAAACCCATACCACTCTACATGTCCAGCAAAACTAACAAAGACCAACCCAACAGCTTTCTTCGGCCAATGGTCCGGCAACGGTCCCGTATCCTACTATTACCCCCAAATGCTCCGCGGCGCCGGTATCGAAAACAATAGCACACGACTCCTGCTCCAAGGTCTACAGAACGTGGTTCAGTTCATCGGCGCCGTGGCCGGTGCCCTGGTAACTGACCGCGTCGGTCGTCGGCCACAACTGCTCGTCTCGACCGCCATAATCGTCATTCTATTCGCTATCGTGACGGCCCTGAACGCCACCAACGTGGTCGACGGTCCCGACGGCGAACCGACCGCTAAATCAGGCATCACGGCACGCGCCCAGATTGCTATGATCTTCCTCTTCGGATTCGTGTACTCGGCTGGCTGGACGCCTAACCAGGCCATGTATCCGGTGGAATGTTTGCGATATGAGAGTCGAGCTAAGGGGATGGGTATGAACAACGTAAGTGTCACCTTCCTGCCAGCCTTTCCCCACCTTACGCGATCATACACTGTGACCAAATCAAATTATATCACATGCTAACAAAGAGGCCAGTTCTTTGTCAACATCGCCTCCTTCTACAACACTTTCGTCACCGGAATCGCGTTCTCCGGCGCCGGCTGGAAATACTACTTTCTGTTCATCTTCTGGGACACGTTTGAGTTCCTGATCATCTACTTCCTGTTCGTCGAGACCAGCAAGCGCACGCTGGAGGAGTTGACGGCTATCTTCCAGGCTAAGAGTCCGAAGAAGGCCTCGTTGAAGAAAGACGAGGTCTTTGTGGCTGGGGGTGAGGCGGCGGAGATCACGAAGGAGGTGCCGTGATCTGTTTGTTTCGCTTGAATTTAGCAGGAGGGGGGAAGGGTTCGAGGAGAGGGAAGAGTGTTTGATGAAAATACAAGCGGTTGAGAGACCTTTCTAATCGTTCATGAACACTGAGGCTGGAAAGGGAGGAATACTTAGGGCTCAATGGATCACTAGACTTGATGAAAACGAAATGAGGAGGAAGGGGTGGTTTCTTTTGGTTTGCGTCTTATCTTAGTATTTTATAATACCATATTGTTTCTTTTCTTTCCTTATCTCTCAACCGTGGCTGTTGGAAGTTTAGGCATCTCTTTCTTCCCTTTACTTCCTGATGATTGATGACGCAGCTTTTTTCTTTCTTTCCTTTCCTTTTTTTTTTTTTTTTTTTTTTTTTGGACCTTGACAACATCCTCTAGCCAAGCGGCTCTTGAGCCTCTTCAAAGAAAACGAACAGAACTTAGAATCCATTATTCATTGGCCACCAATACAATCTGCCCGATGAATCAAGGATCCCGAAACGTTGTTAAATGATTTCTTTGAGAGGGTTTCGTCGCTTTGCCGTCGATTGAAGCCGTGATTTAGTTCCTGCCAAGCCTTTTTTTTCTTGTTCTCACCCCTTCCGTCCTTGGATCTGTTTATGCCTCACTCACGTTGACGATAAGCCTTACAGAATGGTAATCTCAAACAAATCAGCGAGACTGTCATTGAAGGTGATGATGTTCATTGAATGATGCAAAGGTGGGAACATCCGCCCGATACTACCTAGCTGACTGACCATCCGCATCCGGCGGTGATTCTCCACCATAAAGAAGCTTCAAACGTTTTGTTTCAAAAGTCTGATTGAGAGAGAAGGATTTGATTGTATACATCAGAAACAAGGAAATGTTCGGTTCTTTGTTATGGTAGGATAGTGAAGTTGCCTATCTTAATCAGAGGTGCGAGATACTGCTTCTTTCCTCATCACATGTCACTTGCGCATCGAGCTACAGCGTGTAGGATTCCAGTTGGTACTCCTGTTTAAGAGATACATGTCCACAGAGGAACTACTTAATTGTTCATCTTTTGCGGAGGTTTGGAAAGGGAAATATAGAGCATTCAAAACACGTCATGGCGAGAGTCAGGGGAAGGAATGCTAGATTGGAAGAGATCAAGGTAAGATAGATAACAGAAATCTTTACGATCAGGAGAACGGAGCTTCCATGGCTCTTTTCTACATACAGCCCTGTATATCTCCAACGATCACGCTAACTCTCATCTGTGCATATAGGTTAGGCGCTCTCCACGTATCCAAAAAACCCTGCCACCACCGGAAAAGAAAAAGCCCCATGCGGACCAAAGAGGGAGAAGAGGTCGCCCTGGCCGACCCAGGCGCCATACACAGGCACCAAAGCAGTCACCCTCGCTAGGTATCGAGGTACAAGTTCCGGCCAGCACTCAACAAGATGATATTAGGAAGGCTGAGGGGGGCGAAGACCAAGCGAATACAGAAGACAAAGGAGAAAAAACACCCCAAGAAGGGAAAGCCACAGGGACAAAAGGATTCTCGCAACCCCAACATCCCAAATACGAAGGGTGCATGTGGATTAATGGGTCGCTGATCCCGCCTTACTGCGGCATCCGGCGGTGGAAATCTTTGGATGACGCGGAGATCGAACCACTGTTGGACAAATATGAGACACTAATCAGGGAATGGGCGTCGGAGTATGCCGTTGAGCTTGGGAATGGGGTTGATGATGATGAAGTCATGTCTGAGCAGGAGAAGAGATCGGTTATGGATAGTTTGGGGAGTTATTGTGCGTTTCGGGATTGGGATAGTTTGATAGAGGGCCTCTCGCCGAAGAAGGATACCCCTGAGGTTTCGATGCCGGGTTCGCCACACACTCCGACGCTGATAGACGCTGATGTCAAGGAAGAGGAGAACCCACTCCTTGAGATGGATATGACTCCTGATACTCCGCCGAAGGGTCCTTCGGATAATCCGGCAGATGACACTACAGATGTCAAATCGGATAGTGTTCTAGATGATTTAAAAGAGAACGCTCTTGATGAAGCGACGGTCAAGTCTCAGGAGGTCGGAGTGGAAAGAAATACAGATGTTGGGCCGGCGAGTGCTCCCAATACTCCCTCTGGGAACCTCTCGCAGGGCTCATTGTCGAACCCTTCAGGCGCAACTCCGGCTAGCCCGAACAATATCCCATCATCCCATCCTGAAGCGACAACAAGCTCCCACGACGCCCCGCCGCTAAGTGCACCAAAGAGAAAGCGCCCCAACCCACCCGGCCTCTCGATCCTGCTGGTGGAATGTCTTCTCAGTAAATGTCTCTACGAGAACATAATTCAGGATCCATTTTATTACCTTGTCAAATCAGGGGACACGGAGGTCGACAGCGTGCCAACCACATTCGGCAGAGACTTTTATAATGTCTGGCAGAAGCTGATGAGAGGTAGGCTCGCTGAATCTCATCCCATAGCTCCCAAGAGAACAATGCCGTTATCATAGCTAACACCCCAACACAGCTAGTCGAGTCAAGGCACAACGAATCCGAATGGAAATGACCCAGCTTCTCAACGGCTTCGACATCTGGGACCAATGCCACGACATCTCGATCGGAGCACAGAGTCGAAACCTCCGAAGACAAGCTCTAGAGCGCCTCATCGTCTCGCTCCTCGGTTCATCTAGCGCTGTACACCACCTCCTCCGCCCACTCAATGATCCCAAACAGAGTGAATACCGATTCAAGCGCCTCCTGCACGTTTTCCGCGAGGCCGCCGAGATTGCTATCTGGATGTACACCCAGGAGAGCTACTTCTTGTTCACCGACAATATTGCCACGTTAGGGTCCTTCGACGGGCAGATTACGGGCCGCGAGGAATGTTTAGAGCTGGGGTACAAGGAGGCCGAGGATACGATGAGACCGCATCGGTTTACGAGACGGGACTATCCGGAGGGAGTGTTGAATGGGAGAGCTCCGGTGTTGATGATCAGGCCGGTGTTGAAGAGGGTTTTTGTGGATTCGTGGACGAGCTGCGCGTTGAATGATCGGCCGGGCAAGGTGGTGTCGAGGGCTGTGGTGTGCCTGGGGAGGGATGGGCCATTGGAAGTAAATCGGACGAAGTGGTGATCTGCTTGGGCTTGACTGTTGCATTGTGATTCTACGGTATGTAAGTGGGTGTTCGTATTAGGAGGGGGTTACCATGGCACTCGCTTCTACGGTCGTCAATTTGATTGTAAGAAGGCTTACGATAACCTTGTTCTCATCTTCTGGCATCGACTCATAGAAAGCGCTCAGACAATTTTCAATATTTGCAAATGACCTATTAATCATCACTGATGCTCATGCGGTCACTCGTTGGCGAGGCCGGCTCTAAGGAGTCCTGGCTGTCGCTGATGGGCTCCCCTTGGCACAAAACTTGAAAGCGAATTCGGCCGTCTTGTGTTCCTAGTGTCGCACGTATCTCACAGGTGACCACAGTTGATTTATGACCATTGACGGTAACTTGTGGGAACGAGTCCAAATCGAGGACGCTCAGATCACATGGGATTTGGGCAATCATATAAGTACCTAGGGTTATCCAGGATCAGCCGCGGCCGGAAAGTATGACTCTATGACCAGTTGCATGACAGAACGGAGAAACAAACCAGGAGCATCGATCAGTGAGACGGGACGAGTCTCTTTCGACTCGTAAATACAAATAATTTTCACCAAAACACTCGTTTCTCGTTGAAACAAATGAACATTTCGATTTATAGTCTCATTGTCCACATACGACCGGCCCTATGAGAAATGATAGGGATGTCAGAAAGCCCTGTTTTGTGTGTCACCACCATGCCAACAAAACAACTTACTTTTCCTATGAACCAAAGGATCCGTCGACTTACCCCTGACGAATCCAGTGTCTGTCGGTCAACGCCGTAGTTTGACCGTGTCTTTCTCGCGAATGGGCGTGAAACGCCGTGGCCCCAAAGGCCGGCCCCTGTTGCGACCGCTGCTTGCCTATGAGGTAGATATAATCAGAATAAGCCTTTCGATGGGATAGTCCAGGACTGAGCAGACTAACGGATCTCTAAGCGGAAAGACGGCGATATGGTGTTCTCGTTCGAAAATGGTGGCCATCTGCTGGCGGAGATACTGTGACTGACTGAAGCCTCCAACAAGGAAGACCTTCTGCCAATTGTGAATTAGATAAAACATATCTTTCATCCAAAATGCTACACCTACACAGTGTATTCCTTTTTGGTTGTTGGCCACACCAGCCTCACGGAGATGCCTCCCAAGCAGCGCACAAATCCGACGGACGACGGTCTCAATCATTTCACCCAACTCGTTCCTGTCGGCCAGTATAAGTTAGAATGGTGCGAAATACGTGAACGTGATCCGGAGCTGCCAAAGGCGAAGGTGAAAAGCAAAAGCCAAGGGAGAGAGACAGGAGAGGGAGACGGAGGGGGATAAGGAGCGAGAACAAGTAAAACCCACCTTGGAAGTTCAATATGGGATACCGATGCTGGAAGGCCAGAGCCAAGTAGACGGTGGCGATAGACGTAGTTTGCTGGCGTCCCGGAGTATCCATGCTTGAGATGTTCGAACCAGTTCATCAAGGAGCTACCTGGGGCGACAAGATGGCTTGACTCTTGATTGAGCCAATCTCCCCATCTCATTGATAAGAACCGGCAAAATGCACGGTCGATGCTGGTTGAGCCGACGGCCTCCCCTGCGTCGATGGTCTCCGTCAGTTTACCTTTCCTTCACACGTTTTCGCACGGCTCTTACCTGTGCTGGCCACCAGCTCATGGTACTGCAGGGGATCTTTGGATGTGATCATATAGCTAGCAATATCCTGTTCATTCCCGGAAATTAGCGCTCACGTCGCTATACCATATCGAGGCTACCTACAACGCTCCCACCCCCACAATCACATATAACCACACATTCGCCTGGCTGGATCCAAAAATTTCAGCGTGTGGTCGTGATATGATAGCAGGAAGGGGAATAGGACGTACTTCAACCATCACCTCGCTTCCATTCCCCAGACGCCCATGCAGCGTTGTCATCAGGGCTGCTTCGGGCTCCGTCAACAAACAAAGCTCATCGGCTGCGCGGCTCCCGAATCCGGCCTGAGATGCAGCATCTCGAAGTTCAGCTCGCGAGATCTCAGACCAAGCCGCTGGGACAGCCAGGCAAAACTGCATCTGGATTGAATCCAGACATATCCCCCATCCTCCCGGGTCCTTCGCCATTTTATCTCGCAGGAAAGCGAGTAGGTGCCCGTAGAGCATACGCAGGTAGTCCGTAATAACGTCAACCGGAAGACTTTCACGCGGCAAATGACTCACGCCGACCCTAGTTGCCCATCCAAGATCCTCGTCGCCGATCGTGGGCCCCGCATCCGTGAGTAGTAATTTAGTCCATGATGCGGCGATCATGGTTGGGCCAACTTGGAAACCCCATCGCAGTTCGTTCTGGGCCAGCTCCGGGTTGTCTTCGGGAAATGCAATCCGACTTGGCGTCTTGCAGAAACGTTTGGAACGCAATTAATGAGAAGGCCACGACTGGATGAGCTCAATAGCGGAAGGATTTACCCAGGACCTGGACACGCTAATCCCTGGATGCATGTTTGTCAACTTTTTTCCTCCCCAAAGGACTCTTCTGGAGGGGGAGCTTGTAACACCTACCGCTGAAGGTCGTTCCGTAGTCAAGACCAATGATAAGTCTCGGTGGAGAGGGAGAGGCCATGATGGATGGCTTGTCAAGAGGTTAAGAGGCGTGGTAGAGGACAAATTAGAGTGTCAGAGCGAGGAAGCGAAGTCAAGCTGAAGATAGAAGGGAATCTGAGAATTCGAAACACACTCGCCGGACCTGTTGATTCAGGGTCGGCAAACACACCTCATGCCCTTCAAACTATGGACATCCTTTTTAGCCGATTGGGCTGAGGAAAAGGTTCGGGCAACCAATTATGATGGACATGAGAGTGGATGTAGGGACTGATTGCTCCTGCGTGCATCAACATTGTCTGTCTTCCGGGCAAAAGATGCTTGAGGTGCAAATTGCCAAGGATTCCGCCGTTTGCGCCCCCCCCCCCTCCTTGTAGGAACAACTCTATACCGCCACTTCAACCATGTTTACTGGACTTTCTTTGTCGAATGGATAATCTCTCTCATCGACTGAGATAGCATCGACCAGGGCCAGGTGGCAACGGTTCATTCGTTATCTTTATGCTTTCTTTCACCCGAACAAAGAGATAAGCAGGAGAGCCGTTTCATGCTCTTTCGTATGGAAGGTGCGATTATTATATAGGTCTCCCTCCCCATCCGATTCCTCTTCTCCTTAGAATCGCCCTTCCAGTAGCTCCAAAATTGGCATTCCGGCCTACACAGATTTCCACCTTACACGTCGTCCTCGCCATACATCCGCCATGCCCAAAGTCAAGGCAGCAAAAGGCAAGCCAGCGAAGGCCGAGGTGAGTGAGCCCGTTTGCAAATTTGTTTCTATTATTTCTCCTTTTGCCATCCTTCTGCGTTCCTTGCCCATACCCGACGAGCCTTTCGGTTTCCTACTAATTCACCCACATAAGCAACAGAAGAGACGACGGTCGTTGCGTCTCAAGGCCAAAGAACCCTCGAAATCGTCTCCGGCGTCGCCCTTGCCCTCAACCTCGCCCTTGGAGAAAGTAACCAAACCCGAGGATCCAACCTCCAACGGCAACACATCGAAAGAGCCAGCTGCCACCACTTCTACTCCGCCGACGCCCGGGAAGACTGCCACTCCCGCCGAGTGGCGGCGCATGCTTTACAATGATCGCGGAGATCCCGACATCCAATCGAATGGGTTACACTACTATGACCATCCCAGATTCAAAGGATGCACTTGGGTCTCCGGCAGCCTGGACCCTCCTTACTCTGGTCCACGCGGTTGGAAGACTTACCCGGATGACGATATTGAACCGCATTTTGATTCTGTCTTCGAAGAACTCTGGAACTGGGCGTATGAATACGCCGGTGAGCCACTCGAGTTCGTTGAGCCCCGGTTGTCGGCGGCCGATAAGCAGCTCATCGTCGATAGTCTGGGCTCCTATTGTCGACCAAAATATCGCGACTGGGATAGTCTGGTGGATGCCCTATCTCCCCTTTGTCGCCAGCGATTTTCGACCATCCTGGTGGAATGTCTCCTGAACAAAGCCATGTTCGATAACATTGTTAAGCATCCGTTTTATTACCTGATGAAGCCTGACTACGAGGGCTTCGAGGTGGATGGCGTTCCAACGGCGTTTGGGGAGGAGCTGTTGAATTTTTGGAAAAGGTTGACTAAAGGTATGTGTTTTTAATTTATGCGTTCTCCGTCCATCTTCTTCCTCCTCTTCTTCCTCCTCTTCTTCCTCCTCTTCTTCCTCCTCTTCTTCCTCCTCTTCTTCCTCCTCTTCTTCCTCCTCTTCTTA